>OZ018319.1:88073439-88543439 GCA_963969495.1 Ceratothoa steindachneri | reverse complement strand
ATCTTTTATGTATATTTGTCCAACACTCATATACCCCGTGGTGGTGGTCCAAACCCTAAGTAGGACTCGCTTGAAGCGCCTACAAAGAATCCAGAACAAGGTCTCTCTCTACATAAATAAACAGGGAAAGCGAAATCAAATACCCCAAAGAGAACTCCAGCGAAGAGCCGCCTTGACGCCAATCAATCTGGCGACCCAAAGTTTGGCCAAAGGAACTTGGGAGAGGATCTTGAATGAAACGGCACCCAAACTAGCGGAGGGTCTTAACATCCTAGCGTACAAAAGGGATAAAGTGACCAGAAAGAGGTAATTTCCCAGCTACAGACAATGCTCAGAGGAGCAGTTGGCACTGTGGTTCACATAAAAGACCACACTGAACAAACAAATACACACACTATATATTAACAAATACAATCATAAACATGAATGAATGTGTTGAATGTAAGCTATATAAATGTATATTTCATTATAACTAGAAAAAAAATGTATATAGTAGAATTAGATTCTTGAATAACTAAATATAGTATCACTTTTAAAATTTCTTTATCTCTCATAAAATAAGTCTAATATTAAGGATATATATATATATATATATATATATATATATATATATATATATATATATATATATATATATATATATATATACATATATATATATATATATATATATATATATATATATATAGAGAGAGAGAGAGAGAGAGAGAGAGAGAGAGAGAGAGAGAGAGAGAATAATTTTAATAATTCAAACAAAGATATATTTAAAAAATTAGGAAAAACAAATATATATATATATATATATATATATATATATATATATATATATATATATATCTCAAAGTAGCGGGAGAGAATGATGAAAATGAATCCATTAAACCACATTGAAAGAGAAAACGGAAAAAAAATTTCCTTGCAGTAATATTTTTATTACCTTTTTTCGAAAAAATCCGTTCATGGAAGCGATTCGAACCATGCACACTGAGGCAGCGAGCACCGCTTTGATCACAGTTAAAAATATGCCTTTAGTACACTACGCTACGCAGCGAACAAAAAAATTCTCTGAATAGAATAGCTTTTAAGGAACACTTTCGCAAGCTCGAACAGGGACTATGAAAGAAAGAGAAAATTAATTGGGAATTCAAAGAATAAATGAGGAATAGTTAAACGCGTGGCAAATATACAAATGTATATATCTCTCGGGCTACTTTGAGAGATATATACATTTGTATATTTGCCACGCGTTTAACTATTCCTCATATATATATATATATATATATATATATATATATATATATATATATATATATATATATATATATATATATATATATATATATATATATATATATATTTATGTATATATATATATATATATATATATATATATATATATATATATATATATATATATATATATATGAAAGTGTAAATAAATAAACAAATAAAATAACTTTTATAATTTAAACAAAAATTATATTTCAAAACTTAAAAAAAAAAGGTTGCAAAATAAGTTTAAAAGAAAAGCTTGAATGCGTTAAAACACTAAATAAGGTTGACACAAAAATACAAGTTACAGGAATGAAGGTCATAACAAAAGAAGAAGAAATCTAAATGAAAGAAAAGCGTATCTCTCACTACCAGGGCAAACCTTACAAACTCTCTTCACCCACAATCTATCATCTCATCTTCCACACCAATTTTCTTTTTTTAACTATTATTCATCATTCATTCATTCATAATTTCATTTCTGTTCATTCCCTGAAGATGACCTAACATGGTCGAAAGACGTCTAGGAATGAAGAATGTCATTCGCGGATGTTTTTTCTCACCTCGAAAACCCTGCTAAAAATTTGTAAGAAATATTAAGAAAATACAAGTTAAAATTAATAACGCTGCCACAGCTGTGGACTTCAATAGAACCTGCATAATATATATATATATATATATATATATATATATATATATATATATATATATATATATATATATATATATATATATATATATTAATACAACCAAATGGATCACTATTACATTTTCTTCAAGGCAAAAAAGTTTTATTTAGGACATATAAGTTATCAGTTCTTTCAACATAGTTAATAGTTAGCGAACGCAGATTACTCAAGAGTAAGATTAAAATAGATCTAAAACAGAAGCGAGAAAACAAACCAAAAGAAACTTGAAACCTAAGACAAAATATATACCTCCCAATTTGCAATAGAAAAACATCTTATCAAAATCAATGATCGAGTGACAGAATACTCATTATAAAAACAAAAACAAAAATGTGAAGGGAATGGTTTCAGTGTAATCTAATAAGTAATATCTAATGAATACATTTAAATAGGGGCAAAAAATTAGAAGGGATATTACAAGTTTGTTTTTTAACTCAATATTTAAAGCAAAAACCTTCGAAAGTCTTTACACGAGAAATATTTTGTTAATATTGTCCCCCTTAATCAACCGGGGTTTATTCTTTGTTCCTCTCGTCTGGGGCCATGTGCACTTATTCACTGACCGCTTTACTCGGTCTTATAGCCAACTTTCGTGTGTAAGCGCTGATCGGCGAACAGCCACGTCTCTTCCCGTCTTTGGCGACCTAATTTGTTCAGAGAACGCACCTGTATTACAGACTCGATGGTGAATTAACATTTGGGTGTACCTGAGAGATCCCATCTCGGATGGCTTCGGGGAACGCCTTCCCTCTTACATTCGAACTCGGTCTATGACGACCAAAAAATATCTAGTCGCAAATCTCTATGACGTCGTGTGCCTCTCAACTGCAATTGGGACAGATACTTCTAACTTTCTGAGCCCCACCGTTTCTCTTTGCCTCAGTATAAATCCGCTTTTTCTCCACCATTGTTTCCTGTATTAGTGCTTGTGTTTCAAATAAAATCACGGTTAGGCGTTACTAAGATTCCACGGGCGAGTTAAGTGAAGTTCTGCTTCCATTTCAAATTTGTTTACTATGTAGAATACTGTTTGTAAGTATCTCTGATTCAAACGTTAAAACACAATTCGAACTATTCAAACACCAATAAACAAATTCTTCCACTCTCACCAAACCCCTATTTTTTCCTCTCATTTAGCCAATTAATCTAAATTAGCGAGTTGAATTGCGGAGCTAAAATCGCTTTGGAGAAGCTCTGAAGAGGCTAAATCACTTTTTGAATACAGAAGTTAATTGACCGATAATCTTACCACTTTTCCTGTTCAACATTTTCACAATTTATATTAAATTAACCATTACGCTGGTTCGGCTTTTCATTCAAAGGTGGAAGAACTCACATCTTAAACAAACTGGGAGTGAAAATATATGGAAGATATACATATGGATGCAGATTCTCTTAGATGCATCGGGTCAAGGGTGACATACAACGGCGAGCGTTGGTGTGTGGATGGCAAGCAACAATCTTCCAGAACTCGACTGCAGTCTGGTTTACTCTTACACCTGACGTCCAATTTCGGAGGGATAAAACAAGAGATACCAGATGGCACGGATAATATAACTTAATCTAATCTATCCTAACTTAACCTTGCTTTAAATTTCCTTTCAGTTGCCTATTTTGTCTGCTCGACATTATGTAATTGAAATAGATTTAATGTTTTTAAAGTGACGTTGAGTGTATTATTAATTATTTAACATTGAAGTAGAACGTTTAATTACTTTGAGGTAAACTTTTGTCACTATTCTATGTTACAAAATTTTGTCGATCTTGTGTATGGATGTGAAGAGGTGAGGAAGATGGACTGAATTGAGGAAGTCAAAAGTGAAAGGATATTGAAAGGGAGAGAAAGAGAATGTTTGAGATTAGAAAATAGGAAAAAAAGTTCGAGCATGAAGATAGAGCAAATGTGGAACAAATTTAAGGAATCGGTAGTAATTAGTGTAAGAATTGCGTACGGGTGCGCAAGAACTGGAAAGAGGAAGCAAAATATTGAATGATAGAATGATGATGTGAAGCGTGTAATAAAAAGCAAAAAGGAAGCGTATATAAAAATGCTGAATAGGGCAGATGGTAAGGACAAGGTGATGCTGTTGAATGTATACAAGGAAATGAAAAGGAAAGTGAAATAAATGATTAAACGGAGTAATAAAGCAGAAAGTGAAACATTTGGACGAAAGAAGAAGGAGGATCCTGATGGAAAAAAGGAAGCTTTTCTTGAATTAAGAGAGAAGGATGAGGAACCAGGAAAAAAATAGCTGTATGAACATCAAGGACAATAATGGCCGGTTACTTGAGAGTAATGTCAAAATTAAATGAAGAGAATACTTTGTTTTAAAATGTGGGCATCGAAGGTAATGCAAATGTAAATATGAATGACTCCGTGCGCCAATCATATTTCGACTACTAATCTTTTTCCATCTGCCCTAAATCCTTTTCAGGGGGATTCACCATCTTCGCCCCCAGCGACTCTGCTTTCAAAATGCTCGCCGGAGAGGTCCTGGCAGGGCTTGAGGAGAACACCAAGAAGCTCCGCGAAGTGATCCTATACCATGTCGCTCCTGGTCGCTTGTTTCGGCGGGATGTCCGCAACGAGCTCGTTCTCGCCTCGGCAGCGCCGGCAGCCCGGAGGCTTCGCCTCAATGTCTACGATTTCGGAGCAGATTTAACAGTGAGTCAAATCGCCGAGGATATATCAGCGAGTCAACTCTCTAGGATTTAGCACTGAATCAACTTTCATATGATTGATCAGAGAGTGAAATGCCATGGATTTATCAGTGAGTCAACTCTCTTGTACGATTTACTAGCGAGTCACTTCCTGTAGGACATAAGAGTAAGTCACACTCTCGTAGGATTTACTAGTGAGTCACATATTGTACGATTTAACAGCTAATCGCTTCTAAAAGGATTTGTTAGCGAGTAACTTCTCGTAGGATTTACTAGTGAGTCGATTTCTTATAAGATTTGGCACTGATTCGACTCATTATCGGATTTAGCACTGAATCCACATTTAGTAGGATTTAGCATTGGGGCAACTTTCCTTAGGTCTTAGTATTGAATCAAGTTCTCGTAGAATTTAGCCCTGAGTTGACTTCTCGTAGGATTTACCACTGAGTTGACCTCTCTTGGGACTTAACATTAAATCGATCTCTCGTAGGTCTTAGCATTGAATAAATTTCTCGTAGGATTTGGTACCGAGTCAACCTTTAGTAGAATTTAGCACCGAGGATACTCATCGTCGGATTTAGCCCCGAATCGAAATCTCGTAGGATTTATCACTCAGTTGAATTTCCTTAGGTCTTAGTATTGAACCAGGTTTAATTGTACTTCTGTCAGTACTCACCCTTGCTTTATGTTTCTCACTACTTCTACACCCCTATCACGTGATGATAACGGGGACGTTGGCGGGAAAAAGGAGAGACGGGATACATCTGAGTCAGAAGAAATGACAAGAAGGCATCCGAATATACTCAGGCGGTGGGACGCCATTAGAAAGCTTTCCTCGACTCAGGACCACATAATTGATTTGTCCTCCATAGGTCAATTTCTGAGTCGTGATTCCACGACCTCTTATTTTTCATTCATGACATTCCATCCCTCGCCAACTTAATAAATGTACTATGAAAGTATAGTAAAACAGCGTAAGAAATTTATGCATTTTACTCTGTGTGTGTGTGTAGGAAGGGGGGAGGAGTACTCCTGATTCAAAATAATAATAATAATGATGATTAATATTAGTCGTAATAAAATTGAATGATTTCAAAATACGCCCGAGTATAGTAAATCTTTTGCAATCTATTTCTCAATGAGACTTCATTGTTTCTGTAGATGGATTTCGAAAATATAATTACTCTTTGTTCAATGATTTTCGACGTGCAACAGCGCATCATAAAACCCCGTTCATATTTAGTGCTGTAAAACGAATACTTTCAGGTAAAATTTCTTATTAAATTATAATTCAGTAAGTATATAAATAAATGGTGATTATCTTGGGAATATACATAGCAAATCGATTTTATTACTGTTCAGATATCGCTTTTAGCATATAAATTAAATTTTGGTTCTTTCTCACAATTAATAGTCTTTAAGAGTATAATCGACATTATATTCTTATGAAGTAGAAACGTGCGAGTCTAGAGCGGAGTCCTGATGTCAAAGAGAGTGAATCACAGTACGCTGCGTAAATGAAAGCGAAGTTTTGACATGATTCTCTTCTGTCAGCAGCGGAGGCATCCAATGAATCCGTCTGCATCCAGCATTGTATTCCGAAAAGGTCTCTCGACTCAGGCGCGGATCCAGGAGGCTGAAGCCCTAACCCAAATTTCAAACCCGTTTATGTTTATATTTCTCTTTTAAGCCATACTTTTATTCAGCTATTCAGAAAGAGTTATGTAATAACTCTTTACATATATATATATATATATATATATATATATATATATATATACAGTGGCGGCAATAAAAAAAGTGACATGTGACAATTCGGGGAAAATGAAACAGAAAAATGTAACTTACATATTTTATTATGAATATTTCATGAAAGTTAATACTTGGTCATGTTGCCCTTGCACTTGATGACCATTCTGAGTCGATTGGGCATTGATTCAGCGAGGTTTGCGAAGTAGGTGGGGTCGATCGTAACCCAGATCTTCTTCAGTGATTCTATCAGGTCCTTGATGCTGCCGGATGCTGTCTCTTGAACTTTGGATTTCATCAGATTCCAAGCATTCTCAATAGGATTTAGGTCCGGGGAATTACCAGGCCACTCCAAAACACTAATATTATTATCATTGAAGAACCTTTTTACTAACTGGGACCTGTGAGCAGGGGCACCATCATGCATGAAAAATTCACACCGATGAATTTCCCAAAATGGCAGCATGTGCTGCTTCAAAACTTCGAGATAGTTAGTCCCCCTCATGGTTACATTCTTGGGAAGGAAGTACAGACCTCCTCTGCCCTTGTTTCCACTAAAGGCACCCCACACCATCACACTATCAGGGTGCTTCACAGTTTTCACGGTATATTTTGAGTCATACCGAGACACATTGCTGGGACGACGCACGATCTTTGACTCTCCTCTGACCAGCCTAAAGGTGCTCTCATCACTGAACATCACCTTCTTCCAATGGGCAGCTGTCCAATGTTTATAGGTCTTGCAAAAATTGAGCCTTTTCATCTTCATAGCCTTGGTAAGAAGTGGCTTCTTGGCAGCGCGGCGAGCCGGTAGGCCTAAGTCCTTCTGTAAGCGATGACGGATGGTCCTGAGGGCGACGTTCTGGAGAAGGTCTGGGTGTTTTTTCTTGATTGAAGCGGAGGTTACAGAAGGGTCTGACATCACTTCACGCCTTAGGATATTATCAGTCCTTGGAGATGTCTTCCTAGCTGCACCAGTGCCCTCCTTCCTCTTTGGTATGGTACCTGGTGGCAATAACTCAGCTGCCTGTTTTAGGCGATAAATCGTATTTCTTGAGGTTCCTAAATCTGCTGCTACATCAATAAAAGACTTTCCCTGCTCTAATAGGGTCAAGGCACGGCTTTTCTCTGTCATAGAAAGCTTTTTCCGCCCCATTGTATCCACTTGCACAGAAGTTATAGCACGTCAAAGGAAGGCACGAATGCAGGAAATCAGCACGCTGGAGCGTTGTACACCAAAACCTCACTGTACGAGCTCAAACGAGACAGTGAGTTCCAATAAAGCGCAGTTTTGTTGTCTTAGCTCAGGAGAGTCATCCACTCGTGGCATAAGCCCCGCCCCTTCTCATTGGCTTGTTGGCAAGTAAAATCGTGAAAGCGATTTTATGTATCGATTTCTATTGCCAATATTCAATGTCACTTTTTTTGTTGCCGCCACTGTATATATATATATATATATATATATATATATATATAAACCGTTTGCTAAGCAGTTGCGATCGAATGTATCATATATTATGATACATGTCTAAAATACAAGTCACACAAAATAATTATTAAATTCGGGTCTGAGATAGTTAGTGAGATGCTGTTATTTATTAATTATATAAATGTTGTGTAAGATAACCCATATTAATGATCAATGCCCTTTTCTCAGACTAGTCACTCATAGGGAGGAATTCAGGTTAGCTCCCCCAATTTTTTATCCTGGATCCGCCACTGTCTCTCGTGCGCAGAGAATCCTGTAGGAATATTGTGTCTGAAAGAACCATTAAGTGGTTTGTTAAGAAATTCAATAAAACACAAGTAATGGCATTGGCACGGGCTTCTCGAGGTTCACTGGTGCTCAACAAGGACCAGATCTGTATCTTGCTGACAATCTACCTTGGCATTTGTATCATTACTAGTGTGGTTACAGTTTGCTTATGCCTGGTAGCAAGCGGGTGTCACCTCATCTACGTAAACAGTGAAGCGCAGACCTTTGGGGACGCTCACGTAGCAAGAAGGGACACCACCACCCCCACTATGCACGAAGAAAACAGACTGACATTTCGCAAAAAGGGTTGGACGGTTGGAAATCGCGAAACCATCCATGTAGGGAGCTGCCTCTCATCGAAGGGTCTTTTACATTTCTTCCTAGAAACAACTCTTACCAATGACCCACGACCCATTAATAAATGGCCTTTGCACTTCCCAGCATGATGGAGTACCGTGTGAATGGGAACGTGTAAGTGCTTACGAAGTGGTTTACACCAACAAATCGATCTAGAAATTCTCAGACCTCAATGTGATTGATTCATGGTAAACTTAAATAAACGAGTGGAGAAGATGAAAGACACAAATTGTGGTAACTTCCCAACGTTACTGAGAGAAGAAAGGAAGAAAATCTACCCTCAAATTGAAATTCAGCATACCGTAATCAATTGCTGAAATTATGAATGACCAATATTGTGGATAACTATTTTGCTGGTGGATAAAATTACCATCATATATATCAAATCCACATATTAATGGTATCATCATCATCATCATCATCATCATCACAAACTCTATAATTTAAGAAGGGGATTTTTGCACTATTTGAATAATAATTTCATCTTAGTTTGGTTATGACTTATGTTTTTTATCAAAGTTATTTCTAATAATTATTTTATAATATCAAAAAACAAATTCAGAAATAAATACAAGTATAGAAATTTTGTTAATTTTTTAAAACCCAAAGAATTACAAATGATGAAGTTCAGAAAATTTATTTTTATATATCATTAATTCTACAACTCTATATTTTAGCAACGTGATATTTTGAAAGGGGGAGTTCCTTTTGAAAATTATTATAATTGGCAAAGTTCAGAAAATTTCTAAAAATTTAACCGTGGCTGCTTTTTTTTAGATTTTAAATTTTAATCTTAGTACCGAAGCGCAAGCTACCCCAGTAGGGGGGGATTGGCGAAGCCATTTCCTGGTATATCTATATTATTCTGGTTAATTACATCAAATTATTTGTGTTTATTAAACATAAATAAACCAGGCAATGGCTTCGTCACTCCCCCCTACGGGAGAACTTGCGCTTCGCTACTAAGATTATAATTTAAAATCTGAAAAAAAGCAGCCATGGTTAAATTTTTTTAAATTTTCTGAACTTCGCCAATTATAATAATTTTAAAAAAGAACTCTAAACTAAATTTCACCCCCTTTTAAAATATCAAGTTGCTAAAATATAGAGTTATAGAAGATACATAAAAATAAATTTTCTGAACTTCACCATTTGTAATTCTTTGGGGTTTGAAAAATTCACAAAATTTCGATACTTACGGCCGTATGCTAAGAAAAATGTGACATTCACTTTTATCAGATTTAGTGTAGCTTCACAATTATTTATAAATTTATTATAGGCAAAAGGCTAAAATGTAAAATATATATATATATAAAAAAGGTTTTTTGATCAAATGTGCATTTCACATTTGTTTTAGCATACGGCCGTTATATTTATTTCTGAACTTCACTATTTTGTTTTTTGATAATATAAAAGAATTATTAGAAATAACTTTGATAAAAAAACATAAGTCATTTGTCCACTAAGAAAAAAAAACATTTATTAATTTTTCACCCATCTTCAAAATATAGAGTTAGTGAAGTCAGAGATATGACCTTGTGGTTCACGCCAAACCCATCGGCACCTGAGATATTAACTTTGATTTTTTCTAAGTTCCTTGGGAATTACATTACAACATGTAGTGCAACATATATACGGTGGTCATTAGTTATCTTGATCGCCAATTTGCAGCCAAATTATAAATTATATAGTTTTTTTTAATAAAATGACTGCTCTTTCCTTTTTCCTAAATGCTAACGAACCGCATATGTAAAAGAAAAATTTGAAGAAGTCTTATATTGTCTTGGCATATTTGATTATAATTCTAACTAAATTTTGAATCTAGGGGTAAAATAATTAAAATATTAGAAATAAAAACAAATGGATTAACAACCAATTTTCGCTAAATAGAGTAAATTTATTTTGCAATTCACCAAAATTGGAACCATTTCGTGAAAAACAAATATTTTCGCACAAAAATACCCTAGAGAATGGCTTCCATGCCACTTTAGCATTTTGAAGGCTAACATTTGCCGGACAGTGTAATTAAATAGGTATTATACTTGTACAATATATTTTTAAATCTGTTGTTCCACGTGCTTTGAATTACATTAATTGGAATTAAGTTCGAAGTGAAACGATTTTATAAGGGAAAAAGATCACTACGATACTCGTATGATAACAATTTAATAATAATTTATGACCATTTAGTCGTAGAATTTTTCAGCGCGTTCAGAAAGTAAATCAAAATTTTATATTATCGTAACCATTCAGTTTGTTTACATAGGTTTTGTATCGCAGTTCCGGAATGAGTTTTATTGCTCTTCACCGTACTCTTCCCCAATGCAGCTATTTCCTTTTGCAGATAAAGAGACCGGAAGTGAACTGCATATTCCAACTGAGGACACACGATTGATCTTAATAATGGAACTACTATTTCTCTACTCTTCTATTAAAAACATCGCAATGAATCAGTTTTATTTTTGCTAGTTGAACAATTTGGAAGCAGCGTTACGAAAATTTAAGGTCCTTCGAAATTGATACACATACGAGGGGCGGTCAATAAGTTTTGCAATTCGGAAATAAGGAAACGAGATATAAGGAAAAGTGTTTTATTGTTTTTTCAATATAACAACCCTCGACTCCAATGCACTTGCGCCACTTGTCCCTGAGGCTTCGAATTCCGGACAACCAGAAATCTCCCGACTGCTGTTCAATCCACTCCTGGACGGCGAGCTGGACATCTTCATCGTCTCCAAACCGGCGTCCACGCAGTGCAGCCTTGAGCTGGCGGAATAAAAAAGTAGTCGCTGGGGGCCAGATCTGGACTGTAGAAGGGATGGTTGAGCTCCTCGAATCCGCACTCGCGCACGGGAGCTTGTGCAACTCTGGCCTTGTGGACAGGGGCATTGTCGTGGAGGAGCAGGACACCGCGTGTCAACTTGCCGCGCCGCTTCTGACGGATGCGCTTCTTCAACCCAGCCAGTTCCTCGGCGTAATATTAGCCTGTGATGGTCCTTCCACGAGGCGCATATTCCACCATTAACACTCCCTCAAAATCCCAGAAGATTGTGGCCATGATCTTCCTGGCTGAGGGTTGGGTCCGGAACTTAATGGGGGTCGGAGAACCCCTGTCCTTCCAGGCCATGCTTTCGAGCTTGGTCTCGGGATCCCAATGATGGACCCACGTTTCATCACCTGTCACTATGCGTGACTCGAATCCAGCCGGGTCTTGGTTGAACAGGAGCAGCAGCTCCTCCGAACTTTGATGACGTTGAAGTCGATCATGGGGCGTGAGGTTTCGTGAGGTTTCTAGGGACCCAATGGGCAGAGACTTTGGTCATGGCCAAATTGTCGTGGATGATGTTAATAACACTTCCATGTGATATTCCAAGTTCTTGCTCGATTTCTTCGACCTTCACCCGTCGATTTTCGAGGATCATTATCTTCACACGGGCCACATTGTCTTCGTTGATCACGTCTGACGGGCGTCCTGGACGGGGGTCATCTTTAATGAACTAACGACCATGGCGGAACTTCCTATTCCAGCGAGCAATGGTTGCATAGGAAGAGGCGGTGTCGGTATGCATACACTGCAACCATGCGTTCATGGATCTCTTTTGCATTCTTGCCTTCCTTGGTCAAAAATTTGATCACTGCGCGGTGCTCAACCTTCTCCAGTGTTGAAAAATTAGTGACTGACGATCTGCGATAAGCTACTCCTTCTTAAATAGACGAGGCAGGAGCGTGCGGCTGCAGCATCTGACTTGTTATAACTTGTCCTAACACCCCCACAAACAGCCCTCCCCCTTCCTCTGTTTTGCCCTACCGATTCGCAAAACTTGACCGCCCCTCGTAGTTCACGTTCTTCTGAAGCGTTTTCTAATCGATGGCCACCTAACGTATAAGCAAAGTTTCTATTTTGATAACCGATACACATTAGTTTGTACATATTTAGATCAAAATTTGCCTGCCATATGTACGAGACCAATTAAAAAACTCGTTTATGTCTTCCTGTATTTACTCTCGACCTGGGTGGTGATCCATTATATGACTTAGTTTGTATCATCCGCAAACTTGACAATCTTACTTAATTCTTGAATCCAAGTAATTTACGAAGATAACAAATTATATAGGTCCCAAAACTGACCCGTGAGGCACGCTGCTAGTGATTTTGGCCGAGTCAGACGTTCCTCCATTCATCGCTATTTTTTGTTTACGGTTTATAAGACAGTTATCGATCTAGCACAAACAGCTATCATTTATCCCCTGCGCTCTCAGTTTTTCCAAAAGCTTACCATAGGCAATCGAATCAAACACATTTTAAAACAAAGCTTAATAATGTGTCCGGCTGCATTATCATCATATTTTTCGATTATACCATGAAAAGTTTAACATTCGTTAAACACAAACGACGTCCTCTGAAACTGTGTTGGCGACATTGAATTAAATTATGCTTATCTAAATGATCGGCACTTTGCCTTTTACAATTTACTTCAAAAGTTTACTCACAATTGACGTTAAGCTAATAGTTCTCCCCCTTTTTAAAAAAATCGCGTATAATTTGATAACTTAAAATATGAGGGAATAATACGGTCTTTTAATGATTTGTTAAAATATTTGGTGAGTGACTCTATGATCTCGTTCATTAACTCCTTAATTTTGAAATTTTCATTTTTTCTGTATATTATTCGAGAGTTTAATCTGTAAATACTTCAGATTAGCAAGTATGTTTTCTTCATTGAAATCAATTAAAGGAATGTGACTTATGTACTCGTATGTCTTTCAACCTAAACACCTCTTGTGTCTTTCATCATCTTTCCCTCGTCATTTTTATTAAGCAATATAAAATCTGGAATCGATTTTTTATTATTTATATACACTTAGAACTATTTGGGAGTTTCTTTGAGCATTTTAGAAAGATTAATTATGTATTATTTTTTTTTTTTTAACTTGGCTTTTTACTCGACACCGATACTGAAAGTATGCTGGCTGTTTATATTGTTGCTATTTTCTTTTAGTAAGTGATAATAGCTGTTTATTTCTCTTATAGCAAACTTTACGGTATTATTGATCCATGACGAGCAACTACTTCGACTAGAGGCACTTCCGTTTTCGTACCGAATAAATATTTTAAAAAAATTGTCTACATCGCAGCGATAGTATTTAAAGTGAGAACCTCCGTCAAGTCGCCTTAGCTTCATTTTTTTAATGGGATTACATATTACTTATTTGGTGTTTTTTTAAAAGGTCGCTTCAAGGTAACTGCATGTTTGGATGAAAAAAGGCAAAATGAAAATAATATTGATACCATATTTAAATGTATATTTTTATACAGAAAGGGCACCACCCTGGACTTTACCACCTTTGACTATTTGCCTCCACGCCTCTTCTTCCAAAGCTTCCACAGCGTCGAGAGTATTGTATTCGGCCTTTTTGGGCCTCACATCGTCTCGCGCTGGATCCGTCCCAGTGTATACGAGTGACTCGAAGTCCTAAGAAGGGGTTAGACTTCAACGCCGTATCCTCTCTGTTTGAAGTCAGTGGTGCTCTGCCAGGCGCTGCGTCTGTGTTCACTGCCGTGCTGGTTGCAATACTCCGCCCCGTAAGGGAGATAACGCGTCGTGCCCGATTCAGGGACCGAATTGTGATCTTTAGCGACTCGCAAAGTGCCATGAATGTTCTCGGGACATTGGAATCTCCATAGCCCCTGGTTTGCGGTATTTGTGACGCCTTTTTGCTACGAGCCGGGCGGATGTGGATAATATCTTCTTCTAGGTTCCTGGATATGTGGGAATTGCAGGGAATGAAGGCGCCGATAAGGGAGCCAAAGAGTCCGCGAGGACTGGACGACAGACCAACGTTTCGCTCTTCCTCACACACCGACTACATGGCAGGAATTAGGGCAGCCTTCCGGGCTACTTGGCAAATAAGATGGGAGACGACCGAGGGGAACTTAAAGTTGCGTCCTATTGCGCCGCGATAGTTCCTATGAGCCTACCCTCCCCCCGAAAAAAAATGTTGCGTGCGACGTATTCAGGTCGCTTTTTGTCGTCCTTGAATTGGGCACACTCACGGGATGCCCCGCCATTTGATGGAGCGCTTCCTTGCACTTAATTGCGACGACTGCGTTGTTCCTCGGACTGTTTGGTACATGCTTGTTGAATGTATCATGGGGTTTGGGTGATTTTCGCGCACGTTACCTATTTCGGTACCGGGACGAGCGGGGTCGCTATCGCTTATCCCTTGTACTAGGGACTGGATCGTGCACACAGACTTGCGGACTATACGAATTTTTGGAGGAGGCTGGCCTTCTCCATTTTATTTGACTGTCTTTGCTGTAGGTCGCATGTTCCTGCGCAGGGAGAGGACCTTCCCCCGACGCCGGAGCAGCTCCCTTCTTGTGTTTGCTTTGTTTGTTTGTCTTGGGTTTTGTTTTTAGATTTGGTGTTTGACTTATTTTATATTTTAATGTATCCTAGAATTAGTTTTGTAATTAATTACGGCGATTTATGCCCTTGTAAGCAGTATACAGATGGATGCTAAAAAATCTTCATCCATGGGAACGTTCGTATATTTGAGTCTCTACACCATGAGTACGAACTTTTGTCTCGGTCGCTTAACTATACTCATGGATGAGGAGGTTAGCTGTGCCATTCTTTGTCATTTTATAATCTTTTAATTTTTTTTATTGTCGTTGTTTGTTTTCATACTCGAAAACAAACACCATTTACACCATTTTTCTCTCCCACAGCCGGTTGTGACGGTAAATGGGGCTCGAGTGAAGAGCGCCGATCACTTGGCCTCCAATGTGATTGTCCACGTCATCGACAGAGTCCTTTACCCTATGGCTGAGGCATCCATCATGCAACACCTCACGTCCTGTGATGTATTTAACGGTAACGACGCTACAACCAAATCTGCTGAACTCGTTGGGAAAGATAAACAAACTTCTAATTCACCTTGCCCTGGTTGATCAATTGGAGTGTGAAGGAAGAGATCTACC
This sequence comes from Ceratothoa steindachneri, assembly GCA_963969495.1. Lineage (NCBI taxonomy): Eukaryota > Metazoa > Arthropoda > Malacostraca > Isopoda > Cymothoidae > Ceratothoa > Ceratothoa steindachneri. The sequence goes on along the minus strand of OZ018319.1, from coordinate 88,527,973 downwards.
AGACAGTACAGTGTTTTGACACCAATCATGGTTATCTTTCGTGGCCCAAGGAAGAATCACCCGATATATGACAAAGAGGTGGATATAGAAATCCCTTCGACGGGATTCATAGAGGAAAGAATGGCGTTGTGAAGGAAGAGGTGAACGAGAGATTGGTTATTGATGACGTGTGTGGGTGGAATTGTCGATGCACAGTAAAAAAATATTTTTAGTGTTGGCTTAGGCTAGGAATCGAACCAGATACTTATAAATAAAGAGAGAGACAAAGAAAGAAAGAGAGAGATAGAGAGAGGGGAGGAAGTGAGAGAGGGAGAAAGGGACCACTAATTGCGACCAGACGAAGGCTAAACCTCTCCAGATTTACTTAATTTAGTATATCTACAAAAAAGGTAAATGACAAAGGCAAGTAGGTAAACACTAGTTGAGTTCTTGGACCACTAAGATATTTTTTTTATTTCTAAGAATTTATTTTTTGTTGATTGGTTGGTTGGTTGGTTGGTTGGTTTGTTTGTTGGTTGGTTAGTAGGATCAGGGATTACTGTGCTTGTCTATTTGCCGATAACCTTCCGTTGTAGCCATAAGGAGCCAAATTTGATAGTCTTTTTTGTTGTAAAGGATACTAAATAAAATAAGGCTCTGGTTTGTATTCCGTATTTCTTTACTGTAAGGATTTTGGCATCTAATTCTGTCGTAAATCAAATAATATTCTCCCCAAACTCTTATTTTTTGGTGTACAACTTTAACCACATTTAAGAAAATTTAGTATTTGTTGTTAGAAAATAATGAAATATTCTGTTTTTTCTTTGTCTCGAATTAAAGATGAATGTAGGAACAGATTTCCTCTCCCACCTCCCAGTAATTGGTCTATGTAATTTTCAAACTTTCACTTCCCCTAACTTCGACATTATCTTTTCAAATGTTTTTTTAGATGATTTTACCGTTGGTTTTCATCTCTTCTTTAAGTAAAAAATTCCCTCCCTAGCAATATTTATCGTTCCTAATGCGAAAAAGGAGTTTCCATTTCATATCCCGATAAAACCGAGAAACTAGAATTAAAACACCCCATTAATGTTCTTTGTTTTCAATTTCATGCTTTCGTTCAAGCTTCCAATTGGTGTACCACTTTTTCTAAATCTTTATTTAACACTTTCGAATGTTTTCGCTCATCCATGTGATTTATTTATTTACGAACAAACCTTCACTCGTATAAAATAAAGCTTTAACGTTATAACTTAAATCTTAATTGGAAAAACTTTTGAAGCAAATTGTTTGATCAAATTGGTTTATATGTTCAGTCGTAGAGTATGAGTCTGGATGTAAAAATCTGAAAATATTTGCTAAAGAAATATTCAATTTCTCTTTGGTGTGATTCAGCGGTGTTGATTGGTTTATTTAGTTATAGAGGCGTTCTCTAGCTGGAGTAAAGACATTAAGGTGAATTAGGAAGTTAGAATACTTTTATTTAGATACTTTCCTAAAAAAAATATATATTTGAAAATTAGTCGATAGCCACGAGAGCTAAAATGACAACGAATTTTCGAAATTTGTTCTCAATCATGATTAAATTTTCCCTCGCAGCATACAAAGGGCTCCAGAATAATATGATTCATTTAAAAATCTTTTAATTATAATAGGATACATTTACATTTTTTTTTATCAACAAAAACAATTATTAAAAATTCCAAACATTTTTGTTTTTCAAACTTACCTCACTACAGAACAAAGCAATATAGGGAATTGTATGAAAAATATTTTTCAATGAATAAAAGCCGATATTCTTGTAATTATGAGACCTGTGGCTGTGGAAATTGGGTTGAAAAATGTACAGAAACTGTATATCATTTTAACAGTATAGTTACATCCCCCATCTTTAGCGTCTGTTTTTTACCTTTTCTCGCAACTTAAATCTTCGGTTCGTGGTAGGAGGTTCCCATGGGCAGAAAAAAAACATACAGTTCCTCATGCCCAAATTACCATTAAACCATTGACATTCTTTGCAAAGAGCATTAGGAAATTGGCAGGAAAATGGCCAAATTGTATTACATATAAGGATTAATTTTAGCCTCTTTCAATCACTGAGGAGTAATTATATTTGGGATTTCTTTAATAAATATTATTTATGTATCAGATAAACTTAATTTGTATACAATCTTGTAGTTAAGAATGGTAGATAGATGCCCTTAGATAGATAAATAGGTAGATAGATGTTCTTTAGATATGTAAATAGATGCCCTTTAGATAGATAAATAGGCAGATAGACGCAATTTAGATAGGTAAGTAGGCAGATAGATGCCCTTTAGATAGCTAGATACATGCCCTTTAGATAGCTAGATAGATGCCCTTGAGATAGATAAATATGTAGATTGATGCCCTTGGATAAAAAAAATAACTTGATGTCCTTTAGATAGATGAATAGGCAAATAGATGGCAGTTAGATATATAAATAGGTAAATGTTACCCTTTAGATAGATTAATAGGCAAATCGATGCCATTTAGATAGATAAATAGGTAGATAGATGCTCTTTTATCCACTTTTCTTAGTCCCAACAAGCTCCTAAGTTAACATTCGAGTCGCTCTCACTCTCGATTTTTCTTCCATTACCAGATAGGAGTATCACTACCATACACTGAAATTGTTAAAATCTACTCATACATGATAGTGGACAAGCAAGGTGGCGGGAGGGCTAATATTATTTGCTGCTCATGTCTTGTGGAAGTAAATATGATGGATATTGGTTTGAATTTGAAATTCGCTTTATTGTGATTCCTTGTCTTATGTTTGCTCTTTCCTAAATGGCGACATAACTCATAAAATAAATACCTTCAGGAGCAAACGTCGCTGTAAGAAGCTCCCAGTTAACCTCCATTCTGGATCAAGAAGGACCATTCACGCTTTTTGTTCCTTCCACTCAAGCTTTTGCACTCATTGACAATTTTACAGTGAATGAATTCATCGCCAATATTTCTCTTCTCCAAGGTCAGTTCTTTGTCTCACTAATTTAGTTCATTGTTACGAAACGTAGGTGTTTGTACTCCTAAATTTTAGAGATATGTAAGTTCTTTGTTGCCACTGGAGCAAATATTGGGTTGAGGAATAAGTTCTTGCGGTTTTATCAAATTTATTCATTACCACTAACAATTTTAGGAAAACTTCATTTTTAATTGATAACAATATGCAATTTAATCAATAATGTATTCTCCGTTGTTATTTACAACTTCTTCCCAACGTTCAACTAGTTTTTCGATGCCTTTGCAATAAAAATCTCTGGATTTTGACTCGAAGAATTCGTCTAACCAGGTTCTTAATTCTACATCGGTATTGAACGAAACGCCATGCAAATTGTTGGAAAGCGATCGGAACAGATGGAAATCAGATGGAGCCAAGTCTGGCGAATATGGAGGATGTGGCAGGATTTCCCAATTAAGCGTTTGGGTGGCGTCTTTTGTCATATTGGCAATGTGAGGACGAGCATTGTCGTGTTGCAGAAGGACTCCATAACGTCGATGAGGTCGCTTTTCACGAATAGCTTCGGCGAGTCGTTACATTTTTTTAACGTAGTATTCTGCATTGGCAATCTCGTTGTTCGCAAGGAGCTCATAAAGAACACACAGCATCGCCTTTCGTGGATGAAATCCTTGCTTTAATCACGGAAGTGGTCTTTTATTGGGGTTAAGCCATTGTTTTCGATGGTTCATGTTGACATAAACACACCACTTTTCGTCGCCAGTGATGATGCGGTGAAGAAATCTGTCCTTATATCCACGAGTAGCCTTGTGACGAGCAAGCAAATCTGCGGCAATCGTGGAGCGTTGAAATTTGTTGCTTTCGCTCAAAGCGTGCGGAACCCATGCACCGAGTTTTTTAACTTTCCCCATCGAATGAAGGTGATTCACTACAGTTTTCTGATCACACGCCAATTGTACAGCCAATTCTTTAGTTGATTGACGAGGATTTTCATGAACAAGGTTGTTCAATCGATCTTCATCCAACTTAATGGAGCGACCAGAACGTTCTTCGTCATTAAGATTGAAATGACCGTTTTGGAAACGTGAAAACCACCATTGAGCTGTCCTTTTTGATAAAGCATTTTCTCCGTACACAGTACAAATATCGCGACGAGCTTTGGCTGCGTTTTCATTGTTCCCGTCTCGATTGAAAAGGAATAACAACAAGTGTCGAAAATGCGCCTTTCTTTCAACTTGACCTTCCATTTGAGGGTACAGAACAATAATTAAATTAACACAACTTTTAAATAAAACGCAATGACTTATTACTCAACTTCAAGACGTAGCCTAAGCAAAAGCCTAATAGTCTACGCTGTTAAGAGACGTAGCCTAACCTTTGCAAATTTTGCTCTCATTATTTATTATTGTTTCTTAATATGTGCACAAATCACGTCAACAAAACTTAAATCAACACAACATTAAAAAAAACGCAAGAACCTATTCCTCAACCTAATAATTAGCATTAAATAATTAGGGGATAACTTATTTAAAAGGGATAAATGAAACAATGAGTGGGGACAGATTCATGGAGACAAAACAATAAGAGTAAAATGGACTATTACTGGTGATAAGGAATAGTAAAACTAACCTTTAATTTGATTAAGGATGACTGCAGTGATCAATCTTTTAATAGATCTCGCCTCTTTCCCTTTCTCACCTTTCACTATCTTATTTATTTTAACATCTTGCCTCTTCCAAAATCTCGCATCTTTCAACATCTTGCTTCTTCTAAACTCTGACCTCTTCTAACATTTCCGGCAGACAGAGGTGACCTTTTCCATTTGTAGGTCAATGGTTGTCCTCGCTAATTATAATTATAAATACATTCACCCAAAATAAAGCCCCGAAGAATCTTTGTCAGAAGGATAATTTAGAGTGTCCATTTTGTATCTTGGCATCTTCAGATGTGCTTCTGTTCCATATTGTCCCCGGGACTTTCTACAGTGAAGGTTTGCGTGATGGTAGATGGCTTCCGACCTTTCTTTCACAAACAGAAGTGCAAGTTCGTGTTACCAGTGACGGAATTTCGCGTAAGTTGTTTCGCTTAGAGCATATTCTAGCCACTTTGTACAGAATCAATATTTTAAATTACTTTAAACTCAAATAAAATTGTTCTTGATCAACAAGGGCATATATGCCTCAGTAGAGAAAGAAATATGTATTTGGTGAATTTAGAAAACAAGTGACTGTAATGCATGTGTTTTTTCCATGCATTTAGGATCATCATTGAACTTGCTAACCTAATAAAATGACAATGAAGCAGTAGAATAGACAGTTGCATGGCTGGGCGCGCGAAAACACCATAATAAGGGGAAAATATCAAGGGCACACCCCTCCTTACGCTTGCTTCAATAGACTCGGGAAATTCCCTCATTTGAACTTCGTCTCCCTTATCTCTATCTCCCATTTGCAGTCATTATTTTATTTTCTCTCTCCACTTTTTGCTTTACTTTCATGTTTACAACATGAAAGAGAGCGCTAAAATGAATAATTTACTAACTGTATTGCCTTTTGGGCAGAATCAATGTAGAGTTGAATTGAATGTTTTTGGCTCTTTAATCCCCTCAACAGAACAATGGTATATATCCAAGAAATTTGAATAATCTTTAAGTAACCATTCAAATTGTGACATACTGCTGTTCAAGCTGCAGCTAACATCCACAAAGTATTTGGGGTAAATACCAATACTGTGAGAACTTCTCAGTGTTGGTTCCCTTAGTTTGGCTTTGGAAACATGGACATCAATATTGAACCTCGAAGGAGGAACAGACATGTTCTTAATGATGAAGAATTATCGGCTGCAGTGGCCAATAACCCACAAACAACAGTTCGAGCATTTGCTGAGGATTTTAAGACTTCAGCAACCGCCATATCACAACTTCTCAGGGAAATTGGGAAGGTAACAAAAAAAATGGAAAAATGGGTTTCACATTAATTGAATTAAACTAAAAGTATGCGACATCTTGATGTCTGTTCATCGCATGTTGTGAAACTGAATAGCGATCCCTTATTGAAGATAATTATGACTCGTGATTAAAAATAGATAATATACGATTAAAGGAAGCGTTTCGGTGAATGGCTAGACAAAATAGGTTATGGTTACAGTTTTTGGTGAAATAGTAAAGGTTTTATTTTTCATTTTAGAACCATGGGAAACAATAACAGTCCAATCATATTGCTCAGAGATTTCGGGAATGCATTCAAACTTAGTCATCTAACATTCTGCATTGGTTAATAGGCATGGATCAATAATGCTTCATGATATTTTTAGACCCTACACTTCTCTGTTGGTTGTGTATAATCTTAGGGAATTGAGATATGAAATTTTGCAGCATTTTCTATATTTTTCTGACATTTTCACTACCAATTGCCATCTTTTCAAGTACTTTTGAAAAGATTCAATAATAAGCAAGAAAGAATTCGTGTTTTTACCCTAATTTGAGACCTATAGACTTAAAGAATTTTAGAAATTGGATATTATCGTTGGAAGTTCGCTGACAAAAATGGATAATATTTGGGTAAAATATTTAAAAAAAATATGCCATTTCAACTTATGATGTAAAAATAAAAAATGTTATGTGACAGTGATGGGAACATTTATTCTTCTAGGCATGCTCTCCTCGAGGGGGCGATATTTGCGGGGTATGAGGATGGTCCTCTCCTCGGTGATTACTGACTTCAGTTGCTTATTGAAGGCTGGCTGACGACGTCTTACTACCTCTATCAGGTCCTGTCACAGGTTTTCCATGGGATTCATATTAGGAGACTGAGGAGGCCAGTCCATCACCGTTATATTGTTGTCCCCAAACCATTGTATGGTGGACGCAGACTTGTCAAATAAGTCATTGTCCTGCGGAAAAAAAATCACATTCCGGGAACTTCTGGAGAGGTTTCGGGATGCTGTTCCGCCAGCATTCAATGCACGTCGTGATGTCGCGGAAGGCAGCCGACTGGACTTTACCTCCAGAGGCGGAGAACCCTTCAACGATAGGTTTACTGTGAGTGAGTTGCGCTCCGCTCTTGCTTCGTGCGCGGACACTGCCGATGGTCCAGAAGATGTCCCGTACGCCATGCTTTGACACCTGGGTGAGCGAGGCATAGCCTTTGTCTTAGATTTGTTCAACAGGATCTAGGTGGAGGGTCTCCTCCGAGATTCCTGACAAATCGCGACTGTGCTCGCCTTTCGCTAACCGGGAGAGATCCCTCGACTCCGGCCGGTTTCCGCAAATCTCTCTAACCTCTTGCGTGTGCAAGTTGATGGAGAAATTGGTAAATGTTAGATTAGCCTTTTTCCTTGACAGGGGAGGCCATCTGTCTTCTGCACAGTGCGGCTTGTGCAAATTCCACTCCACGTCGGATGCTCTGCTCCGACTGGAAAATTCCGTCTGCGAGGCCTTCCTTAGTAGACAGCACTACGCCACGGTGTTTTTCGATCTGGAGAACGCCGATGATACCGCATTGCGATACGGTATTGTGGAGACTCTCCACACAATGGTGGCGAGGGCATACCTCCCAAAGTTTATATCTAAATTTTTGAGAGATCGTCGATTCCGCGTACGGGTGGAGAAAGCCCTCTCCGACCCAATGGAGCAGGAAGAGGGTGTCCAGCAGGGGAATGTCCTCAGTGCCACACTCGTTGCCCTAAGCTTCAACGGCATCACCTCGGTGCTGCTGGAAGATGTTTTCGCTACGTTCTACGTGGACGACCTTTCGGTCTCTTTTGGCGCGGACCAGATGCCAACTCTGGAGAGTCAACTCCAACAGGCATTTAACTGCGTCTCTCGCTATGCCAAAGCGCACAAGTTTCGGTTTTCTTTGGCCAAGACTAAGGTGGTGCACTTCTGCTGCCATCCACGGCTCCTCCCCGACCCAGATTTGTTTCTTAATGGGGTGCGCCTGGAAGTGGTTAAATCTCACCGTTTCCTTGGTCTTGTATTTGACCGACGCCTCACCTGGGAGGCTCATATTCGCAGCCTTAGGGTCTATTGTACCCGCGCCATGGATATTCTCCGTTCCGTGACGTTCAGCACCTGGGGCGCTGATAGGGCTGCTGCCTTACTTTTTTATCGATCCTTTGTTCGTTCGAAGCTCGACTACGGATGCAAATTTTATGCATCCGCAGCCGAGCGTTTATTGCGGAAGGTAGACTCAATCCACCATATTGGCCTTGGCCTGGCGACCGGTGCCTTCCGCACTTCTCCCATTGAGAGCCTACTAGTCGATGCTGGGGAGATGCCACTCGCTCTGCACCGCTTACAGCGCATCACTTGCCTAAACGCGCGAGCCCGGCGCCTCCCTCAGTCGCCAACAGCTCTCACTGCATCCGCAGCTGACTTCAACGGTGCCTATGCCGCCGAAAGACGCTAGTCATACCCTAAGCCCTTTGGGTTTAGGGCGAAGAAATTCCTTCGAGAACTATGTATAGCTCTCCGGCTGGTATCGCCCCTGGTTCTGCCCAGGACGTCACTCTGGAGGGTACCACATTGGGCTATTTGTCGCCACGCCTCTGCTCCTAAAGCTTGTACAGCGCCGGGAGTGTTGCGTTTGACCTTGAAACCGTGCCATGTATACGGATGGCTCTAAGTCCGAAGAGGGGGTCGGCTTCTACGCCGTATCCCCTCTGTTTGAAATCAGCGGGGCTCTACCAGGCGCTGCGTTTGTCTTTTCATCCGAGCTGGTGGCAATACACCACTCGGTACGGGAGATTATGCCACGTACCCGGTTCGGAGACCGGATTGTGATCTATAGCGACTCACAAAGCGCCCTGAGTGCTCTCGGGGCATTGGAATCTCTGCATCCCCTGTTTCGCGATATCTGTGACGCCACGGTTTTGGCAAGCCGGGCGGATGTCGAGATTATCTTTTGCTGGGTTCCTGGACATGTAGGAATTGCGAGAAATGACGGCGCCAAAGAGGGCGCAAAAGAGTCCGCTAGGACTCTGCGACCGGACCAGTGTTTCGCTCTTCCTCACACCGACTACATGGCAGGAATACGGGCAGCTCTTCGGACTGCTTTGCAAAGAAGATGGGAGACGCTCCAGGGTAACTTAAAGTTGCGTGCCATTGCGCCGCGAATGTTCCTATGGACCTATCCCCCAATGCCACAACGGCTTCAAGTCACTTTCTGTCGTCTCCAAATTAGTCACACTCGTGTGACGCATCGCCATTTGATCGAGCACTCGCCTGCGCCCTATTGTGACGACTGCGTCGCCCCATAGACTGTTCGGCACATTCTTGTTGAATGTCCCAGTCTGGGTGATCTTCACGCACGTCACCTATCCTGGTACCGGATGTGCGGGGTCACTAACGCCTGTCCCTTGTACTCGGGAGGAGTGCGTGCACCTTGACTGGTGGACTTGTAGACTTTTGGGAAGAGGCCGGCCTTCTCCCTTTTATTTAACCAATATTTTTGTTTTGTTTTGTTTTTGTTTTTTCCATAATAGGTCGCACGTTCCTGCGCCGGGTGCCTCCCCCCGCGATACAGGAGCTTGCTTCCTAATTGTTATCTTCCCTTTTAATCCTTGTTTTGTTTTCATATTTTTATTTTAAAGTAGCCAAGAGCTAGGCTGTGAGATTGCGGCGACTTATGCCCAAGTGGGCAGTCGCCAAATAGCCTTCTAAAAAAAAAGAAAAAAAATCATCCAGGGCATATTTACCTGTTTTCGCCATCATTATATCATTACCAGATCCTGTCGACATGGAATATAACATATTAATCAACAAATATAATGTGTTATATAAAGACATTTTGACTTTTACATGCCACATAATAATATCTCCAAAAATAGTTAGAAGGAAGTTTGTACTTTTATTTTGCTTTCCAGAATTATTGGACCAACATATTCACAGACATACCCAAGGAATAAGAAAAATCCAGGTATCCGAAACATTTGGCCTCCCGTGTATTTTATAGAATCATGGGTGTCTATTTCCTTCCTGTATCTCACTGTAATTTATTTTCCAATTCGAAAGAAAATTGAGTACATAAAAAGGTCATGAAATTCGAAGTAATGATATCAACTTAACCAGAATTTCTTTTTTATTTCAAGTCATCAACGTTGAAAGTAGAACGGCTTCGCACGATTTTGTTGCTAAACGATGATCAAATTATGAGTCCTTTTTTTTCAAGAAGGGCAGGACAATAATTTTTTAAGTGGTCATTTATGGCCTGTACTACTCTTTACCAATTTTTGATTTCCTTTTTGCGATGAGCATACCTATACCACCCTATCCCCCTTTTGATATGCAGCAGAATAGAACCTGTCTATTTATAAGAAAATTCTCCAATGATATCGGAAAAAATGCATTACGAATGTAATTCCTTCAATACTACTTTCTAAATATATTCGTTCATAAAGGGTAAAGTAATAATTAGAATGGCTCACTCAGGTATTAAATAACATCGAATCAATGACTTAATTCATGAGGCACCCCATTGCAATGGAAAAAAAATGAATAGTGGTACTTGTGGAAAAATGCTTGACGTGATCGATTAACAAAAACGGGAGTACTATTTGGGTTTGGGGAATATCATTGGAAATAAACATTTCATAAATCGGGCAAGTTTTATGCTGCTGCATACCCGAAAGAATAAATGAAAGTACAGCGATGCAAAAGGCTTAAAGGGTACTAGAGTCCGTAAGGGCAGCTTTGAAATGAATATATTAGTATCCTTGTATTTAAGGGGCATGCTCACTTTCTCCATTTTACGACCGATCCTCAAAATGAACTATGAAAGATGAAATATTTACGATTTTAAGAGATGAAATAGGCCTGATATCTTTTTGTGCTAGTAAAGGGGAGTGATGTCTTCCTTCTCCTTTGGTCGTAGGTGTGAAAAGAAAATGAGAAGAGAATACAAAAAATATATGAATGAAAAAAGGTGAAAGATAAAAAGGTTTGTTCAGCAAAGTTCACTATCCTTAAATACTGAGGTCTTTCTATGCTCCGATTGCTGCGATTATTAATTTATACTCAAAGTAATATCAATATTTTTTCCCAAGAATTTTCTTTAATGGTGTCTTTTTTTTACTCTGAACTCTGGTTTCTTTTGGAAAATCTTTCCCGTTCCTAATTCCTTCCGTTTTTGGCCCATCCATTCGTAAATGGTGACTGACGGAGAGAACAAGCTGTAATCCTTGATTCCAATAATTCTTGTCAATGCAACATTAAAACCCCCATTCTATTGTAGGGCGACTGTCTGGAGTGGGCAGAGATTCACGCATACTTAAAGCAGACATTCCAGCCACAAATGGAGTTATCCATTTATTGGACTCAGTTCTTCAACCTGGAATGGAGACTCCAGTATGTGGACACTTTTGAAGAAGTGTAAATTGTACTTCAACTGACCTGTTACTCAATGCCTAATATAAAAGTAAGTTACTCAGGGACATCAAATATATTCCCTTACACTCATGCCATGTTTTTAAATAAAGAATACATTACACGGAGTTGTAGAGATTTCCCTAACCCTGTAAAAGCAAGTGAATCATGCCAAAAATAGGGAACTTATTTTACTATGTCAAGAATAACGACCCCAAAAGTTCCCATGTCAAGAATGGCAACTTTAATATACAGTAAATCATGTAAAGGAAAAATAAAGCATACATGATCTTCATTTTAATGAAAATGAACGGTATAAAGTAATTTATTAAAAAAGTAAATTGAGTAGCCATTGCGTTACAGAAATTAATTAACCTCTCATTACTTTATTTCTTTCCCTCCACATGAAGTGACCTGGAAATGACCTGGTAGAAATTCGCGTTTGCATCCTCGCATGTTATTAATCATTGCCTCATGTCTTCCCCAATACGATTTAATGTTGTGTGTAAACGGCTGTTTGTGGATTAACAAAGTGCAAAGCGTGGTTAATGGTTATGTGCTGGTAATTGGGACTATTGCCCGGATTTCTGAGGGCTCGACATTAATCACTGGATAATTTATCCGGATATCCATCCCTCACCTCTTTTTTGATTATTCGCAAGAGTTTTTTGGTTTCTGTGTTCAACTATTTCCACATGTCCAATTGTTCGTGAATTAATGGTATCTACTAGGCCCAAAATACAAACTTGACTTCTAGAGCCTCGACCTAGGTGGTGTTTTGGTTAGGTTATGGTAGGGTGGGTTAGGTTAACATGGCCTAACTTAACCTAACCTAAGCCTACCGTCTGAGGTTATGAAAACGTCCTTGAGGATTTCCCATGTCAAGAATAGAGAACCCAATTTTACCATGTCAAGAATAGCAACCCTCCTCCCCCAATTCATTTTTCAAGAATATGCCAACGAAATAATTGAATAAATTAAAGACAAGTAAAGGATGTCTAAAGGTTTTGCCAAACATAAACCTAGTATTAAATTACTCTTCTAATGACCTTCGACCAGAAGTTCATGTTCGACCCTAATCACTGTTTCATGGTCTTGGCTGTGTGGGACGGGCCATCGTCCTGCTGAAAGACATGTCCGCCTTCTTCGTGATCATTCTCACCCAGCGCAGGACTTTCTTGCCAAGATGTCCCCGTAATCGGCCACGGTTGTGACGGCAGGCTCTATATTTCTTGAAGTCACTCTCCTGCTGCGTCGCGCGATGGCTGCCTAGTTGTTCGAGGGAAGAATGAAGGGGGGATCTATCACAATCTTTTTGTCAAACCCAGAAAAAAATAATAACAACAAAAATAATTACAACACAAATTATACAGGGTGACCACAAAAATTGCCGTTTCTTGGCAATTCGCTCCGCACTGGGAATTCGCTCTGTAGGTACTCGGCAATTCGCCCCGAACTCGGGAATTCGCTCCGAACGTGGAATTCGCTCCGAACTTGGAATTCGCTCCGAACTTGGGAGGACTAGTTGTTAAGATTGATTCTTGTGCCTGCACTCAGGGGCCCTAAGGAGCTGGAACGGAGAAGACATTTACAATCGCTTGCAATCAAACTACTCTCAACCATGTACGCCAATCACTTACATACAAACACACTCACAGGTAGACAAAATCCTTAACTGGTTACTTATCCAGCTCCGCGATGGAAATGCATCGTGTCCCCCATCCCTTCGGTTATCCCAGGCACACTGAAAAAGAAGAAAGGGATTTCGCATCTGCATTGGTGAGGGGAGGCGAACTCCTACCTAAAGCCTCAAACCACTACATCCCTCCCACCTAAGTTCGCCTCACTTCACCATGCCTCAAACCCTATCTTCACAAACATACCTCACTCACTCACACCAATTTGGGCATAGCCCAGTCATAGTCCTTCACTCTTGCCTCTCCTCCTAGTAACAGGGCCAATTGACGTCTCAGTCATATGTCGAAATGTCCTCTCTTCGTCATGTCGGTCTGTATCCCCTTCTACATGCAGTTCATCCACACTTACACACACATACACATCTGACACGCCCTGATCAATTTAACTCAAATTTTCAACAAGCTTTTCTACTTCGTCCATCAAACCCTCCCATTCTTTCATAGTATTCATTGAATCTTGCTCCAATTGTACACTTATCCCATTTATCCTCGCTAACATAGACTCACATTCATTCAATGGAAACTTACAAATACTATTTGTTCTATCATGTTATACTCTACCTTGATCTGGCAAAAATCCGGAAAATTCACCCACCTCATTCTAAGCAAACTCTTCCATCCAGCCATCCTTTCTCGACCACTTCCTCTTACACTTTCCCATTCCATGTTCAGCTAACACTAACTGCTTCCCTTCTTAAATAGTATCTATATCATTCACTCCCTCACAGTCTTCCATGCTTTCCAACAGACACTCGTTCACTGGGTGTCACAACAAATATTCAGGAGGTTCACGCCACTTTCGTAACTGACACTCATGTGCTCTACGTTCATTCAAACTTTCATATTCTCTTTCCTACACTTCAGATAACTTACCACATTCGGGCCAAACCTTTATCACCACAAACGGACCTTCACGCTTTTCTTTCAATTTATTCACATTCAGTCTACCTTTTGTTTCAATCTCTTTCAGCACATTATCCCAAACAAGAAAACTTTCGAACCTTTCATTCCATTTTCTCCATAACTCACGACCACTTTCACTAAGTTCCATTGGTGGCCTAACCATTCTCTCAAAATTCATCAAATATTTACATGGTGACATATTGAACAACCATAGTACTCTTCTCAAACATTCATCCTATTCTCTCCCATCTTTCACTATTAATCGTAACATCTCACTCAAGGTTCTTATAGTTTTTTCAACCAAACCATTCGCGCTAGCTACATACGGCGTCATTCGCACATGATCAATTGCCCATTCACTTAACATCTCAAAGGCACGCCCTACGAAATCAGGTCCTTTGTTACTCAATATTCGCGCAGGCTTACACACTTACATGGGGAACATTCTCTCACTCACGACCATTCCTACATTCCCCCTTGCAGTCATCGGAAGATAGAGGCATTCAATCGCTAGCATTTCAAAAGGCTCATTCACACAACTTTAATACTGGTGGAACAGCACAAACTCTGATACTTTCCTTTCTAGCACACTTCACACTTAGTCGCTACATCCATGCGAATCTTTCTCTTAAAGGGACTATACAAACACCCTTTCATACACTCCCACAATTTATTCTTATCCATATATCCAAACCTGTCATGCACAATCTTTATCATTCCAATCGTACCGCACACAGAAAACACTGCAATATATACATCCTCATCATCTATACATCCACCATTAAGCCTTTGTATACAATAAATTTTACAACAAACCTTCTAAACTCTCTTAATATCCCACTCCATTCATTACTTCTGTTAACTCGTGCGTGCTATTTAAATTATTATTTATATTGATTTGAAACAATATTAATTTTTCAGTAAAAGCTTTTAACAATCTTAGTTTGACCAGCAAGGGAGGAATCCTGAAGGCTACGACCATTGACTGAAAAGATTGGGGAAGTACCTGAATGAAAAGTTGAAGGATGATAGGGTGAAAACACCTCAGGGTTCTTAGCTCTTACTTATGGATTGGAGATGTCTCCAATCATTTGCTTTGACAGTAATTATTACTCTTTCGGACTTGAGACTCTCCAAAGTCATTTTTAGCGCTACCCTAAATCGTATCTGGCCTGTATATTACATGGAAAAAATGATAAAGGGGACTTTGGGAAATAGGTATTTGTGGCAACAGACAAGAGCTGCTTTTCCATTAGAGGCCCTTCGTCATGAGGCCAAGTTTGCAGTGCAAGAATCATGCTTCCGGGTGATCGCTGTCAAAAAAGGGAAGCCAGATCGACGACCACTTCTTACGAGGGGCGGTCAATAAGTTTTGCGAATCATGAGGGCAAAACAGAGGAAGGGGTTGGCTGTTTGTGAGGGTGTTAGGACAAGTTATGACAAGTCAGGACCTGTAGCCGCACGCTCCTGCCTCGTCTATTTAAGAAGCAGTAGCTGATCGCAGATCGTCAGTCACAAATTTTTCTACAATGGAGAAGGTTGAGCACCGTGCAGTGATCAAATTTTTTACCAAGGAAGGCAAGAATTCAAAAGAGATCCATGAACGCATGGGTGCAGTGCACACCGACACCTCTCCTTCCTATGCAACCATTGCTCGCTGGAATAGGGAGTTCCGCCATGGTAGTGAGTTCCTTGAAGATGACCCCCGTCCAGAACGCGCGTCAGACGTGAACAACAAAGACAATGTGGACCGTGTGGAGAGGATAATCCTCGAAAATCGACGGGTGGAGGTCGAAGAAATCGAGCTAGAACTTGGAATATCACATGAAAGTGTTATTAACATCATCCACGAAAATTTGGCCAGGACCAAGGTCTCTGCCCGTTGGGTCCCTAGAAACCTCACGCCCCATGATCGACTTCAACGTCGTAAAAGTTCGGAGGAGTTGCTGCTCCTGTACAACCAAGACCCGGCGGGATTCGAGTCACGCATAGTGACAGGTGATGAAACGTAGATCCATCACCGGGATCCCTAGCGACTACTTTTTATTCCGCCAGCTCTAGGCTGCACTTTGTGGACGCCGGTTTGAAGACGATGAAGGTATTCAGCTCGCCGTCCAGGAGTGGATTGAACAGCAGTCGGGAGATTTCTGGTTGTCGGCAATTCGAAGCCTCAGGGACAAGTGGCGCAAGTGCATTGAAATCGAGGGTAGTTATATTGAAAAATAATAAAACACTTTTTCTCTTATCTCGTTTCCTTATATCCGAATTGCAAAACTTATTGACCGCACCTCGTATATGGGTTGACTAGCCGCAGGCACGGTTGAGGGACATGCATAATCAGGGGACTGTACCTGCTAATTTATTTTTCACTTAATAAGCCAAGGGGCAACAATTTTAATTCAGTTAACTCTCAAAGAGGAGAAGTTGAAAGAATAAGACGTAAAAAGTTAATGATTAATCCCTCCAAATTATAAAAAAATGAGAAAAACCTATAATATGCGCAAAATGGAAGATAAATCTACAAATTAAATATGGAAAAATATGACTAACGTGGGCAGGAACGCAATAGAGAAAGGCAGAAGAAATTCAGGAATGCATGCATAACAAAGCCCTCCCCCCCTCCCCAAAAAATACAAGAAAAGAAACGGTCAAAATACAACGTAAAATAGAAATATGTGGAAAGCGTTAAAGAGTCCAAAGGAAATGGGAATATGCAGGCTAAATGCATTAAGGGACAACAAGGAATGTTTAAAAATAAAAGGGAAGCATGGAAGAGAAACAAAAAGGAGGCAAACTCCACAAGCGAAAGGGTGGTCACGTGTTATGAATTGGAAATTACTCGATTTATTCTGCAATGGGCAAAAATCTTGAAAAATGGTCGAAATTTGTGTTAGTGACCGAGAGCTACTTCAAAGCGAGGTGTGGAGCGCTGATACAAAAAATAGCGGCCACAAAAGGGATTGGGAAATTGAAGAAAATAGTCAATATAATGAAATAGGTCGAAATAAGCCTGAAATATGTCTGGGCACCAGTTATAGGATACAGGTATATGGCACAGGAAACTCTACATGTAATAATATATATATATATATATATATATATATATATATATATATATATATATATGAAAATTAACCCACAGGAAAATGAAAAGATGAATCCAAGCACTTTCGGACTATATTTGCAAGTTCATTTTCAAGGAATAGCATGAAAATAGAGAAAGACAACTTTATATAGGGTACAAAGATACGTAGGGAACGCCCATCACATAGTACAAACCAATGGAAAAACACAAAAACAAGACAGAAAAATGCAAGGAAAAAGAACAATAGGCAATAATAACAGACATGTGCATCCCCAAAACGATATACACACAACAACGCCGTGTATATGAATGGAATATGGTTGGATGAAAAAAACAACATTTTAAACGATTATCATTAGAGCGAAAGCATTTAGGGCTAAGAGTTTATCAACGGGCACAACAAAGAAACGTGCTTGGGAAGGCAATGCGAATGATATAACATTAATAAAGAATGACAACAGACTGCATTATGAAGTTATTTCATTTAGTATAAGTTCTTTTTTAAACAGGGTCGAGCTTAAATAAGCCAGGGAAAATGTGGTAAGATGCCAATTAAGGAACACTCGACAATATATCTTTTTGTGAAATCACCGGAATGATAAAGGGATTTTGCAGAATTCCAGTCAATGGGGTGGTTATTTTCAGATAAATATAAAAATAAAGCGCTGTTTATTTCACCTTTTCTAATATTATATTTATGTTAGTAAATTCTAGTAGATAAAGATTTACCAGTTTCCCAGAAGTAAGGTAAATTACAAATAGAACATTCTATAGAATATACTCTACCTTTTTTCGTTGTATTATTGTGGACTAACATTTTATATAAAGTGGAATCATATCTAAAATTTACAGAGATATTAAGTTGCTTAAAAATACGGGTGAGACAAAAAATGGTTCAAATTATGGCAAGATAAGAATTTTTTTAATTGAAAACCGGTGGGTTATCAGTTCTAGAAAAAGTTCTCTTTGCAAATTGACGAGGGTAACAAAGTTTCTTACCTATTTCAAAATATTGGACAATTCCATATCCCCAAATTCCGGACTAACAAAGCTTAATGCAAACAAAAACATAGAAGTGAATACAGACCGTTTAATTTTAACACTATGATAAGAATAAAAGTGAATATATGAACTGGAGTTAGACGGTTTGCGATAAACAGAGTATTTAAAACCTGACGACGTCCTATGTATCAAAAGGTCAAGAAAAGGAAGTCTCATTTTCCTCAATTTCAAGTGTAAATTTAATAGAAGGGACTAGAGAATTAAGATTACGTAGAAAATTGGGAATATCTTTTGAGGAAGGCCAAAGACATATAATATCATCAATGTATATATTGTTAAAGACTAGGTTGTATTTCGACTTTACCAATTTTACTTTTGCGTGTTCAGTGTAACTGTCGAGTGAGGCTGAAGATTAAAATCAACTGAGGAAGATCCATTTGATTTGGTCTTATTTAGAATATTCAATTTTCTTTACATATTTTGGTTGTGAGCTTTCGCCTTTATTCAGGTATCTTCAGACGGAAGACTTCGTTATTGTTAAGGCAGCATTGATGAAAAGTTTATATTCGCGGCGAGGTAGTTGTTTTGGTGATCGTAAATAGCAAAGAATGAATTTCGTTATATTCATGTAGAAAGATAGAGAAAAGGGGGACCCCCTCCTCGTTTCCTTGGAATGGGGAACAGTGGTAGAGAGGAATTGTGGTGAAACCTAAGGACAGGGGGAGATAGAAAGTATGCCCAGGATCGGGCCATCTCCGTAGTAATATAGTACAAAATACATTGATGTTGAAACAATACTACATAATATTCCATTTGTAATGATAGATTAACAGTTAGTCCGGATATAATAACGGCAAAATAATCAAGAATCACTTTTTCTTTAGTCTATTTCATTATTTTGGTCTATATTTACTTCACATAGTGATACTTAAGCTCCTTTTAGTAATTTTAATCACTATTGGTCACTTTTGTTTATTCATTTTTAGGTTACTAATAAGTTGTTCGCAGTCACTTGTAAATGGTCGGTGTGGCCATCGACCTCGCTGGAGGCATGTAAGACTTATACCTCTCCCGGTCCTGTAGTCTGAACAGGTTATATACGGTACCTAGCGGTAGAATTGCCTCCAGACTGTCCCAGATAGCGGTGCTTCGTGAATGCAAGAATCCATTCACCGTCTCTATTCCCGTTTCCTGTATAGCTCCATTGAGAAGATGTACTCGTCCCATTTGACGCTTTGGGTCAAGCGTAGGACCCTATTTGGCACCCTTTGCATCTGAATAATCCTACATTTTGACGATGTGTTTAAAGGAACTGCTGGGTAAAACAGTTTGGTTCTTACCAAGGCAGTATATATTTTTTCTTATTTTTTATGCTTAGGTTACGAAATCTGTGTAGTTTGTCGAGTTCTAGGTTCGCAACTTGAACTTTTAAGTTTATATGGCTTCATATGCCGTGTTTTGAGATCCTGAAGCCTAAGATGCTTGCGCTCGGAGAATAATTAATAGTAGAGTTTTCCAGTCGGATAGGTTCCGTCTTCCGTCTAGTAATCGCTAATGCGGGGAATTTTGCTTGATTTGTTTCGGTTTTCCACTTCTCTTCATAGCTGGAGATTTTCTGAGCCTCGGTTGCACTCGCCCTCGACATCAATCTTCCAGATCTGGTTTGACGAGTCATAATCTGGGTGATGTCGTCTGCGTATTGTACGTTGAGGGTTCGGGGGAGGGGGCAGTAGTTTCGGAATATCCCTAGAGTATATCATAAAGAGGATGGGACTCAAACACCCTCCTTGAGGGACTTTGGATAGCAAGTCAAATGGGGTTCGACGTGGTCCTCAAATGCTACCATAAACTCCTTCCTGCCTGTGAGGTTGCTGTAGGGGATTTTTTCGAAATGAGGTGCCATCTCGAGTCTTGAGATCTTGAACCTGATTCCGTCGATCCACACCTTGTCGTAGGCTTTTTTCACATCCCGGCAGATAATCCACTATGCAGCCAGAGGCAAGCTCCTTGGCCGCATGTTGGTATGTTAAGGCGATTGCAGTCTCCCTGCTCCGTTTCTTGCGAAAGCCATGTTGCTTGGTGTTCTGCAGTGAATGGAACATCAGATATGAGACCAGTCTGTTTTCAAGATCTTTTCGAATACTTTGACAATTATCTAGAGAAGTGAGATCGGCCTGTAGTTCATCACCTGATAATTAAGCTTCCCTGGTTTGGGAATAAAGATCATTTTAGATGTCTTCAGGCCGTCTGTGAGATATCTTGCTGCTAATGCCGCATTTAAAAAGTTCAACAATCTGATTTTTGTCCTCACCAGGGTCTCTTTTATGCCTTCTGGGGTATACTTTTGTAACTTGTTAAGGTTTGCTCTCCTGTGCGGAGTGAACTTCTTATAGTTCCTCTCCATGTGCTCCCGAACTGTCCTCGAAGCCCAGATCTAAATTTTCATCCTCTTCTTCGGAGATCCGAAAAACATCGCTCCAGACTTCTGCTCGGCTTTCTCTTGTGGAGTCTTGCTTGGTGCATTTGTTAAAGTGCACCATGGGAGAGTCAACCATCGATGTTGGTCGTCCTCTTAGCTTGCCGATTGTATTCCAGAATCTTCTGAGATTGTCCTCAATATCCAAGTTGCTGATCGTATGGTCTCACTTTTATCTGATCTCCCGCAACAGCGCAGCATTCACTTGTTGTCTGAACTGCTGGACCATCGCAAAGTTCATTGGGCTAGCGTAGCCAGCAGCCCGGATGTCGTCAAAAATCTGCTGGAACAAGACATTGTCTTCTGTGGTGGGATTAAGCTGTCAGCGGTCGAAAAGCTGTTGAAGATATTGGTTATCTTTTCTTCTATCAGTTTTTGTGTGGCACCTTCCATCTCGGGAACTTCTACCGTGAAAAACCTTCTGTATGCCTCCCTGTTTGCAGCGGCAAAATTCTTCCTCGATGGCGTCGGTATTGGAATGGGTGCGGTAGCCACAGTGATGACATAGGGATGTGGTCACTAGGTGTCAGGGGCCCAGGCTGAATAAAGTGGTGGAAGGGGAAGTTAGGATCTGCAAGCATGATATTTGGTTTTGTTGCTGTCCCTGGATATATAAACGTTGGGAAGTCAGGTCCAATTCTCTCCGCTGTGCCTCATACGCAGGAGTGGGTCTATGTTCTTCCCCTGCCGGTCCGTATGGGCATAGCAAGCGATTCTTGTTCTGGCGTTGAGGTATCCAGCGAGGATGATGGGGTGGGCTTTCCCAAACAGGGTAAACAGGTCGTGGATCGAAAGGTACCTTCTCCTTGCCGGCTGGTACCCCGAACACACTTCAATTTCTCCATGTATGTTTTGAGTGTGACGGACACGATTGACTCGTCCATCTATCTCCCCTTCACATACTGTAATCCTGACCTTACCGCAATAGCCGCTCCATCAAATACTTCGCCAGTCAGGTTCTTTCGCATGGCGTTGAACCAGAAGATCTTGATGAGGTGGTCGTTCCTTACTCCAGTTTCGTTGAGAAGTAGAATATCCGGGTCAATTTCTCTGTAGATGATAAACAGCTGGTGTTTATGGTTGGCCCATACTTACACGTTATGCGCAAGAAATACGTCTTTTTATTGCGGCCATATTTACTTTCTGGGCTTGGTCGAGGACTTTTGGTACTTAGGAGGGCTGTAGGGCCTGCCTGGATGAAGTTTTTTATACAGACTCCGCTTATAAAATTTGAGTAACGAGAGTCGTAGAGTTTCACTTTATTTTCCAGCAGGGCGATCTTGACTACCTCTTCCTTTGTTGGGTAATCGTAGTACCATTTAAAGTAATCCTTGCGTATACCAGTTGCGATGTCCTCAGTGGTGAACGTCCTAGTCTAGGTGGTGTTTTTGTTCATTGCCATGATCAGGTTGATTTGTTTTGCATTGATTGAGTATGTTTTGGTATTTTGTTTGTCTTCGCATTTAGGCACTGAAGTAGCCTCTTCCATTTTCATAGAATGAACTTTTGGACGTGGTCGCTCAGTGGAGGGGACATCGGAGTCCATTTCTTCGTCCACTGATTCTGCCTCTTTAGATTCTTGGTTCACCTCATCTGCCGTCTTTTTTGGTGCTGTTGCGGTGGCAGAAGTGGGAGCTACGGCTCGCAGGTCCGGAACTTTATCAGAAGAAGGGTTGTAGGGGAACTTTAGAGGTTCCATGCCATTTGCCTCCATCTTCTGTTTAGCTCCATGTTGAAGGAACCAGAGGCTGCGTAGTTTAGGACGTGTGCGTGTAGAATGCACGCCAGTAGCTTTATAGGGGTCAAGTCCGCCAGTTGTAGGACGACTTGTGGCTGAGGTTGAGGTTGGTTGATAGTCGTTTGCGGAGTTGCTCTTGCTGCGATGGCGTATGTTCTGTTTGGGGAGACCCTGTCTGCAGTTTTCTTTTGGTTTAGGTGTTCTCCTCGGACACCGCACTATATTATCATGGTTATATGTGGTCCTGAGCAGTTTAGGCACTCCTTTTCTGTAGAAACACAGCACATCCATGCGTGTCCTTCCTGTCCGCATTCCAAGCATAGATTCTTGTCTTTATCCGGAAAATCTTGGGTGAGGTGATCCTCTATTTTGTAGCAGGAGAAACAATTTAGCAAGTGGCATTATTTCTCTTGCATGCTTTACGAAGAAGCAATAACCATACCATGCGGAAGACTCTCAATCCTGTCATCTTTGCCTTTTCTGCTACCTTGATTTCCTAAAAGATCACCTTGAAAACAAAGTTAAGTCGCAAAATTCGATGACCTCCTCGACTTTGACCCATTCATGATTCCTTTCGATCTTGCTCCCACCCATGAGCCTATTTGCCTGCAGACCACCGCCTTTCCTGTGGTGACTGAAGGGGCAGGTCTTGGCTCGAGTTCGATTTGGGCTAGGAGTTCGGCTGCAATTTTGGAGGTCAACTTCTCGAGATCGGGGTGGCTATGGCAAATAGCAGTGTATCCATTTCCTTTTTCTATGAGCTTTTTCGCTCTGATTTCCAGCTGTCCTGGCTAAAATCTGGGACAGCCTGATAGACAAAGTCGATCGCGAAGTGAGACCCCAAAAGTTCTGGCGATTAGTAAAGAAATTAAAAGGCCTACCAAATAGAGAAAAGAACTGCATTAAGGAGGGCAATGACTACTTGGAGCATCCGGTGGTTCTGGAAGGAAATATTATCAATTACACCTAAGGGCGATGCGGAATTCGAAGACCAGCTAATTGAAGAACTTAACCAAGTTATATATCAAACGCACCCACAGGCCTATGTTGGCAAAGGGCTGGAGATGGCCGACCAATAACAACTGAAGAGGTCATAGAAAGTGTGAAGGCCTTTGAACAAAGGGCACCAGGATGGACGAGAATCACTAAAAACAATTTGGTACATGCCCCCGGGCAGATCATTTAGAGAATTACGAACATCTATAACGTTTCCCTGAATACAGGCCTCTTCCCTGACGGTCTAAAAATGGCCAAAAACGTTTTTATACCTAAAAGGAAGAAGCCCCCCCCCGATCAACTGGTGGATTACAGGTCAATATTCATCCTTGAGTTCATGGACAAAATCTACGAAAAGCTTCTAGCGAACAGGCTTCAAAAACAGCTAACCGAGCTGGAAGCACACAACCCTCAGCAATATGGTTCCGCAAGAAAATGGGGAGGGATACAGCCCTCGCTCTCATAACATAACATAACATAATTTCACGGATGACAAAAGTCACAAGGGCCTATCAAAGGTCATCCACATCCGTCAAAACCCACCCACATAGGACTATATCACTCTCCTCACCGAGAAACTCGCCCGCTATAGGGCTGAAGGAAAATACGTAGACGTAGTGATGCGAGATGTTCAAAAGGCCTTCGATAAAGTTTGGCTGAGAGTGTAGTAGTGTGTTGTTGTCCGCCTCCAATTCCCCGTCTCTAATCTCTTTCTTCTTTTCTAAGCTGTGCGGATGGCAAGTCAGGACGTCGTCGCTTCGGGTGGGGGGAGGGGCCTCGATAGACTCCTATCGTCCCCCCATTCATGTCAGTTTACCCTCCAGGCAATATATTTAAAACAAAGCCTAATTTGAAAGCGTGATTGACGAGATAACGAGACTTGCGATTACAGAGTGAAATATTGTGTGTAATAAACTTGGTTGTTGTGGAAGTGAAAAGAAGAGCCGGCTGGACGGAAAGTGGGTAAGTGTAACTACTGCATGAAAGTGTGGTTGAGAGTGTTAGGTGTAAGGATGGTTGAGTGTAGCAGTGAGTCGGTGATTGACAAGGCCTCCTCTTTTCCAGCTCTGTGGTGACGGTGATAACAGTCAGTCGTTCTCCTGCTTTAAAAGGTGCCAGGAGTCAGTCGAGACCCTCACGCGTGACACTCACCTGAGAAAGGGACCGATTACAAGTGTGGGCCCTGGAGAGCGCCTCCCAGTCTCCAGGCGATAATTGGAGCTAGCGCCCAGACGCTCCAACACAGCGGATGGAACCAGAGTGTGCCAGGTCCCTGAAGTTGGGACATTTCGCCGAGTCCCAGAACTCACACATACCTCAGAAAGCAGGCCCGCCTCCCTTTCCTTATTTTCTCCCCCCCCCCTCTTCCTTTTGGTACCTGGAATAGCGCGCTTAGATCCAATACATTTTGGACAGACTTACATCTTGGCATTGGGCAATCTATTTGTAAAGCCCCAGACATATCACTTTCCGAGAGCGGTTGTTGGCCAATATAATTGTAAGGCCACTTATATAGTAGATTAGTGTGTATATATATTTGATCATTTTGAGTTTAGGTTATAAGGTATATTTATTTTAAAAGGGTTTAAGGGCTGTGATTTTGAGTTAGTTTGCATTATTTATTGATTTTTAATAAGAAAGATTAAAATAGACTCTCCCTCAATACCCTCTCCTTGAACCACCAAGCGGATCTCTTTGGGCGGCGGGACCTAGTGGGAAGGCGTCGCGAACCCGCCGCCACATATTACTGGCGCCCGAATAGGGACTACCCGGTGGTTTGAAGAAAGGGAAAAGTGAGAGCCAGTGGGGGTTTTTTTGTCCTTAATGGAAGGGGAACAGATCGGGGCCATGGAGTTGGAATTGAGAAAATTAAACGAGTTATTGCAGCAGAAGGACAGATAAAATGCGCAGTTGAGAGAGGAAAATGAGAGAGATGGAAGTGTAAATGGAAGAGAGGATTAAAGATAGCGAAGTGCGAATGGAAGAGAAGGAAATGCGAATGCTGAATGAAAGAATGGGAAAATTAGGGGCAATTGGTGGTGGTGCGGCCTCTACTCCACTTGGAATGGAAATGACGGAGACGAAGGGAGTGACAGACATGGACGAACCACTGCGGGAGACGAAGCAGCAACGGAAAAGAAGACCCCTAAGACTCGACGTCCGGACCAAATGGAAAAGGCTACGCTGATGACCAGTAGTGACTCCTTGTACTTTAGCTCTAATGAATGTATGAGTGAAAGCGGGAAAGAAGTGAGTGAGAGTGAAAATGAGGCTGAAGTGCAGGGAAGTGCCAAAAAAGAACAAGCTTAGAGTGGAAGGGACAAAAAAATGTAAAAGGGTTTTTTGAAAGAGTATGAGAGTTATTGTAAGGAGAAACTGGGAGAGAATAATAGGTTCTGGGTGAAAGAGTTTGGTGAGTTTCTGGATGGGCGTATAAAATCGTTGAGTCCTTGGTGCGAATGAGATTTGGTGACGATGGAATAAATGAGAATACGGAGTTGATGAAGAAGTTCTTGAATACAGTTCCAAATGAAGTGTGTGAGTATGTAACCTATTAAAGGAAAGAGAAGATGAGATGGGCAGGTGAGAGATTGCGGTGGGAGGATGTGCAAGAGATTTTAGAAGACCGTGAAGTCGAGGATTATGGAAGGAAGAGGGCCTTAATTTGCACAGTGCGCAACTCAGTTCGAGTATGTTGCCCCAGTTCCGGTCATACCGGGGTGCACTGATCGAGAACCCTATCGAAGTGATGTCCAAGTTTTGGGAAAATTACTATGGACAGAAACAACGGCAGGGTGTGTATGTTGGCCGCGAACGGAGTGGGAATAAAAGTAGGACTAAGAGTCGGAATGGTTGGCGTACGAGTCAGAATGGTCGGAGTAGTAGTCACACGAATGGTAGGGATAGCAGTAGATCTAGAGTGAATGAGCTGAGATGTCTGTAGTGCAAGAAAATGGGATACATGAGGGCTGACTGTTGCTAGTCACTTGGGAGTTGTTTCGGCTGTGGTGGACAGTGTGGCCATATGATTAAGGATTGTAGTCGTGAGAGATAGAGAGAGAGAGAGAGAGCGTGTTATGGGTGTGCAAGAATTGGACACTTGGCATGAGATTGCAGAGAAAGTGGTTGAGTGAATATGAGTTGATCTGGAGTGTGTGGAACTTGTGGGCAGATGAGACATTATGCCAGGATGTGTGCCAGCCCGAGAAATACCTGCGGTAACTGTGGCGCGGTAGGTCATGCCACCAGTTTCTTTATGACTGTTGGAAGAGGTGTGAACGAAAGAATGAATGGGAACGATGAGAGTAATCGAGATGGTACAACTCAGGGAAATTAAGGAATGAGAGGGTTCCTTCTGCTGAATTCTCGAGAGTGTAAGTGATGAATGTGATATAAGGATTGTTGAATCGTGGAGTGAATTGGGTCAGAAAGTGAATAGATGTATTTGTGTTAAAGTTAAATTTGGAGAACGAGAAGTAACTGCATTGATTGATACAGGATGTAAGGTAAATGTGGTGTATTATGAAGCATTTGTAGGAATGAAAGTAAGTGAAGCTGAGGATCTTGGATATCATTTGACTGGATTAGGTGAGCAGGATGTGCCGATTGTTGATGTAGTTTAGAGAGAGTTTCGATCGTAGGTGTCCGAATGAATGAAGGTTAATTTTGTTTAGTAGAAGGTGCGAATAAGAAGCCAGACATTTTATTAGGTTATAAGTTTTTGAGAATAAACGGTATTGTCATTCACTCTGATGTAGAGATGATTGAATGTAAGAATGGTAGTTTGAAGTTTTAATTGTATGTGGATCCAGATGGAAGAGTGAAAGTGAATATCATGAAAGGTCTAGAGGTATATGCGATAGAGAGTGTGCGTGACAAGCAGAATGAAACATTGAGTATAACGATTGGATGGAATTCTGATGTTGAGATAAGTTAAAATGATGGGAATATGTATATCTTGGATGGTAGTGCTGTGAACTATCGACTGAAGTGTGTTGTGCATGTGTTTGCTGGTGTAATTTATATGAAAGATCCGCGTGTGTGCATTCAAGTTTGGACTAATCTGCGAAGGAAGAGTTTGAGAGGAGTGCAAGTTGGAGACAAACTGGATGTGCTGAATACAGTGGTGAATATGGAGAATGATACTCATGTGGTGAATGCAAGTGTACTTTCCGTGAGTGTAAAGTCGAATGTTTGGAGGAACTATTCCCTCTCAATCTAATCCCAACTGATTTTGGCATTAAAAAGTAGGAGTGCGACCTATTCACTTTCTTATCCATAGATGTGTTACTGAAAATAATCTGGAACAGTAAACACATGATTGTAATCGCTATTGTCTCTTTTGTTGCTGCATTTTATTATTTCGGTGATTTTTTCCCATTTCTGATTTTTCAGTATCTGTTCTTTAATCTCTTCCTTGGAATGTTGGCCAATCCAAGGATTCAACCTCCGGCAGATCACGCTTCTCTGCGTCTGAATCTGCGGGGGGATGGCGGGTTGCAGGCCGATCTCGCGTAGAACTTCGACAGACTCTTCTTTTGTCATGGCCTCGACATCCTTCTCCTTTCGCATATCGCGACGTAACCGGTGGGGACCTCGAGTAGCCTGATCATAGCAATCTTTAGTCGCCCCCAAAGACAACTTCAAATGTCTTCTCCCTGCTCGGTCTCTTGTGACTATTAATGGTGCGCAACGGGACCCAGGTGATCCCAGTTTAAGACATTTTATCAAAGGAAGGGGGGCTTTGGGGCGGGTAACCACTGTAGAGTCGCTCCTTCTTCGTGGTATTTATTTGGTACTTTAATCCTTATCTTTGTGCCCGCTTCTGTGGTTCTCAATTCTTCTCTTTGTAATAGAGCGCTTGAGGGCACAACCCCCTCCCCGTTGCAAGATAGTTTCCATGAGCGTAAACTGCCACATGAGGTGGGTGAAATGATGAAGGGGGAACCCGACGGGGTAGGGGAGAATAACGATGAGGTGTGATTGTATGGCGGACTTTTTGTTGGTTAGCGCGGAATCAACCATCGCTAACTCTGGTGACCCCCTTTGAGGTTTTGGGTATCAGAACTGCAGCCAACATACATAGAGACGGGTGTTGCTTCCCTCTATGGTCCTGGCTGAGCTCCCGGGATAGAGCCCCCATCCCAGGAAGTTGCAGTCCCGCCCCTTGTCCGGGTGCCTCTGACGCCGAGTTCCACAGTGGACGAATCCTCAAACCTGCTTTACTTGGCACCCCAATTATGTCTATCACAGTGAACGAGACTAGATGAATGGCAGTTCAGCCCACCTTAGCTCCCTTACCCCGGTAAGGAGGGTGCGGGGGAATTTTAGTTCGACATAAGTCGAATAATCAAGGCTCTATTAATTATCCTCTTTCTTGAAATCCCCGTAGGGAAAAGTGAATAAAGATTCACGTTTATATGCATTCTGCCCTTTACGTTGGCTCCTTTATCAGCGAAAAGTATCTTCTGAGTAAGCCTGATTTTTCCGAAGTCTGACTGGCAATTCATATATAAAGTAGCATTTTGTAGAAAAAGGAGAGATCGACAGGTCAGTTATTTTCTATACATTACTTGAAGACAAGTCTACGCTCCCGCCGAATAAAGACATTGAATCCAGCTCTAAATTTCCTTTACCTTTAGAGGAAGCTATGATCACTTAATTAGCCAGCCTACCAAACTACAAGAGAGAGCAATTTCAGGACCACCCATAGTATAACAGTTGATGAAGAAATATCCGTACAAGGAAAAGCACAGGGAAAACGCGAGTATTCATTCGTCTACCAGAATTAATAAATACTTATTGAAAGAAGATGGTAGTGGCCGTTTAAAGTCCATGTGATTCGATCAAAAGGGCGCATTGCACGGATAAGCTCTTGCCTCTCTGGGCGATAATATCGAAGTTTTAACCTTTGACACGTTTTGCACCCTGACATCACTCGCTTAACGACGTCTACAGAAAAAGGAAAGTTTCATACTCGAATAAAATGGTGAAATCGTGTAATTCCTGGATGACAGAGAGGTTTATGAAGCTCGACAAGATTATTGTGGGTCATGCTTGAGTAGAAAGTGCGCGATAGGGCTTCAGCAGCTCAGTTGTGCGAACCAGGACGATGTATAACTTCGTATCAAAAGGGAATCAATTTTAAATGCCATCTATCAATCTTTTCGTTCTTTATTTTACCCCTATGACGTGAATCAAACATGTAAGATACAAATTTTTGATCTGTAATTAGTAGTAGTATCGTAGGTGAATGGTCGAGTGCACACAAACTCTGCCTCCTATGTGCGTATCCAGATATGAAGTAAAGAGATAGCTATCTTTTGTTTAAACTGGACAGTCTATCAAACCTTATTTTCCAACCTTGACCCCGCTCCCTCATCCGTCTTGAATAAACATTTGTTTTTTTCTCAAAGAAGTCACAATGAAGTAAAGAGATAGCTATCTTTTGTTTAAACTGGATCATCAACCAATCTTACTTTTCCAACCCTTACCCCACTCCCCTTCCCCATTTTTAGAAATATAAAAGGGCATTCTAAACTTTCATTTAATTACTATAGATCACAGCTTGTTAGGAAGAAGCTTTTTACCTCGGACGGTATTTTATTTTTTTTTAACTAAGTGTAACAAAATGATATACCTGACAGAAGATGAGTGGAAATCTTGTGGTGAGATTTGTGATTTTCTTGAACATTTCAGCGTTTGTCAGTTGACAGCTCCTTTCACAGAGTAAGTGATTTTCTTCTCTTTTTTAAATGGGTTTTTTTAAAAAGTCTAGCTTGATATAATTATTTATTTTACTTTTAAACAGAAATATGCGCATATTTTCTCCATATTAATAAATTGAAAATAAATATTTAATTTATACTACCCAGGTTACATAATATATATATATATATATATATATATATATATATATATATATATATATATATATATATATATATTAGCAGAAATATGAAGACCCAGGTGATTATACTAATCATTTATTGGCCGGACGTTTCGGACCTTTACTAGGACCATCTTCAGCGACTATATCGTCTGATGAGAAGGGAAAGGAACATTAATTGATAACAGTTAAAAGAATGCATTAAAAAAAAGCGGAAGAAGGCAAGTTAAAATAATAAAATTGACAATAATTAAAATTAAAGTAAAAACACTAATAATATATAGAATTAAATAATATTACCCAGTGGTATTTAAAAAAAAATAATAGAAAGTGAAATTATAACAAACTGACTCGATTATCACATTAAAAGTTACTGTATTGAACAAAAAATCACCTATTATATTAAATGGTAAAAACACACACAAAAAAGACAAAAACCCGAAAACAAATCAGAATGAACAAAGGAACTGACCTTTAATGTGGGAGTTGAGAAATCAACTAACTAAACATATAAAACTACTGACGAAATTTATTCGGTTGGTCGGTTGGCTAGTTAATCTATTGGAGTGTTGATTGGTTATATTGTGAATAATTTAATTGAGGAGGCGTAATTATTTAGGTTTGGATTTATTTTAATGATATATAGTGACTAAGATTTTCAAATCGAGAGAAGTTAAGGCTGAAGATAATATAGTAAATGAATTAGAATTAAGAGGCCGAAGGTGATACTCTGAATGTTGCCTGATAGAAGAGGCTTCAGGTTTAGAAATGGGAATACCAGTCCTATGAGACAAACTCAAGTGCTTCGCGATCCTGCAGTTGAATTGTAAGCCAGTTTGGCCTACATAACGACTGTGGCAGGTCGTACATGTTTAATTGTAAATTATACAGGATCGTAAGCCCAAAGGGATTGGCTCCTTATGGAGAAAAAAGGAATTTAACGATACAGGGTTGGAGTTTATACAGTGAGAAAACAGTGGAACTCATCAAACGAGATATTTTTTTATATACTCAACTTCTGTGATGGTGGGTTTAAGTTTTCGCCATTCATCAAGTCCATCGTTGAATGTAAGATAACAGCCATCAACCGCATCTTGTAAGCACTTCATTTGACGAAAACTTTGATGAAACTTGTCTTTAAGTTTTAAAAAAGTGTTGACTTCATACTCATTGTACAGCGCATTATTAAATCGTGTAAGAATGAACTCTTCATCCCTTTTCCAGTAAATACCGAAATGGATACTTGGAAATAGACTGTTAGGGTTGGCCTCCACTACACACTTCAACTGCTTTACACCGTAGTTCTTCACCAAACGATCAACATAGGGAAAATTTTCTTGTTTTAGCCTGTGTATTGCAGCAAACACAAGCCAAAACTCATCCTCACTAAGGAATAGTTTATTGTTATAGCGGGTTCTTCCATAGGTATTTTCAAAGATTACTCTAACATAACCCAATTTTGTTCTAGTAATCTTCAAAAGGCTGAATATATTAATTTTATATTCTTGTTGTATAATTTGCTTCACCTGGAATCGAGACATAGCTTCTTACAGGTGAGTATTCGTGTGAATTTGGACAGACAGTGAGACAAAAGCCATTAGGATAGGGTTTCTCTGACGCAGTTTGAATTTTCATGTTTTTTCTTGTATTAACATAACAGTGGTGTTGCCACTTACCCTTTTACAATTATTTGATTAGACCGTCTAGTTGCCATTTCCATTAGTGAAATTGATTGATAATTCAACCAGTTCCCTATTTTGGGTTGTTGGTGATAGTGAGAAGTACGACGTGTGTTTGCGCAAACCCTTAAGGTTGAAGTGAAAGAAGTTAATGCACGAGTATTATTTTCTAATTCTTTCCGGCGTTGTGAATTTTTTATAATAGATTTCGGGAAATTGGAAGATATTAACTTTGCTCTTTACCACGTTCTAGTTAAATCATTAAGGAGGTAGATAATGTTAGATTGTAGGAGTCTTTTACCGTCGATTGTAATCACCCTATTATTATCCAAACTGAATCCTTCTGTGTTTTTTGATGTCTGATAAATTAATCTACTCCTTTCACGAACATTAGGCTCTAGTGTTCCTAGTACTTCATCTGCATATTCGTTTATTTGATCCCTATCATTCTGGTTGACATTAGTGGGAGGTGAGTTTACAACATTATCATGCTGTTTTAAATAATGTTCCAACGTGTTCTGATAAAGTATAATACGTTTATCTGGTGTGTATGTCTGAATTATTAACTATAGTAGTCAATTCTCTCTCCAAAGATAAAAGTCTTTCTTGAGATGGTATTAAGTTTGAGGGTAGCTCTCTTTCTCTTTATCGGGATAAACAATAATTTTTTTCATCTTAGAAGGTTGGAGAGAAGAGGTGTTAGAACAGAGAATAAGATTGGTAGAAACGATCCTCCACGCTGATTTATTATTTTTTTCTTTAGACGTATATGACCTGGCTTCCGAGCTAACATACGTATCAACCGTTTGAATCGTGATATATTTTGTTACTGTGATGGTGTCATCGGAACATTACCTTTTATTAGATTAAGACACATTTCACATACACATTTGACAAAATCACTATCCATGCTTCCTATGATTGATTTTGTTCATCTTTTTAGAAAGTGTAGGGAACGCATGGAAGAGATACGCGTATCTTTTCATTTTATAGTTCATTCTAAAAGATATACGTTTTCGATTTCGTTTGAAAATATACACGTCCGTAAGGTAAATCGTACAGTGTTTCTCGGACTGAAGTCACGATGAAACATCGTACACCCCTTCATGAAACATCACTTCGTTTTTAAATTCTTTATAATCTTTCTGCCACACAGTATAACACCAGATGATTCTATCAACACGCTGAGTAAACATCTTATCTCTATTCCGGAGTATACGATATAAGAAGTGGGTTTTTTCGGTAGACGTCGGCACAATGATCGATGAAGTACATGGGGATACAAATTTGAACTTTTTGACACTTCCTTCCCTCATACTTTTCTTATGTACAATGAATGAAAACAGCTTCTTTCGGATAACTATAAACAAAAGCCTCTCCCCCCCCTCAATTTTTTCATACCAAATTCACTCATGCTTTCCTTTTGTATAATGAATGAGCCAACATCTTTCAGATAACTATATACAAAATGTTTTCTTTCTTTATAGATCATCAGAATCGGAAAAGTTGTTTACTTCCCCTGCAAAAAAGCGAAAGATCCAACAAAGGATGCAATCAACTCCTCTTTATCCAACATCTCATCGAGCGAAGGTGTCGTCGGTGTGGAGTTCGCGTACGTATTTGTCGCTCATGCTTTCCTTCTGTATAATGAATACGTAAACTTCTTTCAGATAAATATATACAGAATTTTTTCCCCCGTTTTTAGATTATAAAAAGAACAGCAGAAAGAAAATCGTTCTTGTGCAAAAATTACGCCAATACGAGAAAACAGATATGGAAATCTTCTGATTATTATATATCATGTAATCGTGGAGAATCCAGAAGAAGCTGGTCTTGGTAGAGTAGTGCGTGAGCTTTCACGGCGTATATTAAATCTCCAACAGATTCGAGATGGTGATTATCGGGTAAATATAAGTTTTCAAATTAGGGATGTTTCCGGTGATACAATACATTTACACATTTCATTCGTTCAACTACGTGAGTCGACACTATTCGGTTATATCATGAGACGATTCGAGACAGCATTCCAATCTGCGGACACAATCGAGTTTAGTACCTTCACTCTCACAGTTCGTGTTTACAGGATTCCTGCAGGGCCTGCTGTAATACCATCCAATGTCAGATTTGATCGACATAATATATATAAAGGTCATATAAATTCTAAAGGTTGCGCATTTGTTTCTTCAGTTCTCGTGAAAAAAATGAAGGAGAATGTTCGTGCAAAAAACTTTTGGCTTCCAACAATAATAAAAGAGTCTCAAGAGTTGGCAAGAAAATGAAAGCTCGGGTCCGAAGAGCTTGCCACTGGAGATAAATTCTCCTTAATAGAACGAGAGCAGAGATGTAGGATCCTCATATTTACGGCTACAGGCGATGAACGTAAATTCAAATTACTTCATCGACCAACATATCCTGAAAAAACAGTCCCACTCCTATTCATTCGTCTTGAAGGTGAAACTTACTTTCCAATTCGCCACATTTGTGATACAAATAGTGATGCCCAATTTATCTATGACGAACTGCTTCAAAATTTTAATCCTAATCTCTTTACTTCGCATCCAATGAAGCGGGGACGAAAGATTTTTAAGATCGACCTCGTTCAGGACATAATTTTTAAGGACACACTCCTATTGATGCCTTCTTCGCTGAAAAAACTGCCCAAAACAATGAGAATCCCAGAAATCGAAAAAGGTTATTTTCCTCACAATTTTCTTTCAGAGGAAACTTTGAATTATACTGGACCCGTTCTTGAAAAAAAAGGTATTTTAACTATGAAAAAAAGAACAGCGAGGAAAAATTAGACTTTGACAGTAATTTTTATTCCAATTTCCAGAACGAAGTATATAATATTCGTACAGAATGTATTAAGTATTGCATTCAAGATGTTTCTATCCTTCGCCTGTGTTTTGAGAAGTTTAGGTGTTCGTTCATAAGAAGATTTAACATTGATCCTATGCAGTCTTGTATCACAATAGCCTCATTGTGTTTCAAGGCTTATAAAGATGTCTTCTTACCAGAAAATTCCATTGCAGTCATCGACAGGAAGAGATCCAAAGCTTTTTACTATAAGGCTATACGTTGGCTTATGTTTGAAGAACATGTTATAGGAATCCCGATTTTTCATGCAAGAAACGGTGGTGAGCGAAGCTTTTCTGTTGGTGGGAGTATTTTTTCCTGACTGGTTTTCACCATCAGGAGGAGAAACTGTGTTTCTCTTTCATGGATGTTATTGGCATGGGTGCCAGAAAGAAAACTGTGATCCAAAACAGGATGTTTCCATTGGTGGACGTGAGTCGTTGGACCGATATTATCAGACAGTAGAGAGTGATCGAATTCTTAGTAGTAAATACAAGGTTATCATTCTCTGGGAGTGTGAATTTGAAACCATGATGCAAACCATTCCACGGCGCCGTGAGGCGTTTGATAGAATATCTACTGATGTAATCAATGGTGTATTGGATGTAGGGGGTGCACTTTTTGGTGCATTTATATTATACTACCCACCAACCGAAGGTGTGAAAATCCATTATGTCGATTTTTGCTCCTTATATCCGTAATGTATGAAAAACAATCCCTATTCCGTAGGATCACCTAGACGTTGAGTATATGTGCGAGAAATTCCGTCTATTCAAGAATTCACTCAGGGTGTGAATAAGGTATATTACGGTATCGTAAAAGATGATGTTCTCCCTCTTAATGATCTGTATATTTCAGTTCTCCCTCAATCCGTAGATGGTAAACTTACCCTCACACTCTGCATCACATGCGCTCAGCAAATCTCACACGAATGCGATCACTCTGAAAAGCAACGTATGATCTCCGGAGTGTACACAATCCCTGAACTGAAACTTGCACTGGAAAAAAAGTATAAGATCAAGAAAATCTACGAGTTTTGGGAGTTTGAAAAGAGAGAAGGTTTGTTCGCAGAGTATATAAAAACTTTTCTAGAAGAAAAAAATAGAAGCTTCTGGCTTCTCACGAGGAGTAATTGGTGAATGAAAAAATAGAATATGTGAAGAGGGTGAATCATGTTGAGGGAATAAACATCCAAATAAACAACATCGAAAGGAATCCTGGAAAACGTTTTAGAGAGAAGCTCTGCCTAAATAGGTAAGGATCTCTTCCTGCGATTAGATTTTTTTTCTGTGTTGATATATTACTTTCAAGATGTGATTTAAAAATGTCAAGACATTGTACAACTAATATAAAGTTAATAATTTATAAACATAAAGTCAATAATACTACTATAATAATAAATCAAAAATCATCCCATTGATCCTAATCATATTTATTTCTTTTACAGTCTCTGGGGATAATTCGCTCAGAGGAGTCGCGGAATGTAAACGGTCATCTGTGGTTCAGGCCATGATGTAATCGACCTGTTCAAAAACGACGATTACATTGTGAACACTTTGGATGTAGTTGGCAATGCATACATTGCGAAAGTGGAGAATGCTGAACATGTAGAAGTTGACTCCCACGTAACGAATCTTCCAATTGCAGCATTCACAACTGCCTATGCTCGAATCAAGTTCTATGGCCTCTTAGACTCGTTGGTTGAAAGGTTGTTGTACTGTGACACAGACAGTGCCATCTTCATTGCTAGGAAAGATGATCCACAACCTCAACTCGAAGAATCCATAGGTGATCTCACCGATGAGATCAAGGATGTGTACGGTGCTGATGCGTATGGGGATTCATTCTGCTCTACGGGTCCCAAATCCTATTCGGTACGTATCTAAACACCAAGTGGGATGAAGTATATATTTCGTGCTAAAGGATTAACCATTAACACTCACACGAAGGTTATAATAACCTACGATACTATGAAACGCATAGTTGGAGCCGATGATGATAGTCATATCCTTGTACCATTTATGGGTTTCAGAGCCGAGGAACACGGTGGAGTGAAAGAGGTGAGAGGGAAAAAGGTTTTGAGAAAAACGTTTCGGAAACGTGTTGAGCTCCCAGAGAGTTACCGAACAATACATTTTGGTTTCAAAGGGATCTTACAAGATATTTAAAAATAAAGTCCATTGAATACCTGCTATTATTAGCTCTTTCTTTATGTGCATATATATTTTTTCAATTATTAATAGTATTCTCTTATTTATATGAATAAAATACTGATGAAATAATACGCGTTATGATACCAATATTTTATTTTGTCTAAAAAATAATTCATCACATTCTCTTGACCTTGTGAGAAGGGGAATTCTTTCATCCTTGCCTCTTCAATCTTGGGTTTCATCGTATCGCTGAGTTGATGGGAATACCATGAGAGAAATCGAAATAACAAGTGTTTTGTGACAAATATAGCGATGTTCACTACTTTTTCCCCATCATTCACAATGTTAGAATGCAATATGCATAAAAATCTATCCTCCCATGTATTGTGAGGATCGGATAGACCTCCTATAAAGAAAAATTGGTCCATAAGCTCGTTTTTGAATTTTTCACCGATGATTAAATCTTCTAAATCCATAAACTAGAGATTTTCAATCACTTCTTTTCCGTTATTATAGTTGAAAGATGGTTAGACTGTCCCACTATAGAGAAATTCGATCCGATCAATTGGGTGTTCATGAATAAGTCGCCGAAGATGATCGAAGAAATAAACCGTAGATGAATAGTCTGGGCTAAATTTATAATCCGATCCACACACATCTTCATTTGCAAAATATTTACTAATTCTAGGTACGGTACGGCGTGGATGGAGGATCATCTTAGAAAGTGTGGCACACAAAGAGGTTTAATGACAAATAATTTAAACAGATGGCAACTAGACGGACCAATCAAAGAATTGTAAAACGTTAAATGGCAACTCCACAGTTATGTTAATACAAGAAAAATCCTGAACATTCAAAACGCTTTCAAGTGTGTGTGTGTGTGTGTGTGTGTGTGTGTGGACTCTAAATCGTTCAAAAAGGTCACTGACCAAAGTATTGGGGTAGGGGGAGGGGGAAGGGGGGGACACCTGCATGTCACCAAGGCTGGTAGTGACTAATGTTAGGGGTAGAGGAGACTTGAGTGCGAGTCCATGTGCGTGTGTACATATCTGGATACGCACATAGGAGGCCGAGTTTGTGTGCACTCGACCCTTCACCTATAATACTACTGATGTGGCCTCCAAACTTCCTCCCATTGATGCTTCTGCCTCTCCTGACCAGATTCTCTCTTCTTTGGAGCAACCCCTTCTCACTTGTCTTCATGCCCACTCTCCCCTAGTCACCCCTTCGTACTCCCGTTGTCACCGTGCCCCTTGGTACTCTATGGAACTCCTCCGTGCTAGGCAGTCCATGCGTGCCCATGAAAGAGTCCTTAGAAAGGTTCGCACCCTTTGGCAAGACACGACCCCTCTCTCGCTGGCGTTCCGACTTGCGACAGCTTCCTACGTGTTGAAATTAAAATCTGCTTGAGAAGCCTACTCACGTAATCTGCTTACTGATAATAGGAATGATCCCCGTATCGTCTTCCGCCTGCTCTCCCGTCTCACTTCCCCAGCACAGGTCTCCCCACACATTAGCCCTGCTACTCTCTCGAATTTCTTCGCAGATAAGGTCACTAACGTCCGTGCCTCCCTCCCTCAGCCTTCTGTCCCGGCTCCTGCCATTCTCCCTGACTTTCCGCCTCAGCCACTTATCGTTTTTCCCGCTGTGACCCCGTTGGAGATTATAGCCATGCTCTCGCGTTCTAAGAAATCGGGCTCCCCAAAGGACATTTTTCCGCCTAAACTGTTATGTAAAATTCTACCTGCTATCCTCTCAACGCTTCTTCACCTGTTCAACACTTCACTTGCAACTGGTCTTGTTCCCTCTTCCTTCAAACGTGCCCACATCCGTCCGATTCTTAAAAAGCCTCAACTGAACCCCACTGATCCTTCCAATTATCGCCCGATTTCGTAACTTCCTTTCTTCTCTAAGGTTCTGTAGAGTGTGGTTGCTTCACGCATCAACAGTCACATGGTGGCCTGTAACATTCATGAAACCTATCAATCTGGTTTCAAGTCAGGTCACTCCACAGAAACCGCCCTTCTCAATGTGTCCGATTGCTTACGAAGAGCCGCGGACAGGGGTTGTGCCTCCATCCTCGTTCTACTCGACCTCTCCTCTGCCTTCGATACTATTGACCATACCGTCCTACTTGATTGTCTCCACTCTTTCCTCGGCATATCAGGCACCGTGCTTGACTGGTTCCGCTCTTACCTCTCGTCTCGTACCCAATCCGTTGTGATTGAGGACGTTTCATCTGACTCTACCCCCATTCGCTTTGGAGTGCCACAAGGCTCTGTCCTTGGTCCTCTACTATTTCGTATCTACCTTCTCCCTCTTAGTTCCCTTCTCCGTAATTTCAGTCTATCCTTCCACCTATATGCTGATGACACTCAAATTTTCGTTTCCTCATCCCCCACGCCTCTTGCCTACTCTATCACTGACCTCCTGGCTGCCTACTCCTCCATTTCTGACTGGCTCTCTACCAACTTCCTCAGGCTTAATCACTCCAAAACTGAGGTCCTCCTCGTCGGCACCCCTGCTCTTGTCAAAAAATCTAAATCTTTCTTTCCCTCGCTTACTCTGGGCGGTAATACTATCGTTTTCTCTGACTGCGTTAGGAATCTGGGTGTTGTTTTTGATGAGCATCTCTCCTTTAAGCCTCATATCCGCAATGTCAGCAAATCCTCTCTATGTTTCCCTTGTAACTTCTCTCGCATTCGATCTCACTTTGATCGCCAAAGTCTTGAGACTGCTGTTCATGCTTTCATCACCTCACGCCTTGACAACTGTAACTCTCTGCTTGTGAATCTGCCATCCTCCTCTCTCCGCCCCCTCAACTTGTACAGAACTATGCCGCCCGGCTTCTCCTTTGTCGCCCTTGCTCCTCTCCCTCGAAACCTTTGCTGCATGAACTGCACTGGCTCCCTGTCAGATCCCGTACTCACTTCAAGATACTTCTCTTCACATTTAAGGCCCTAAACAACAAGGCCCCGTCTTACCTCTCTTCTGCCCTCTCGCCACGCCATGTCTCTAGGGCCCTTCGGTCATCACATGCACCTCTTTTGAATATTCCTCGTTCATCTCTCTGCTCAATGGGGGACTGCTCCTTCACAATCTTCGCCTCTAAGTTGTGGAATGCTCTTCCTGCTGAAATCAGGTCTTCTCCCTCTCTTACCACATTTAAGCGTCTCCTGAAAACGCATCTTTTCAATATTGCCTTCTCCCCCTCTTGAATTTCCATTGAATTTCCATTCTCATTTCAGCACAACGTGCGCTCTGGGAAGGCCTCAGGCCTTGAAGAGCGCATTACAAAAGACTTATTATTATAGACCTATTTTTCGAAAGAGCAGTGATTTCTCTCGGAAGAGTGGCTCCAATGACGCTACTAGTATTTGAGGCATCAGTTTCCAGTGTAAATGGTAAATTTTCATCTATTTTTGCCCTAACAACGTTAATGTTAGCTGATTTATATTCCTCGATCGCATTTGTAGCTTCTTCAGAAAGTGGAAACTGGCAATTAATTAGGGAACGAATTCGTTGAGAAAATCTTGGAACCCACCGCGAGTAGTAGGCAAGCAATCCGACTAATCGATATAATGATTCTTGGCTGGTTGGAATGGGCATATCCTTGAAAGCAACAAGGCGTGAAGGATCTGGGCGAAGTTCATTCTGATAAACCTGATAACCTAGAGTGCATATACTATTAGTTGAAAAGGCGCATTTGTCTTTATTTAAGGTCATTTTATGTTTCTCAGCGGCTTCGAGAAACTTAGTTAGATTTTTATCATGTTCCGCTTGTCTGCGGCAACAAATAGTAACATCGTCTAGGTAAGCATACGTATCCTGAAGATTATTTTTACGAATGAAATCGTCCATAATTCTCTGGGAACAGGCAACACCGTTGGTTAGACCAAAACAATAAGCATTTGAATTGAAAAAGCCTCCCATCCGTCTCAAAAGCAGTGTAAATTTTATTCTCAGGGTGAAGAGGAACACAATTATTAGCACTTCTTAGGTTGATGGTGCTAAATATCTTATAGGTCAATATCTTATTAACCAGTTCTTCAACATTGAGTAACGAATACCCAGTTAGTAAATTTGTTAATCGTCTGAGAATAGTCAATTACTAACCTTTTTTTGATTGATTCAACACGACATGAACTTGAGCTCGCCAGAGAGAGGTGCTCGGTTTGGTGATGCCTTTCTTGAGCATGCGTACTACTTCAGAACGAATAAATTCAGAGTCAGACGTTTTAAATTTGCGTGACTTATTAATGACTGGTCTGCAATCAGATGATAAGTTGGTGAAAACTCTTGGAGGATCCGTAATCATAGAAGCCAGAGAGCTCGCATCGAGGTTAAGTTGAGGACCTCCAAAGTGTAGCTTAAAGGGAGAATGTTTACTTAGGAAAAGGATTATTAAAATAATGTGAGCGCAACATTCAGGTAAAACGAGCAAACGTTCTGTCCGATACTCACGGCTCCCGACTTTTATACTAACCTCACAACATTCCTTGATAGGAGATGTTAAATTTGTAGAGGCCATAGATATAGTCCCTTCATAAGGTTTA
Organism: Ceratothoa steindachneri; assembly: GCA_963969495.1. Classification (NCBI taxonomy): domain Eukaryota; kingdom Metazoa; phylum Arthropoda; class Malacostraca; order Isopoda; family Cymothoidae; genus Ceratothoa; species Ceratothoa steindachneri. The sequence goes on along the minus strand of OZ018319.1, from coordinate 88,486,616 downwards.
AGATGGAAATTAAAGGAGTTCTCAACATCTTTTGATATGAAGTTCTCGGAACTGCCGGTATCTAGAAGAGCCATGAGAACACAGCTATTCACCTCCACTTCTAGAGATCACTTTTTCAAAATTGATGGCACACTAGCGAGAACGAAATTGGAGGTTAATGCTGAGACTTCATTTTTAGATGACTTGCATACCTTCGAAAAATGTCCTCTCTTCTTGCATTTAAAGCGAGTAACGTCACTTGCCAGACAGTGAGCAGGGTTCTGGTGCGAGGAATTTCCGCAATAATAACATTTTTTATGTTTTCGAAGTGAAGGAGCTGCAGCACACTTCGAACCCTCAGGATTAGGATTAGAACAGTCGCCCTTAGCATCCAGATCATGCAATTTACTGAAGCTACACGACCAGAAGGAAATGATGCATAGGTCTCTGAATCCCTTGTGGCAATCTCTAACGCTCTTGCTTTATCAACAGCGGAAGATAATTTAAGTTTTGTTTTCTAGAAGTCTCGTTCAGATTTTTGATGATGAAAACCTAGCAATAAAGGCATCTCGAATATACTCGTTTCTATTCGTTTCGCATTTACAGCCATCCAAACTGAGTGTCTGAAGAGCATGTACATATTCATGAATCGTTTTACCATTTGATTGTTTACGAGTCGCGAGCTTGTGTCACGCCACGACCTCATTCGTAGGTTGAATGAAGGCGCTTTGAGAGCAGCCAGAGCATCGTTGAAAGTAGTACATTCGGAAATTATCTCGAAATTTTCAGGAGAAAGTGAATTGGCTCGGAGCCCTAAATACGAATCGATTGTAGCTTAAATTGACGCTTTGTACCTCGAGAAGACAAACAACCAGTATTTAAATACACGTGCAGCTTCTGGTGCAGTTAGAAGAACATCCACACGATCAGGACCAAGACCACGTTCCATTCTTAGTGAAATAAATTGAAGGAGCCCAAAGGGAAAAAAATCTCCAAACGTTGGCGCTTTATTTCACTGAAATATACACAGAACATACGTAAGAATACAAAGAAAATAATATATATGATAAACACATTCTCGCAAAGCACACACCCAAATATAGGCACATGTACACAAACAAAGAATTATTAATGGCAATGTATAAGTGGCATAATGTTGGCTTCACAAACCTAGGAGTCCAATTAGTAGAGGAACTGCAAGATCTTCACTTTCATACATTATCGTCAGCAATCAATCTATTTCATACTTTCATGTAATATTTGAACTTCGTTAAATTTACTTTAAACAAGGTAATACCTAATAAAAAAAAAGAAAAACAGGTTAGCTTTGGACTTAATCCCCCCCAAATTCTAACAATTACAATAAAGAATTCAGATGAAAGAATGCTTATGGGATGTAAAATACTTTTAAGCATGTATTAATTTTATTCCAGCAGTAATGTATTACAATGAGGGTCATTAGGAAGAAAGGTAGGTAACCATTATGGTGGAATCAGGAGATAAGCTTGAAATATTTCTCAAAGAAAAAGGCATACCATAAATTACAGTTAGAGAATACTCTTGAAAATTTAAATCATTATAGATTTACTCGGACTGAGCTAAATAGGATTGTAAAGAAAAGCAAAAGGGTGTCAGAAATTAAATTAGCTCAAACTAGCAACAAAGACTCGAGAAAGTTCTTTAGTTAGTATAAAGTAAATAATAAATCTAACAAAGATAAAATAGGACCTATTAATATGAAGGAGTTGTGCGAGAAACAGAAAAAGAAATAGTTGAGGTACCTAATGACCATTTTGCTTCAATATTTACAGAAAATCTAAACAGTTTAATATATCTGTCGTAGAATGGACTCTCGACGATATACCATATATAACTATTCGTTGAGGGAACTTCTTTAATTATCTTTAGAGTGCGTGATGTCTGGCGGGCCGATATTATGTATCTTCGATATGCTTAAGAAGTGGAACTGAGCTCAAGGATAATAATATTGCTATCATTAATAAAATAGAGTTTTATTAATAATAACTATCAACAAACACAAGACGGAAAATATTGACATAAACAGAGAATGGAAAGGGTCGTGGGGGCTCAGGCTAATCCGAGGATTAAAGGATTTAAAAAGGTAAAACAAATATAGAGTTAAAGGGATGGGATGGTTCGCTAAACCATTTAAAGCACAGAATAGAATTGACAAAAGGGGTTAAGTACTCAAAGGTAACGTTTGGCTTACGTAACTTTATGCTAGTGGTGCAGTGGAAGGCGACGTGAAGGAATTCTCGGTCCGCTGGCGAGTTCCAGCCAAAGGGGGGGGGGATAAGATGATCCTGACGTGGCGTCTTGGGAATGAGAACCGTTTCTCGACGAACGGCTTGAAGAACAATGGCTGTTCTACGTTGCTCTCTTCCGAACAACAGGGGGGGGGGTGAGAACCGTCTCTTGTCTACGGGCTCAAGAACAATGGCTGTTCTAATGTTGTTCTCCTCTGAACAACAAGGGGGAAGGGTGAGAACCGCTTCTTGGCGAAAGGACTCAAAAGAACAATGACTGTTCTACGGGTTTCTCTTCTGAACAACAGGGGGGGGGTGAGAACCGTCTCTTGTCTACGGGCTCAAGAACAATGGCTGTTCTAATGTTGTTCTCCTCTGAACAACAAGGGGGAAGGGTGAGAACCGCTTCTTGGCGAACGGACTCAGAAGAACAATGACTGTTCTACGGTGTTCTCTTCTGAACAACGGGGGAAGGCTGAGAACCGTTTCTTGTCAACGGGGCTCGAACAAACAATGGCTGTTCTAACGTTGTTCTCTTTCTGAACAACGAGGGGGAAGCCTTTTGGACTCGGCGTCGCAAAGGCTCGAACTTTGGCACTCAAGGGATTTTGTCCTCCTTCTGGACAAGTGATGGTGAATCTCGAGGTCGAGGTCCCTTGGCGCACAAAGTGAGAGAGGGTCGTGGTGATGTTTTGCGACGAAAATCTGGATCTCCAATCTGATCTTAGTGGTAAAGTTTCCATCTAAATAGTCGAGACACTCCCTTAGCGTGGGGGACAATGGAGTGGGAACTTCGAGGGAATGCACAGCCGAGGCTGGGAACAATGCCTTATCTGCCCATAAGCCTAACTCAATCTGGCGAGGTCGGCGTATGGGGGCGAACGGGGGGACGATAACCTCCTTGTTTAAACATCGACATCCGGTGGCTGCGATAAGACGCCAAGCTTCGAAGCGAAGATGCACGTGGGAGCATCGTGGTTTTAAATAATATGTGATAGGAGTTGAAACTAACGCTGCATCAACCCGTTCTATCACAATATCATAGTGCAGGGTCAGATAAAGAGGTGTTGACTACCATTAATGTAGATAGGGAAACCATTAAAGACTTGTAATTGAGTTAAATGTTGACAAAGTCTCTAGCCCTAATGACATTCATTGTGGGATACTTAAAAAAGGAGTAGAGAGTATCACAGTAACTCTTGAGAAGATATATATTAATCACTGGAATTTGGAGAAATACCTGATGATTGGAAAAGAGCTAATGTAGTACCCATTTTCAAGAAGGGGGGTAGAGGGGATCCGAATAACTTTCTACGAGTAAGCTTAACTCCTATAGGCTTTAAAGTTATAGAAAAATAATTAAAAAGGGAATTTTGGAACATCTAAAAAGTGGAGGGGGATGGTTATCAATGATGCTCACCATGGGTTTAGAACGGGTAGATCATGTCTAACAAATTACTAAGAATTTCTAGATGTTCTAACAAAGCAATTAGATGAGGGAGATAATGTACATGTAATTTACTTTGATATTAGCAAAGTCTTTAACAAGATTCCACATAGAAAACGAATTTTCAATTTAAAAAGGCTTGGGATAACAGAGTGTTTTAAATTGGATAGCTTAATGGCTAAATGATAGGAAGCAGAGGGTCGTACTAAATAGAGCAAAGACACAGTGGAGGGACTTTATTAGTGGAGTGCTTGAAGGATCGGTTTGGGGCCTATTGCTATTTGTAATATATATTAATGTTCATGAGGCAGTTAATAGTAATGGGTCTATTTTTTCTCATGACACCAAATTGGTTTCTGGGGTACAAGAAGTTGAGGGGAATTTTAAAGTGCAGAATGATTGCAATAAATTAGTATCATGGGTACATAAGTGATGACTTTTAACTTCCAGAAATGTAAAGTTATTAACACGGGACGGGATAATAGGGGAATAAAGCTACGGAATGGAGGAACATTGGTTGAACTCAGTAGAGGATGGGAAGGACTTAAGAGTAGTAATAGATATAGGTCATTAAGGTTTTCTAAGAAGTGTATTGAGGCAAAACAGGGCGAAAAGAGTGTTTTGCTTCATTAAAAGGAATGGTAGTTGCAAACGTGATGAGGTTATCCTTAAATTCTATAACTCGTATGCACGGCCACATCTACATAGAGGCATGATCCCCGCATTTTTACGCATGTTATCAACCTGGTGGAGTAATTAAAAAGGAAGGCAACAAATCTGATACCATCCCTGAGGCACTTCGATTATGTAGATAGACTGAGATTACTGAATATCTTGTGCTTTGAAAAGTGTGTGAGAGGAGATTTGGATGGGAATAATAGGAGACTAGGATCACCTGTTGAAAATTAAATAGAGTGGTAGACTTCTGGAATAAATTACCGCCTGAGGTTGTGGGTAGTCTAAATTTAGATGTGTTTAAGGGCAGTTTAGATAAGTGCATTGAGAGAGACGACGTATGCCTTTTTGGAGTTTTGTGTTGGGGCCAAATGCACTCATTTTAACATCGATGTATATATTGTAGCTGCATACTTTCAGTTTTGAAAAGCCTTGATTGACGATGCCTTAAAAGCAGTATTTACAGGGTCACCCCCCCAAAAAAAACGGGCCCCAACTTTCGATAGACCTCATTTCTTAATTTTCTGCAAAGATTGAATGAAACTTTGGTGATAACTAGTTTATTGTGTTTAAAAACATATCAAAACATGAGTCTCTTAGAAAATTACTAGATTAGCTTACTTCTTGAACAGCGGTGAACACCTTCCTTCTTCCCAGTGTGGCTCTTGCAAGTTCCACTCTACGTCTGATGCTCTGATACGGCCTGAAAATGCCATCTGCTAGGTGTTACTTCGTCTGCATCATTTCGCCATAGTGTTTTACGTTTTGGAGAAGGCCTGTGATACAGCATGGCGATACGGTATCATGAAAACTCCCAATTGCATGGGGCAAGGCGGCGCTAACCAATCTTCATATTTGAGTTTCTGCAAGATCGTCGTTTCCACGTTCTGATGAGGCAGGGAGATGGCGTCCCGCAGGAAAGCTCGCTCAGTGTCACTTTACTTTGAGCATTAACAATATTACGTCGGTGCTACTGACGTGTACGAGACCGCAATCTCTGACCAAGCGTCGGTGGCGGAATCCGTTGCGATTGCCTTCTCCACATTCTTTAGCCGGGATGCTTCACTGCCAGCTTTTATTCCCAGTTGTAGGGTAGCTCAAGAGGCGGGAAGCCTTTCACCGAGTTGTTTGCGTTTAGTGAGGTGCTTCCATTCTCGCTTCATGCGCGTATACCGCCTCTGGTCCGGACGATATCCCGTATGCAATACTTCAAAGTGGGTGAGCAAGAGGGCGTCACGGGCGTCTCTACATCTCACTATATTGTTCGGTCGGGTCAGTTTTGCTTTTTTTTTTTTGTAATAACATTGTAACTATTCGGCCGATTCTAACGAAATTTGAAATCGTTATGTTATTTTACATTTTCTTTCGAATGATATAATTGCCAAAGTCCTCCCAAGTTTAGCCCGGGAATTATTTTGTTTAGGAAATTACATCATAACTATTTGGTCGATTCTAACGAAATTTGAAACTCTTAGGTTGTTTTACATTCTATATTGAATGATATAATTGCCAAAATCCTTCCAAGGTCAGCCTAGGAATTATTTTGTTTCGGCAATAACATCATAACTATTCGGCCGATTCTAACAAAATCTTAAACCTTTTTATTATTTTTAATTACCTTTCGAATAATATAATTACAAAAGTCCTTCCAAGCTTAGCCCTGAAATGATTTTGTGTTGGCAATAACATCATAGCTATTCGAAGGATTCTAACAAAATTTGAAACCATTATGTTGGTTTACAATCTTTTTCGAATGGTGAAATTGCCAAGATCCTCTCAAGGTTAATTCTGGAATTATTAGAAGTTTTGAAGGTTGTAAGGTCATAAATCAGAATAAGTGAGAGCACGCGACTTTTTGGTCAGCAGACCTTGTTGGCCGACGCCTCTCCAAGGAGCCCACATTCGCATATTTAATGTCTCTTGTACCCACAGCATGGACCTTCTCCGTTCCTTGATGTTCAGCACTTGGGGTGCTGATAGGTTCACCGCGTTGCTCTTCTATCGTTCCTTTGTTAGCTCTTAGCTCAATTACGGATGCAAGTTTTATACATCCACAGTCGAGCGTGAATTGCAGAAGGAATGGATATACCATACCGATGTCCGTTTGGCGACCAGTGCTTTTCGCTCTCTCCAGTTGAGAGCCTACTTGTTGACGCTGACGAGATGCTGTTCTCTCTGGAGCGTTATATGATTGAGATGAATATTGCGGCAATATCCTAGATAGCTCTCATCACAATAAACATAAAAACGTATATTTCGTTTTCAAGGGAATGAAGTTAAATGCTAACGCGAAATCTAATTTTTGCAGACCAACTTCCTTAACCCTAAATTTGAGGGACGTCGGGAAAACGTGTATTAAAAACAAAGAGTTAAGAAAAATATATATTATTGAATAAACAGTTATTAAAGAAAGGTGAATTTATACAGTAACAGTTTATGATTGGATTAAATTACGCGTGTGAATTAAATTTACATGAGTTAACGAGAATGGATTTACAATTGATAAATATGGTTTGGCAATTAGAGTACAACATATGATGATTGATAATTAGAATATAATTTGTAGTTGGATAATGGTTAAATAGATTGTATTATAAGTAATTTGTAAGTAGTAATTGTTAAATAGATTGGATAATCGTTAAATAGTAACTTATAAATTGAGTATAACAATTGATGATTGATAATTATGTAGATTGGGTAGTGTTAAATGGTTTGATAAATTAATTGTTAAATGAGAATTATAATGATTGTGAAATTGATTGGCAATTAATAATTGATTTATAGTTGATAAATAGTAATTGGTAAATATTGGTAATTTGATTGGTAATTATTAATTGGTAAATTGTTTGATAAATAGTAATTGGTAAATATTTTGATAAATATTAAATAGATTATAATTGGTATGTAAATAGTTTATAAGTAATTGGATGATAAGTGATTATAGTTAAATCGGTAAATAATGGTAAATCGTTTGATAAATATTAAATAGATTATAAATTGGTAAATGTATAAATAGTGGTAAATCGTTTGATAAATATTAAATAGATTATAAATTGTTAAATGGGTAAATAGTGGTAAATCATTTGATAAATATTAAATAGATTATATATTGGTAAATGGATGATAAGTGATTATAGTTAAATGGGTAAATAGATTATAACGGAGTTGGAAGGGTCTGTAAATGAGAAAAGAATCACGCATTAATTCGGGATTCTTCGGGGAAATATTTAGCTAAACAATTACAATTCACATATTTACCTACCTGCTTACCGAAACAACCAAGCAAAACGAATGAACCTCATGGGTTAATTTTAAGACGCTTGGGAGAGCGGGTGTACCAATCTCTCGATTTAAGTCATGGTTACCAATCCTTCTTGAAATTTTTTTTTTATATATATATATATATATATATATATAGTTAGGAATAAATATTTACATTTGTAGGGGTATAGACCGCTACACCGTTTAGAGTGCATTATGAGCTTGTACTCACGAGGTAGCGCCTGCCTTATCGCTAACGGCACGAAGTCGACGGTACCTATGCCCCCCCAACAAACACTAATCATACTGTAAGCCTTTCTAGTTTAGTGCTAGAGAACTCATTCGAGAGATAGGGGAAGCTCTCGGGCTGGTGGCTCCCTAATCTCTGTCCAGGACGCCACTCTGGTTGGTACCATGTTTAACCATTTGTCGCCACATTTCTGCTCCTCAGCTTCTACAGCGATGGGAATATTGCATTCGAAATTATGAACTACATGCTGTGTCCCTTTGGACTCGTGCCAGTGTACACAGATGGCTGCAATTTTAAAGTTTGGGTTAGCTTTCCCCCCGTATCTCCCTTGTTTTAAGTCGGAGGGACTCTACCGGGCACCGTTTCTATTTTCAGGGTCAATCTGGTTGCAATACAAAGCTCAGCAATGGCAATTACGCGTCGTTCTCGGTTTGTAGACCGGATTATAATTGTAGCGGCTCACAGAGAGAATTGAGTACTTTCGAGGCTTTGGAATCTCATTATCTCCTGGTTCGTTGTATCCACAACACCACAGATGCCGCGACCTGGGTGGATATCGAGACTGTCTTCTGCTGGGTGGTTGGACATGTAGGAATTGCGGGAAATAAAGGCGCCAAAGAGACCGCGAGGACTGGGCGACCAGACTAACCATTTGCTTTTTCATACACTTACTACATAACAGGAATCAGGTCAGCCATTCAGGTTGTTTGGCAAAGAAGATGGGAGAGGGCCGATGGGACCCTAATGTTGCGCAACATTACAATGCAACTTCGCGTGGACATAGCTCTCTCTGTACCCCTGCAGTGCTTCGATGGATTAAAGCTGTTATTTGACGTCTTCTAATCGGCAAACTCGCGGAGCACACCACCATTAGATTGAACGTGCCTTTGCACCTCACTGCGACGACTGCGTGGTTCCTCAGACTGTCAAAAACATCCTTATCAAGAGCTCCAGTCTAAAGGATCGTTGTGCACGTTACCTGTGGCGGTATAGTAATGCCCTCTGGGCATTCCTATAATAAAAACCTCTTGGGAAACTTAAATATACGAGGAGGAGTCAATAAGTTTTGCGAATCGGTAGGGTAAAACAGAGAGAGGGGGATGGCTGTTTGTGGGGGTGTTAGGACAAGATATGACAAGTCAGGAACTGCCACCGCAGGCTCCTGCCTCGTCTATTTAAGAAGCGAGAGCTGATCGCAGATCGTCAGTCACAAACTTTTCAACAATGGAGAAGATTGAGCACCACGCAGTAATCAAATTTTTGACCAAGGAAGGCAAGAATGCAAAAGAGATCTATGAACGCATGGTGCAGTGTACACCGACACCGCCCCTTCCTATTCAACCATTGCTCGCTGGAATAGGGAGTTCCACCATGGTCGTGAGTTCCTTGAAGATGACCCCCGTCCAGGACGCCCGTCAGACGTGACCAACGAGAACAATGTGGCCCAAGTGGAGAGGAGGATCCTCGAAAATCGACGGGTAAAGGTCAAATAAATCGAGTGAGAACTTGGAATATCACATAGAAGTGTTATCAACATCATCCACGACAATTTGGCCATGGTCAAGGTCTCTACCCGTTGGGTTCCTAGAAACCACACGCCCCATGATCGACTTCAACGTCGTCAAAGTTCGGAGGAGCTGCTGCTCCTGTACATCCAAGACCCGGCTGGATTCGAGTCACGCATAGTGACAGGTGATGAAACGTTGGTCCATCACAGGGTTCCCGAGACCAAGCTCGAAAGCATGGCCTGGAACTACAGGGGCTCTCCGATCCCCAGAAAGTTCCGGATCCAACCCTCAGCCCGGAAGATCATTGCAACCATCTTCTGGGATTCTGAGGGAGTGTTGATGGTGGACTATGCGCCTCGTGAAAGGACCATCACAGGACAATATTACGCTGAGGAACTGGCTGGGTTTGAGAAGTGCATCCGTCAGAAGCGGCGCGGCAAGTTGACACGCGGTGTCCTGTTCCTCCACGACAATGCCCCTGTCCACAAGGCCAGAGTTGCACAAGGTGCCCTGTGCGAGTGCGGATTTGAGGAGCTCAATCATCCCCCCTATAGTCCAGATCTGGCCCCTAGCGACTACTTTTTTTCCCGCCAGCTCAAGGCTACACTGCGCGGACGCTGGTTTGGGGACGATGAAGATGTCTAGCTTGCCGCCCACGAGTGGATTGAACAGCAGTCGGGAGATTTCTGGTTGTCGGGAATTCGAAGCCTCAGGGACAAGTGGCGCAAGTGCATTGAAGTGGAGGGTAGTTCTGTTGGAAAATAATAAAACACTTTTCCTCATATCTCGTTTTCTTATATCCGAATTGCAAAACTTATTGACCGCTCCTCGTATATACATCAATTATTATGTAAAATTCATATCATGCAATTCTTTTACTTTTGTCAATTATATCGTTCAATTATTTTACTTAACTTTTGCAAATTAAATCATATTTGATGTACAATTTAATTAATTAATTCATATATTTTACTTAACTTGTTCATTCATTTAATGTACTACTGTTTCAAACAACATCTCTTAAAATTTCACACACAAACAAACACACGCTTTCAACTCGACCAAATGAAACGCTATTCTTTCCCATTCGACTCTCGACATTCTCCGCATAAAGGTCGGTAACCATTCCTTCTACAATTAGTTATTTACCTCCAAACAAATCGTACTTAGTTTAATTCCACATTCTCTCACAATTCTCTGCAAACGGCCATACGAGAGTAGGTCCTAATGCTATTTACTTATCGTATTTGCAGCCCTCCCCTAATTCACACTCCATCATAGTCACCATATTATTTTACCATATTATTTCATATTTATTTCACGTACTTCATTTCTCTTCACATCTTGTTACGGTAAATCATATTTTACCATATATTACATTGTATACCTAATCCAACTCATCTCACTGTTCATTCGTTGATTCTATAAATATATTTATATTTGTTTAATTGTTTTTCTTAAAACCTAGTTCATTATTTCAAAATTTACAACGCTTTCATCTTAGGCCTAAAAACTAGCAGACGAACTTAATCAAACAAATTTATGGTAATGGTTTTCGAAACGCTATTTAGGCTGATTTATTAACCGAAAATAAATCTCATTAATAACTATATACTATAAAGTGGTGCCCAAAGTTTAATAATCTCCGGTCGAACAATTAATAAGTAGGTTTAAACGTTAAAATAATTCTTAACTACACGCGTCAATTTTCTCAAAACCTCGCTTGAGCATTTTCGATTCACGTGTTCATTTTATTTCTATCGCGTGTTATATTTAACAACCTTCTTCCAATTATCATAATTCATGTCATAATCAATTTAATGCTATCCCCTATATTCAACGAGTGGACAAATTCCTATATTTTTCATTTATTTTTCATTTTTTCACATTCCTGTACTCGTGAATAATTTCCACACACACACACATACACGTGCACACAGCTACATCTAGTTTACTCACGTCAACACATTCATTCAACTAGCACAAGTATACATAAAACAGTGACTATGATGGACCAAACACACCAAGTAAGGACATCAGTTAGCGGCCAACCTGATCATCATGACCAACCGTCTCCCTCGAACCCACAGTCCACTCACAGACAACCACATGCGTACCTCTCTTTTTCCGTTTATGATCATGCAAACCCAATTGCATGGTTGTAAATCTCGTCCCTCCTCCTTAAACCTTAGAACATCACCGAGGAAGAGAAAGTAGCAGCACTAATCCAGCGGTTGCCCATAAGTACCTTTATTCAATTCAGGGAAGTGCTAATTAACGAGGAACAGGCTGGTGTTCTAGACCGCCTGAAGGCTTTTCTCAATAAATACGGTAGGTCTCAAATAGACGAAGACCTGAGAGAGCTCCTGAATACTCGGGAAATGGGATATAAGAGTCCTACTTTTTTAACTCATCTGAAGGACCTTATCAGTGTAAAAGGTGCTCGAATCAAACTTTTTAGCCCTCTCCTCACTGAGATTTTCATGAGAGGAGTCCTCGAGGGAATCAGGCCATTAATCCTAAGCTCGAACCCCACGAGCATTGATGAGGTTGCTGCAGCCGCAGACAAATTGAATAAAAGTCTTACGTGAATTGGGGCGACGGCCAAACTCACGGCCCATTTAACAATGCTTCAATTTCGCAGGTTCGAGGCACGTCGAGCTCCTCTGACGAACGGGCCGAGCGTTCAAGGGTTCCATCTTCTCTATCAATGGACCTCGAGGCTTCAATACGGAGGATGGAAGCCGACATCCAGCGGTTAAAGCTGCAGCGGGAATCACAGAGCGACCACAGACACGGGTTTGGCGATCGTAAGCGCAGGTCCTGCTCTGGTTCACGAAAGAGAAACCAACGAGGGCATCCCGATGCAAGAGGTGAGAGACAGCAAAATTTTCAACCTCATTCTTCCAACTATTCTCACCATCTCCCACACCATCAGGGCATATGCTGGTATCATCAAAGGTACGGGCACAACGCTGTACACTGCACACAGCCTTGTAGCCACCGTTATGCTTCTTCACATATTGCCAAGTAGTCTCCCGAAGCATAACGTTTCCTTTTACTCTCAATCAACCCAGTAGTGCTGGTACCACAACAAATATGGTGCACAAGATCTAAAATGCTTGCAACCGTGCACATATTCGGACCCAGTACCTTCTTCAAATATCAACCCTCCAGTTTTCTCACTTCACCCAACTCAACCCCTTTCTCCAAATCCTCAAATTTCAATTTTTTGCATTCTTCTTGTTCCAGCCCCTCAATCACAAACTTTAAACTAGAAAGACATGGGACAAAAGGGTCTATATCCCCTGCCTACAACTCATTTCCTCAAGTAGCTCGTCCATTTTGTATTTTTGACCCACTTTCTGAATTTTCATTCCTGGTGGACACTGGTGCTGAATACAGTGTCATATCAATTTCTAAGGCCGGCAAAGCTTCTGTCTGCCCCTTCAGATTTAGTCCTGAAGGCAGCCAATTTGACCAATATTAGGACCTATAGAAGGCGTAACTTCCAAGTCTCACTCGGTCTCCGTCGGGTTTTTCGATTGTCCAATATTGGGCCTCGATTTTCTTTCGGCTCACAACCTCTTGGTCGATTCTCAACAACGCCAGCTTTTCGACCACAAAACTCTCCTCACTGTCTCAGATTCGTACTCACCTTCTCAGAGTTCCCTCCTCTCTATTCGTCTCCCATCCACCGAGCCACCGTTTCAGCGCCTCCTTCAAGAGTTTCCTGAGCTCACCCTTCTACCTTCGAGGACAGGCCCATTAAACATAGTGTGATGCATCGGATCGAGACAACAGGAGGTCCTGTATTCTCACGGCCATGCCGTCTAGCACCTGATAAACTCCTTGCTATGCGTGATGAATTCCATTTCATGATTGATTCAGGCATTTGTAGGCCTTCCTCTTGCCCGTGGGTCTCTCCACTTCACATTGTGCCCAAATCCACGCCGGGGGAATTCAGAGCAGTTGGAGATTACAGAGCTCTTAACGCTGTAACAATTCCTGATCGTTATTCCTTGCCGTACGTAGCCGATTTCACTTCTTCTCTCCATGGCTGTACGATTTTTTCTCGCTTGGATCTGGTTCGTGCTTTCAACCAGATCCCTATTCACCTAGATGATGTCACAAGGACTAACATCACCACTTCGTTAGCGAGAGCCTTAAACCGCTCGGCCATCCTGAGTCCCCAAAGAGACTCATTCAAGCAAAGCATCCAAGTCGCTCGCCTGAACTTCTCGCGCTACAGAACTATCGTGTATGGAAAACAGCAAATAGCAGAATTTTTCGCCGAATCTTTCTCTTCTGTTTATAGGGTGGATGCGTTGAATGCCCCTGCTTCTCACCAATTGTTTGATGGCTCCTTAAATATATTGAATTTACTATTTCTTAAGTGTGTAAATTTCTTGAGGCACTGGATAATTCTTCTAGTATGGGTGCTGATGGTATCCATCCTAAAGTCGTTAAAGAATGTAACAAATATGTTGACAAGCCAATTACCCCGTGAATGGTTAGTTTCTAATATCATTCCGATCTTCAAGAGGGGCACTCGCTCAGGTCCATTGAATTATAGGCCCATAAGTATTACTTCCGTCTGCTGTAAAACAATAGAGCGTATTGTTACTGCCAGGTTAGTTCAGTATTTAGAAACAAATCGCATTCTAGCCGGGGAACAGTTTGGCTTTCGTAGGCATATATCAGTCGAGGACCAGCTTCTGTTGATATATTGTGATGTTTCTGATTGGGTCGATAAAGGTTTCGTCCTTTACGTTATGCATTTTGATTGTTCTATGGCTTTGGATGAGGTCAATTTTTGAAATTTTGCTTCAAAAACTAGGTAGGCTAGGCATAGAGGGACGTTTCCTGGATTGGATTCATTCTTTTCTGACCGATAGAAGTATGTTTGTTGTTATTGAAGGGGAGTCTAGTAGACCTAGAAGGGTAAGAAGTAGTGTACCGCAGGGTTCGGTGTTGGGCCCAATCCTGTTTTTGGTTTATATTAATTGTATTGCCAGGAGTATCCGTTGTAAATATTACATCTTGGCTGATGACCTTAAAATTTATCTTAAAATTAGTTACTCTAGTTTGATTGATATTCTTATGGAACTTTCTCTTACCCAGGAGGATATCTCACTGATAAATGGTACAGGAAAGTCTTGGAGTCTATCTATGAGTGCTAGCGAGTGTGTTGTAATGAAGTTTCAAAGGGGAAACAAAATGGATTAGAACTCTCTTCGGTCATTCTCTAAATATGATCTTGCCAATGTTCCAATCAAATATGTGGAGTCTCATATCGACTTGGGTATCACAATAGATACTTCTCTAAAATTCCATCTCCACATTCAGAATATCAATAATAAGGCAGCTAATCTTGCTTCCAGCATTTTGAGGTCCACTCTATGCAGGTCAGCTGATTTTATGTTGCCCATCTACAGGAGTTATAATTTTTCATGGTGAGTGTGCATTGTCTCCTAATGAAAGTTTTAGTTTGGCTCCTACGGTAGGTACTTGTGGTCATCAATTCAACCTGTCTCCTAGAGACATAAGTCTCGAATGTAGAAAGAGGTTTTTCAGTGAAAGATGTATATCTAATTGGAATAGTTTGCCTAACAATTTTGTTGCTAGTTCAAACTTGAACACTTTCAAAAAGTATCTTAATATATGAGCTTGATTAAACGTTTCTTTGGTACCAAAACTTCATTGACTTAAATCTGTTCTATAAAATGGAACAGCACACATATAAAATCTCCAACTTTTTCATAAGCTATCTCTTATGACTCACCCTTTGTTTGCTGTTGTGGGCTCACTCACTCTTTTTCACTACCGATTCTCCCAAGATCTGCTAATGGGTCTGTGTGGAACCAAATAGGTAAGTAACCATCATCGATACATTAGTTTCCGGAGCCATATAAAGCGTTTTATCACACTATAAAGACCATACATTTCCTGCTTGCTGAGCCCATCCTCCCTTTGTTGCCCCCATCAGTGCTGCCTTGGAGCACATCTGGCGACTGCCTACTATGGCAAAAGACGCCGTAATAAAACACTTCAAAGTTTAGATAGAAATCCAAACATAAAAAGGTTATTTATTAAATCCAACACCGCCCTTCCGTTGTTAGCTTCAGTGGAACGGCTCTTCTCTTTAGGAGGATTGACCTTATCTCCAAAGCGGAGTTCTTTATCTGATGAAACATTTCAGCAACTGATATTAGTTAAATGTAATGCTGATATAAATAGCTAATTGAAATTTCCTTCTATGGAACTTTCTATTACATTAGTAATTATAATATACAATTTCATTTTAATGGATATTATTTTGTTGTGATACCAATGGTCCTTATCGATTGTCATTATATATCATGTATTTAATGTATATAAATACATTTAATGTATTTAGTATTAAAAGACTAAATACATTTTCAATGTATTTAGTATTTAAATACATTCTCATGTATCTAATATTTATTTATTTTTTTTTTAATTTTAGGAGCCTATCTGGCGACTGCCTGTAGATAGAAGGGAGTAGGAAAGTGGGCAAAGAAAAAAAAAAAGAATGAAAGTAGCGTAGGCGAGTTGCGAACAGCTTCCCGCGTCGCTGGACCACTGTTAGCCAGCGAAAAATCCACTCGGCCATCCTGAGTCTCAAAAAAAGACTCATTTAAGCAAAGCTTTTAAGCCGCTCGCCCGCACATCTCGTGCGCTACACAACCCCCCTCCTAGAAGCGGAGCGTGATTGAAGAAATGAAGAGAGACCGTTTGGAAATGTTATCCAAGGGCTTACGCTCCTCCTACCGGGTCTGGGCACCATTGTAGATAGAAGGGAGTAGGAAAGACAGCAAAGAAATAAAGAAGGAATGAAAGTAGCGTAGGCGAGTTGCGAACAGCTTCCCGCGTCGCTGGACCACTGTTAGCCAGCGGCAAATCCACTCGGCCATCTTGAATCACACAAAAAAGACTAATTTAAGCAAAGCTTTTAAGCCGCTCGCCTGCACTTCTTAGACGCTACAAGCCCACTTGGGCATAAGTCGCCGGAATCGCGACAGCCTAGCACAAGGCTACTTTAAAATAAGAATATGAAAACACAACAACGATAAAAAGGGAAGATGGCAACAATTAGGAAGCAAGCTCCGGCTGCGGGGTGAGGTCCCCCTCTCCTCGGCCCAGGAGCGTGCGATCTACAAAGAAAACAATAACAAAAACAAAACATAGTTAAATAAAGGCGAGAAGGCCGGCCTCCCCAACCAAAAGTCTATAAGTCCACAAGTCAATATGCACAAACACATCCCGAGTACAAAGGACAGGGGGTAGCGACCCAGCCCATCTCTGTACCGGGATTAGTAACGTGCGCGGAGATCGCCCAGAATGGGACATTCAACAAGAATGTGCCGAACAGTCTGGGGAACGCAGTATTCACAATAGGGCGCTGGTGAGCGCTTTATCAGCTAGCGGCGCGTCCCGCGAGTGTGCCCAATTCGGAGACGAAAGAAAGCAACCTGAAGCCTTCGCGGCATTGGGAGGCAGGTCCAGGGGAACAGTCGCGTCGCAATGGCACGCAACTTTAAGTTCCCTTCGATCGTCTCTCATCTTCTTTGCCAAGCAGCCCGAAGAGCTGCCCGTATTCCTCGGTGTGAGGAATAGCGAAATGCTGGTCGAGTAGCAGAGTCCTCGCGGACTTTTTGGCGCCCTCATCGGCACGCACATTCCCCGCAATTCCTACATGTCCAGGAGATAATCTCGACATCCGCTCGGCTTGCCAAAACCGTGGCGTCATAGATATCGCGAACCAGGGAATGCGGAGATTCCAATGCTCCGAGAGCACTCAGGGCGTTTTGGGAGTCATTATAGAGCACAATTTGGTCTCCGAACGGGCACGTCGCGTAATCTCCGGTACCAAGTGGTGTATTACCACCGGTTCAGCCGAGAAGACAGACGCAGCGCCTGACAGAGCCCCGCTAACTTCAAACAGAGGGGATACGACGTGGAAACCAACCCCCTCTTGGGACTTACAGCCATCTGTATACACTAGCACGGTTCTAGCGTGACACGAGGTGTGCTTCAAAAAAGTCAAACGCAATACTCCCGGCGCTGTACAAGCTTTGCGGGCAGAGACGTGGTGACAAATAGCCAAAGGTGGTACCCTCTAGGGTGGCGTCCTGGGCAGAACCAGGGGCACCACCATCCCGAGAGCTATACCTAGCTATCGAAAGAGTTTCCTGGCCCTAAACCCAAAGGGCTTAGGGTAGGACGGGCATCAGTCGGCAGCATATCCATCGTCGAGATCAGCTGCGGATGGAGTGAGAGCTGTTGGCGACTGAGGGAGGCGCCGGGCTTGCGTGTACAGGCGAATAATGCACTGTACACGCCGTAGAGCGAGTGGCATCTCCCCAGCATCGACTAGTAGGCTCTCAATGGGGAAAGTGCGGAAGTCATCGGTCACCAGGCCAAGGCCAGTGTGGTGGATCGAGTCTACCTTCCGCAATACACGCTCGGCTGCGGATGCATAAAACTCGCATCCCTAGTCGAGCTTCGAACGAACAAAGGATCGATAAAAAAGTAAGGCAGTAGCCCTATCAGTGCCCCAAGCCCTGAACGTCACGGAACGGAGAATATCCACGGAGTGGGTACAAGAGACCCTAAGGCCGCGAATATGAGGCTCCCAGGGTAGGCTTAGGTCAAATACAAGACCAAGGAAACAGTGCGATTCCACCACTTTCATGCGCACCCCATTAAGAAACAAATCTGGGTCGGGGTGCAGCCGTGGATGGCAGCAGAAGTGCACCACCTTAGTCTTGGCAAAAGAAAATCGAAACCTGTGCGCTTCGGCATAGCGAGAGACGCGGTATAATCCCTTTTGGAGTTGGCATCTGGGCCCGCCAAAGGAGAATGAAAGGTCGTCCACGTAGCGCGTAACTAAAACATCTTGCGGCAGCACCAATGTGATACCTTTGATGCTCAGGGCAAAGAGTAAGACACTGAGGATACCCTCTTCCTGCTCCATTGGGCCGGAGAGGGCTCCCCCCACCCGTACGCGAAATCGACGATCTCGCAAAAATTCAGATATAAACATTGGGAGGCGTCACCTCACCCCCATCGTGTGGAGAGTCTCCATGCGGTATCATAGGCCTTCTCCAGATTGAAAAACACCCTGGCGTAGTGCTGTCTACGAAGGAAGGCCTCGCAGACAGCATTTTCCAGTCGGAGCAGAGCATCCGACGTGGAGTGGAACTTGCGGAAGCCGCACTGCGTAGAAGACAGATGGCCTCCGCTTTCCAGGAAAAAGGCTAATCTAACATTTACCAATTTCTCAATCAACTTGCACACGCAAGAGGTTAGAGAGATTGGGCGGAAACCGGTCGGAGTAGAGTGATCTCTCCCCGGTTTGCGAAAGGCGAGCACAATAGCGATTCGCCAGGAATCCGACAGGAGACCCTCCACCCAGATCCTGTTAAACAAATTTAAAAGAAAGGTCATGCCTCGCTCACCCAGGTGTCGAAGCAGGGCGAACGGGACATCGTCCGGACCATGGGCGGTGTCCGCGCACGAAGCAAGAGCGGAACGCAAATCACTCACTCACAGTAAACCTGTCGTTGAAGGGTTCTCCACCTCTGGAGGTAAAGTCCAGTCGGCTGCATTCCGCGACATCAGGACGTGCATTGAATGCTGGTAGAGCAGCATCCCGGCTAGAGAATGAAGAGAAAGCGGTCGCGGAGGATTCCGACACGGACGCGGGATCCGAGATTGCGGTCCCATTCTCCTGGAGAACGGGATTGGAGGCCTGCGAGAATTTGACCCGAATCATTTTGACTCGCTTCCACACCTCTGCTAGAGGGCATAAGTGAAGACACGTATGTCCGCCAAAAAGAGCGGCGGGCGTGCTTCGAAATATACCGGAACCTAGCCCGACGAAATTCACCGACAGTGAAATCGTTTGGGCGGCGCTTATAGCACATGTAGGCATAACGCTTCTGTTTTAGGGCCATCTCACACTCTGCCGACCACTACGGGAGTGGTCGGCGTGCAAAACGGCCAGACGTTCTGGGAAGAGTAGTCAGGCCCACAGCGATGAGGTTGCCGGAGAAGAACTCAACGGCCTCATCTACCAACCTAAACTCCTCGACTGAGAATTCAGTCATTTCCTGAAATATAGGCCACCGCTCCCGCGCCAAGAACCATCGAGGCTCCACCCTCCGCACTTTTGGTCATAGTCGGGGGCTCCGCACCCGGGGGGAGGTGGCAGAGGGGCCGGATGTGCTGATCTTGGCTTGGTCGCTAACCGAGATAGCCTTGGAAACCCTAGCTGTTTGAGGAGGACCTTGCCTAAGAGCGGACTGGAGTTCGGTGCTTGGCGCCGAGCCAGATTCACTCCCATGGAAGGCCCTACCGTCTGAGGCTGGGTTGCCTCAAGGACCATGTCTAGCTCGGGTGGGGCGTCCAGTTGGCCATTCCAGGTCTAATTGGCAGCAGTTTCATTAGTTGAGTCTGGGGAGGCACAGACCTTGACCCCCGCTAGGTTAAATATTCTAGCTAGCAGGTCTTTTGAGCGAAGCGACCGAAGGGGCCTGGCTTCCCTCTTTCCCCTAACGAGGTTCGGGTATGGGCTGCCTGCTGGCTTTCTTGGCAGTCGCCTTGGAAAGTAAAGGGGGGTACTGCCGCTGGAAAGAGGGAGGTGATCGAAGGCACCTCCAAACAAGGGGGTGAGGGGGACTCCCCTACACCCGTAGGCGAAGTAGAGGGGTAAACTTCCTCTCCGGTTAGAGAGATTTGGAGGGTCCCCTGCGAGAGCACAGTTGGCGGGGGACCTCCATTTTTTCTGTGAATCTGCCCGAGGTAGGCTCCGACGATGGACAGGAGAAATTTGAGGGAAGATTAATAGTTTTCTCATCAGTGGGCATGGTGACCCTGTTTGTCTTACGGGAAGCAAACGCTCATCACCCCTCGCAGTAGCCCGCTCTGCAAGGGGTGCGTACGAGGCTGGCAGAGCCAGGTGCCACCATTTAAGGCCACCCCTCCCGCCTGGTGACTTGGCACCCCTTCAGCATGGCGGCTCCACCTTGGGCACGGCGTAAAAAAAATAGATGGTGAAGTGAGAAGGAAAGGGGATGTGGGGAAGGTATGGGTGGGGATGAAGCAGGTTGTTAAAATCCCACCATCCCGAACCGGAGCTCAGGGGTTAGGAAACATTGTACCCTCTTCCCCCTAGCCCCGATCCGGGATAGTTGGCTGAGAAGAAGGTCAACATCTACCCTGAGAAAAGAGGAAGTTAGGAAGTACAGGAGAAATACAGGCTGTCTGAAAGGAGAAGAGACTAAGCTGGGGCTGGACAGGGCGCTGAGTCCCATCAGCACGGCAGCCAGTAAGGCAAATCGCCGCGCCCTTTACTCATGTATCTAATACTTAAATACTTTAAATGTATTCAGTGCCCACCTCTGAGCTCGCTGAGGCCAACCCATCCCTGCCAGGTTTGATAAAGGGAACTCGTCATGATGATGGATAAAGACCCTTCACCCATATAAGGTTGTACAAGTCAAGTAAGAAAATGGCAGTGTGGATGGAGGTGCTGAATCATATCAAAATGGATCTCGTCAAGGCCAGGAGAAGTAGATCTAAAAAGGAAAATGCAGCACGCAAGTCGAGGATGGAGATCGAGGCATTATACAGGTTAGATTTTGTTGCCAAATTGAGAGGATGAGACTCTTCTTTTGATTTAGGCTAGAGAAGCCTTATTGTAACGGCTGACACTGCTGAGGGCACGGAAATGGTCAACCAAGGCGTTGCTGACTACCAGGCTGTCATTCACTAAGGATCCCTGTAGATTGAGTGTGGGGCTATTATGGCCCGCATAACAACTTCGGATCTTGTTACTCCTCATCCAGATCTTTGCGGTAGGGGTCACAGAGGAAATTGATGAAACGTAGCGGCGCCATGAAGTTCGGCGAGGCTGACGAAGGGTTGGTTCGCGAAGCGCCCGAGCTCGGTTTCCGTCAACCTTATTGCACAAGGTTGGGTTCCGCAGGAATTGGGCATAAGCTAACTTTTAGTTTTTGACGTCTGTCGCACACTCCGAGGTCCACCAGGGCAAGGTTGAGCGACCCGTTAAGGGTCGCAACTACTGTGTCCACACCGTTGAAGGTCTCCAAAGACGCCACTCGGAAGCCTTCCCAATCGGCATGGCCTAAGTCCCATTTGAGAGCCATGGTTGTATGAGGGCTAGGATGAGCGGCCGACAAGAGAATAGGGAAGTGGTCACTCCCATGGAAGTCATCAAGGACTGACCATCGAAGATCAGTAAGGCAATCCGGAGAACAGAGACAGGTCAACAACTAAAAGAATCCATCAGCACATAAGAGGTAAAATCGCTGGTGTTTAAAACGTAAAGAGTCAGATAATAAAAAGATACTATAAAACACACTGTCTTTGGCATTCTGAGTGAGGTCGGGGAAGGCAACTGATCTACATGCTCTAAATGGTCGAGTCTTGACAATGCTAAAGAAGGAAGATAAATAGAGCAAACAGTAAAAAGCCTTGTAAGAACCCTCACGGCAACAGCTTGGAGGGTAGTGTGAAGTGGTGGGGAGGGGGATACATGGTGTGATGACGAAACCATAACTGACACCCACACCATGAGACGAGGCCCCGACAGGGGCAATAGAGTTGAAAATACGAAAACTGGGCACCGCCGGAAAAGGCCTTGTACACAGTTTGTTCTCCTGAAAACAAATAACAGCGGGGTGGAGAGTCGTCAAATGAACTTTGAGTTCTTCCCACTTGGGAAGAACGCCTTGACAATTCCATTGTAAAATGGAGGATACAGCAAGTCCTCGCTTAACGAAGAGGTTCCGTTCCAACGACCCCGTCGTTGAACGAATCCCCCCCTATCGACCGACAACTTGGCCGACGCATAGCGTCAGGCCTATTAATGAAGTCACGTGTTATCGGCACTCGGAACTTATTCTCTTTATTTCGACTAATCTTTTCTTCGTTATTTTAGTGGCTTTTTTAAGAATAAATTTTAATTTTATTCTTTTCGGTTAGCTTTTGTATGTATGGTAGTAAAAAAAACAAACAAACTTTGAGAGATTTTGTTAAACGAATATCGGACCGGTCGTGACGGCCGTCGTAACTCCGAGTCGTCGTTAAGTGAGGACTTGCTGTATTATGTGAGACGGTTGGATATCAGAGTAGATATCTTTTGCTCCTTTGTGGCTGAGGTTAAGTTTGAAGTACTTCTCAAAGAGCAGATTTCAAAGAGATCCTGGAAGGAGTAGTGATAGGGCGTGTGTCGGATGGTTTAGAGGAACCGGCCGAGACGCTGCCTGTAACCGGGGCGGACAGCCATGCGGAAACGCAAGGTCGAGAAGAGATTTTCGGATGGTAGATGCAGAATCATCGGCCAAGGGCGCTTTCGATGTCTGAGGGGTTGATCTAACAACAGCAGCTGGCGATGTTTGAATACCATCGGCTTTCCTTCGGATCATGAGTAGAAGGGTGAGTGGGTGGAACAGGCGATCTGGGCAAAGTACAAGGAACAGGGTTGATTTCTGCTACCGTTTGGAGATGAGTCTATTGAAGATTCTCGAGGCTGCGCCCTTATTCGTGGCGGATGACCCAGGTGAGGAGCCCTTCCTCTTACCGGGTAGAAGAACCTTCACTGGTCGACATAAAAGATGTTTTAGATAACCTCTGTCTTCAAGTGTCTCACCCTGAGCGGCGGTCCTGGCTTGAGGTGCCGGGGAGAGGGAAGCAACATTAGGTTTCTCGGTATGAGAGCAATGCTTCGACGGGATATCGTGAATACTTCCCACACTATTATTATTATTATTATTAAAGTTCCAAGCCACAACCCCAACTGGAAGAGCAAATAGCTATAAGCCCAAGGGCCCCAGCGGGGAAAGAAACCTGGTATGGAAAAAACGAAACAAAGATTAAGAAAAACATAATAAATAAATAGAAAAAAAAAAAAAAAAAAAAATTAAATGCTATAATGTTAAAAATATTATAATATTATATATGTGTGGATAATGAATAAAATATTAAAGTTATAAGTTTCTGTTAATTAAAAATGTATTAGCACCCACTTTAAATTTCTGAAGTTCCAAGGACTCAACAACAACACTAGGAAGTTCATTCCACAGTTTAGTTGTGTTAGGAATGAAACTTCTTGAAAACTGTGTTGTGTTGAATCTCATAGGCGTAAAGGCCCTACTATTGGCATTTAGTACACCTCTGGTAACTCGTTGAGGGGCATATAAATTGGGCAGATCGTGATGCAGTGGATGATCTGCATTGTTAAAAATTTTATATAAGATGCATAAGGAGCTTATTGCTCGCCTGTGCCACAGATCAACTTTGAGGTCAGGAATTAAAAATTTTATTGCTCTCAAATTTTTATCTAATAAATTAAGATAAGAGTTGGCTGCCGAACTCCAAACAGGGGCGCAATATTCAAAACACGGAAGAATAAAAGCATTAAAACAATTTTTAAGAACAGTCTGCTCTCCAAATACTTTGTAAGATTTCCTCAAAATGCCAATTTTTTGAGCAATAGAGGAGGAAATAGATCGAATGTGATTCTCAAAAGTAAACCTAGAGTCAAGCATAACTCCAAGCAACTTAAAAGAATCACATATGGAGATGGGAATGTTATTTATTAAAAGATCTGGATGGGGAGGATCTAGTGTTCTGGATCTGCTAACAATCATACTCTGGGTTTTCTTTGCATTTAACTTCATGCCCCATGAAGTGCACCAAACATTTATCTTAGCCAGATCTCTATTTAAAGACTCTGCAACCGATGCTCTCAACTCAGGAGATGGGACTGGGGCTATTAGAGTAGCATCATCAGCATAGGCTATAAGTCTATTTTCCAGTCCAAACCACATATCATGGGTATATAATATAAACAGTAGAGGACCAAGAACACTGCCTTGTGGTACACCAGATAGCACCTCTCTCTCATCACTAAAATTATTGTCAACATAAACCTTTTGATGTCGATTTGTTAAAAATTGTTCAATAATATTTAAAAATACACCACCTACTCCCAACTGCTTCAACTTAAATATCAGGGCCTTATGATTGACACGGTCAAATGCGGCACTGAAATCCAGGCCAACTAAGCGAACTTCTTGACCAGAGTCTAATGACTTTTGGACAATGGTGGAGACAGTGAGAAGTGCATCACAAGTGCTCAGACCCTTACGAAATCCAAACTGTAAAAAGGGAAACAGACGATTAAGCTCGGCAAATGTACTTAAACGTTTAGCTAGTAAACGTTCAAAAATCTTAGATAGAACAGGAGTTATAGAAATGGGCCTATATTCAGTAGGGTTAAAACTACCACTTGCACTTTTACATAGTGGAATGATGTTACCAATTCTCCAACATTCGCAAAAACTACCACTCCTCGCCAGCTTCCGAAGAATAACGGAAAGCTTGGGAGCCAAATACTCTGCAGTTTTCTTAAAGAATAAAGGGAATGTACCATTTGGGTCAGTACCACCATAAGCATCCAGATCAAGAAGTAACTGTTTTACTTCACTTGAACGGAAAGCAATCTTGTTTAACCTTGGTTCAGGGAAACAAGTGTCAGGTAGAGTTAGATTCTCATTACTTTGTTTATTATCAAAAACATCAGCCAACAGTGTTGCCTTTTCTTCAGGACTATGGGTAATGGAACCATCAGGTTTAAGAAGGGGTGGCATAGATGAATCATTCCCAAAAAGAGCAGACTTGAGAGTGGTCCAGAATTTGTGGGAATTTGCTGTGCGCTGAAGAGTTCCCTTTGTGGTAGTATTGAATTCAACTTCAGCATTATTATATACCCTCTGAGCTGCTGTTCTGTAGTGCACATAATTATCCCATAGAAAGGCAGATCTACTCCCCTTCCACAGGTTGTAGGCTTCTTGTTTCTGCATATGAGCCCTCTTACAGTCATCATTAAACCAGGCTTTGTCCTTAGTGCGATATCTGATCATACGGAATGGAACATGTCTATCAATAATTGAAACAATTTTATCATTCAAAATACGAACTGCTTCAACCTCCTTATATATTAGTGGCCAGTTGATCCGGGAGATATCATTTAATATATTGCACCAGTCTACTTGAGATTTGATGAATACTTTGCTTGTATGAGCTATATTAGGAATAGATTGCTCAATACAGATAGTTATAGAAATTGCACAGTGGTCAGAAGTTCCCACAGGAGGATCAACAGCACTTGTAACGACTCCAGGGGAATCAGTGAAAACCAAGTCAAGGCAGTTCCCAGATGAATGGGTAGGCTCCCTAATGACTTGCTCACAACCCGACTCACACGCAAAATCATAAGCCCTGATACCATGACAGTCAGTAGGGGAGACAGAAGACAGCCATTGCCTATGATGAGCATTGAGGTCTCCCATAAATACAAAGCAGGCTTTCCGGTCATTTTCCTGTACCTTGGCCATGGCAAGGAGCAGACAATCAAAAATAGTATCATCTAAGTCTGGATTGCGATAGACAGAAAAAAGATAAAAATTATTTTGCTTACCACATACTTTCATAACTTGCATCTCATGGCAAGAACAAGCATAGGAGGTCTTTGAAGCAGAGTAACCATTCCTAATGTAAACTGCCATTCCTCTAGCCCT
Organism: Ceratothoa steindachneri; assembly: GCA_963969495.1. Taxonomy (NCBI): domain Eukaryota; kingdom Metazoa; phylum Arthropoda; class Malacostraca; order Isopoda; family Cymothoidae; genus Ceratothoa; species Ceratothoa steindachneri. Next base: position 88,460,595 of record OZ018319.1, on the reverse strand, counting down.
AGGAATGGCATCACGCCTAAGTAAAATTGGTTTTTTGAAGCCTGGTATAAGTAGTTCAGAGACATGCCTCATATTTGAAACCAGGGTCTCTGAACAGAGTAAAATGTCATGAGACTTGGATGAAGCAGTCAAGTCTTTAATATTGGCATGTAGGCCCCTAATATTAATATAGAGTAGACGACATTTTATCTGACGAGGATGACCAGGTCCAGGGTTGAGCTCAATATCTCCTGATAAAATTAAAATCGATATTAAAAAAATAATATTAGCAACAAGATCTTCAACAAAAATAACAATTTGTACAACAACAACAACAACAATTTGTACAAAATTATTCAATAGCAAAACTTTCATTAACTGAATATTATATGTCGGAAAAAAAACTGGTCAACATGATGGAGCCGACACATCATGCAAGGCAAAATTCCCTTCAGGACGCCACAACAACTGAGGGAGGACAGTAATGATGACTTTGGAATGAAAAAGAATAAAGAAAAGAGAAAAGAAAAGAATAGACCAAGGCAACCTCTTGAAAAGCCATCAGAGCCTCTTTGCTCATCTATTAAGCCTGCCCTACACACCATTTGAGTAAAACAAGAGGAGGAATGAAAAATAGGAAAGTATGCCTAAATGTACCCTTAGGCAGGGATCTCAAACACAAGAGAGTGGAAGACCATGGTACAGAGGCTATGGCACAATCCAATGCATGAGAACACCTTTCTGTCAGGGAGGTCCCTTAGCCTTTGACTGAAGTGTCTATCCACAAGACAGTGGAGGGTTAGGATTCAGAGTTATCCCTCTCCTAGGCGGATTGTCAACCAAGACTTCGAGCTCCACCTGCCCGGGTTTGAGTTCGGAGTTGTCCCTCTCCTAGGTGGATTGTCACACAAGACTATGAGCTCCACCTGCCCATACCGTAACCCTGGTATAGGGTGGCTACCGAGCGCTACGCCTTGCCAAAGGGCGACTCGTGATTTTGTCCGGGGCTGCTTATTCAGTTTATTCGCAACTAACCTCTATATCTAGAGGCCTTCCCCCGATCCGCAACCTGGGGACCCGATGGATGGGAGTTGTCATCTCCAGCACCATAAACGGTAGATGGGCGATGAGATGCGTCAGGCGTGTCGAAACTCGAATTCGAGGATCGGTTCCGTCCAGCGTCAGGCAAAACGTCTGAAAAGAGACGGCCAAGAGGTGAGCTTTGTGCTCGAGCACGTTGGTGAGCCTCTCTCATGCGCAGATGGACCTCCTTTTCATATAAGAATATTGGGCAGAATTTTGACGCAACACTGTGGGTACCACCGCAATTGGCACAGCATGGTGTTTTGGTGCATTCAGGGCCATGGTAATCAGAACTACAATTCACACAGGAACGGGAGTCCCAACAGGCAGTCCAAATTGATTAAAATTAAAGCAACGTCTGGGTAGTTAGGCGTAGGAGCTTACCCAGACACGAAGGTACCCAGCTTTAATAAAATGCAGCAGTTCTTGACGTTCGAACGTTAAAATCAATGTGGCAGTTGGGACTCTAGTAGAGCCTACAGTTTTAGTACCCAGCGTGTGTGACACGCTGGGTACTAAGCTTGCTCTAAAGACGAATGAGGTCGTAGTCCCTTAATTCGTTTGAACGGACGACACCTTTGACAAAATTCCAACGTGGATGGGGCAAAACGGTTACGGGAACTTCGGCAATCGAAGACACATTTCGCACCAGATACGTTGAGAGATATGACACCCCGACTACGATATCACCACTACCTCTTGACCACATCCGGCGGGTTCAAATGATTCATTAACGTCAAACACATCCACTTTTGCAAGTGGGGTGTCATATAACTAACTCATGACCAGAAAGCGGGTATGATCTAAATCTAGGTCCACATCGTTGGCATAGGGATCCAACGAGCGATGGAAGGCTGAAAGGAGAGCGGGAGAAAGTTTGGCACGAGAACCCTTACGAGAAAGGCAAGTTTTAGGTTTATAGCTAGCCATTGCAAATAGAAATAACTTCACATTTTCTCTCGGGATTCTCCACCAAGGAGGCCTACAAGGGCTCCTCGCCACGTGAAGGCGGGAACCTCTCTGGGACCAACCCCTTAAAAAAGAAAAGGCCCAAGAGGAGGGGGGAGATATGTGTATTTTCACGTATTACAACCTATTTATGAACAATGAAAAAATAAGAGCAAAATCTAATGAAAAATAATTACATTAGATGTGCTTTGAAGAGCGTGCCTTTCTAATGATAACGCTTTTAACTTTTCTGACTAGAAACCATATTATAGTGTCTATCTTTCTATTTGTTGCATGTTCTGATGGAATATCTCACCATGCTCCTCGCTGACATCACCCAAGTTTTCACGAAAAAAAAACTAGATATGAATGCAAAAAATGCACCTTCAAGGATATACGACAGCACAAGTTCTTGATTAAGCTCTCACTCAATAAGCTGCTTGTAGCTTGGATCTTCGTGATTCGCTAAGAATCCATGAATTACATAAGATGCTTTGCGTTTACTCTGGTCCAATAAATATACCACCCTTGATCTTAGCGAGAAAGCTTGGGAAAGACGAGACGGATTTCTTGAAAGGCTTTTCCAAAATCAACAGCTTTCACAAACTGTTTTATCAATCAGAATTTTATATGAAGTGGTGATAAAACCTTGGTAGGCTCCATGTCATACTAATCAGCGACTTCCCTCCTAAAAGTTCGTAATCGGACATTTAACTTCCATGGCTGCAATTCAGATCGCGGGTGCCACTGAACTTTCAGGTAATGATCATCGAGCTCTTCTATCTCATAAACAAAAACAAGAATCTTTTGTTGTGATTGTTTAGATTATGCTTACTCTTTCAATAACCATTTAGATATGCTTACTTTTCCCTTTCAATAACCAATCTTCACGGGTCTACAATCCACTATATTATGGCTTCACTTGCAACTTTTGTCGACTTAGTACCTCTTAAACAACCAACATTCTTTCATTTAACCAATATTCTTTAACGCAGATCAGCGAAATGCCATACAATAGGAAAAACTAGAAACAAGACAAGAGTAAAAAATATTTTAATGAAGAAAACTGGTACAAAATAAGGCACTTATAAAATGGAAGCTAGGAGAAAATAAGCTAGCGAGTAAAAATTAAATTTCTACAATATTGGTATAAATTAGCGAATATTTTTAGACAGTGGTATTACTCGTATGGTAAATTTCAGGTTGTAATGCAAAAAAAGAAGGAACTTTCACGTTCTCGATATCACGCAATTATCCAAAAAAAATAGAGTAACAATTATATTTTCACTTTTTAGCCTTTATGTGGGGCTTGTGGATACTCAAGTTTTTTCAAGCGTATCCTGAGGCGACTAAGCCCAGATATTAAGTAATGGTCCTACCTTATCTATGGTGACTGCATTTATGTATTGTAGTGTTGCTGCTCATCCCGCTTTTTTGAGAGGGATGAGGGTAAAGATGATGGCAACTTGCACTTGTTAAACGGACGTATAAATAGACATTTAACATTTTTTAGCTCAAAGAAAGTTTTATGCTCACAATTTGTATTAAAATCGATCGGATTGAAAAATTCTATGCTTAAACGTAGAATGACAAGGCTTCTCTCTCACCCACTGTTGCCACAACAGAAGTATGGAGTGAGATAAGGAGGCGGACTAGATATACTGGTCTTTTACATTTACCAAAATTACAACTTGGAGAATTAGTGACCACAGTTAGATCTCAGTGAAACGTTCAACGGGGTAGGACAATTCCAAGTTACTTACGGTACATCGAACAAAATTCACACCTTTTCAACACAAACTTTCATGCTATTTACTTTTCTTAAAAAAAAAATACAATACCCTGAACTCCAGCAAATGAACAATACAAAAGGATAAACTCAGCCTACTAGACTACCATTCCAATATCAACGATGATGGTTGAGAGGTTTTATGTTCAACCACAAGTATGGTGAGATTAGTCACAGCAAACATGACTTCTACAAACGGAGCTTCATAGTCTTGTGCTATTTACCCTTCTTGCAAAGTGAGGTAGGACTCCAATTTGTTGTGCACCTCCTCACTTAAAGGAATTTCCCTAAAAACAAAACATTTTTTGTTGAAATCAGCATCTTAAGTGGTACGATGAACAGGGGGGGGGGGGCATCTAAAGAGAAATTTCGCCGTGACATTTGACATCCGAGGGGGAAATGTGATAGGCAAATAAGGGGTAGCAATCATTACTTCCAGAATATATTTTGAATGTTTTCCCTCTCCCTCCTCCGTCGAAATAATCAAGTGGGGTTTTTTTATGATTATGAAAACAAAATTTCTCAGTAGTCGGACGGACCACTTGTGGGTTCAATCTCAAACCTTTAGAACCTCATGGTTACTCGCACACCGACCTCAGAGACTCCCTGACTCGAAAGTGGAGCTGGTGGCATGAATTTAGTAGTGGATGTAGAAACGAGAATGGGGTACTCTTTTACTTTAGTTTTGGGAATTTTTAATGGATTCGTACGTCACATTAGGTGCATATCTTTGTGGGAAACCTAAATTTTGTTTTAACGTGGATTCCGAACCCAGAGAGGTCACTACATTTTTCGCCCCTTTGAATTTAAGACAATAGTAATGAGGGCGTATTACGCGGAAAATTGTGAGGAGAGTTCTGAAAGAGAGTAGCGAAGATGAAGGCGGCGAAAATGCGTGGAAGACAGTCGCTGCAGAACCTCCGAGGGCTTTGTTGGGGTGGGGAGGGGACATGATCCTCCAGATATCAGTTTAAAAATAAATTAAGGCTCCAGACTGGCGATTGCAGAAAAAGGCACAACTGCCAAAATTTTAGTTTTTTTTTTATCCTATAAGATAAATAATTCCAAAGGATAAAAAGAAAGAAAAAAAATTAAGGAAGAGAATGATCAAGGACCAGATCATGCACAAACCACTTCCGACTACAAGGGACAAACGGTAGCGACCCCGCACGTCTGGTACAGAACAGTTTGGGGGCCAATGCAGTGGTCGCAGGGAAGCGTTCAGCGAGTGTGTCCAATTCGGAGACAACCTAAAGCGACATGAAGCCGTCGCGGCATTGAGAGGTAGGTCCATGGGAATAGCCTCGGCGCAATGGCAGGAAACTTTAAGTTCCCCTCAACCGTCTCACATCTTCTTTGCTAAGAAGCGGGGAGAAGCTGCCCGCTTTCTCGCCATGTAATCAGTGTGAGGAAGAGCGAAACGCTGGTATGGTCGCCCAGTCTTCGCGGACTCTTTGGCGCCCTCATTCCCCTCAATTCCTACATGTGTAGGAACCCAGCAGAAGATAATCTCGAGATTCGACTGGCTCGCCAAGCCCGCGGGGTCACTGATATCTCGAACCAGGGTATGCGGAGATTCCAATGCTCCGAGAGCATTCAGGGCGCTTTGTGAGCCAATATAAATCAGTCTTGTCTCCGAACCGGGCACATCGCGTTATCTCCCGTACCAAGCGGTGTATTGCAACCAACTTTGCCGTGAAGAGAGGCAGAGCCTGGTAGAGCACCGCTCACTTCAAACAAAGGGCATAAGGCGTGGAAACTGACCCCCTCTTGGGACTTGAAGCCATCCGTATACACTGGCACGGTTCCGTCGTGACACGAAGTGGGCTCCAAAAAGGCAGAAAGCAATACTCGCGGAACTGTGGTAGATTTGAGAGCAGAGGCGTGGCGACAAATAGTCAAAGGTGGTACCCTCCAGGGTGGCGTCTTGGGCAGAACCTGGGGCGCTACCGGCTCGAGAGCTATACCGAGCTGTCGACGGAGTTTCCTAGCCCTAAAACCAGAAGGGCTTAGGGTATGACTGGTGTCTCTAGGCGGTATAGGCACCGTCGAAATCAGCTGCGGATGCACTGAGAGCAGTTAACGTCTGAGGGAGGTGCCGGGCTCGCGCGTACAGGCGAATAATGCACTGTACATGGCGCAGAGAGAGTGGCATCGACAAGTAGGCTCTCAATGAGGGAAGTGGGGGGAGGCACCGGTCCACCTTCCGCAATACACGATCGGTTGCGGATGTATAAAACTCGCATCCCTAGTCGAGCTTCGATCGATAAAAAAGTAAGGCAGTAGCTCATCAGCGCCCCAGGCACTGAACGTCACGGAACGAAGAATGCCCATGGCGCGCGCAGGTACAAGAGACCAGAAGGCTGCGAATATGAGCCTCCCAGGTAAGGCGTCGGTCAAATACAAGACCAAGGAAACGGTGCGAATCCGCCACTTCCAGGCGAACCCCATTTAGAAGCAAAACTGGGTCAGGGTGGAGCCGTGGATGGCGGCAGAAGTGCACACCTTAGTCTTGGCCAAGGAAAACCAAAGCCTATGCGCTTCGGCATAGCGAGAGACGCGGTTCAATGCCTGTTAGAGTTGAAGCTCCAGAGTTGGCATCTGGGCCGCGCCAAAAGAAATCGAAAGGTCATCCACGTAGAGCATAGCGAGAACATCTGTCAGCACTGAGATAATGTCGTTGATGCTCAAGGCAAAGAGTGTAACGCTGAGGACACTCCCCTGCAGGACACCCTCTTCCTGGTCCATTAGGCCGGAAAGGGCTCCACCCACCCGTGCGCGGAATTGGCGCTGTCGCAAAAATTCAGATATAAAGACCGGTTTTTTTTAAGGAAGGGGGGGGTTAAGGGGCTATCTGGCGACTGCCAACTTGGGCATAAGTCGCCGCAATCAAATAGCCTAGCTATAGGCTACTTTAAAATAAAAATTTGAAAAAAAGCAACGATAGAAAGGAAAGATAACAAAAATTTGGAACCTAGTTAAATAAAAGGGAGAAGGCCGGCCTACCCCCAAAAGTCTATCAGTCCAAAAGTCAATGAGTACGCACTCGTACCGAGTACAAGGGACAGATGGTAGCGACCTCACCCATCCCGGTAGCGGGACAGGTAACGTGCGCGAAGATCGCCCAGACTGGGACATTCAACAAGAATGTGCCGAACAGTCTGGGGGACAACGTAGTCTTCACAGTAGGGCGTTGGCTAGCGCTCTATCAAATTGCGATGCGTCCCGCGAGTGTGCCCAATTCGGAGACGACAGAAAGCAAGCTGAAGCCTTCGCGGCATTGGGGGGTAGGTCCATGGGAACAGTCGTGGCGCAATGGCACGCAACTTTAAGTTCCCTTCGACCGTCTCCCATCTTCTTTACCAAGCAGCCGAAAGAGCTGCCCGTATTCCTCTCATCTAGTCGGTGTGAGGAAGAGCGAAACGCTGGTCCGGTCGCAGAGTCATCGCGGACTTTTTGGCGCCCTCAACGGCACCCTCATTCCCCGCAATTCCGACATGTCCAGACACCCAGCAGAAGATAATCTCGACATCCGCCCGGCTCGCCAAAACCGTGGCGTCACGGATATCGCGAACCAGGGGATGCGGAGATTCCAATGCTCCGAGAGCACTCGGGTCGTTTTGTGAGTCGTTATAGATCACAATTCGGTCTCCAAACCGGGCACGTCGCGTAATCTCCGGTACCAAGTAGTGTATTACCACCGGTTCGGCCGAGAAGAGAGACGCAGCGCCTGGGATAGCCCCGCTGACTTCAAACAGACGGGATACGGCGTCAAAGCCGACCCCCCTCTTGGGACTTGGAGCCATCCGTATACACTGGTTCGGTTCCAGCGTGAGACAAGGTGTGCTTCAAAAAAGTCGAACGCAATACTCCCGGCGCTGTACAAGATTTGGGAGCAGAGGCATGGCGACAAATAGCCAAATGTGGTACCCTCCAGGGTGGCGTCCTGTGCAGAACCAGGGGCGCCACCAGCCCGAGAGCTATATCTAGCTCTCGAAGGAGTTTCCTGGCCCTAAACCCAAAGGGCTTAGGGTATGACTGGCGTCTCTCGGCGGCATAGCCACCGTCGAAATCAGCTGCGCATGCAGAGAGCTGTTGGAGACTGAGGAAGGCGCCGGGCTCGCGTGTACAAGCGAATAATGCACTGTACACGGAGTAGAGCGAGTGGCATCTTCCCAGCATCGACTAGTAGGCTCTCAATGGGGAAAGTGTGGAAGGGACCGGTCGAAGGCGAAGGCCGGTGTGGTGGATCGAGTCCAACTTCCGCAATAAACGCTCGGCTGCGGATGCATAAAACTCGCATCCGTAGTCGAGCTTCGAACGAACAAAGGATCTATAAAAAAGTAAGGCAGTAGCTCTATCAGCGTCCCAAGCGCTGAACATCACGGAACGGAGAATATCCATGGCGTGGGTACAGGAGACCCTAAGGCTGCGAATATGGAGCCTCCCAGGTGAGGCGTCGGTCAAATACAAGACCAAGGAAACGGTGCGAATCCGCCACTTCCAGGCGCACCCCATTAAGAAACAAATCTGGGTCGGGGTGGAGCCGTGGATGGCAGCAGAAGTGCACTACCTTAGTCTTGGCCAAAGAAAACCGAAACCTGTGCGCTTCGGCATAGCGAGAGACGCGGATCAATGCCTGTTGGAGTCAACGCTCCAGAGTTGGCATCTGGGCCGCGCCAAAAGAGATCGAAAGGTCGTCCACGTAGAGCGTAGCGAGAACATCTTCCGGCAGCACCGAGGTGTGGCCGTTGATGCTCAGGGCAAAGAGTGTGACACTGAGGACACTTCCCTGCGGGACACCCTCTTCTTGCTCCATTGGGCCGGAGAGGGCTCCCCCACACGTACGCAGAATCGACAATCTCGCAAAAATCCAGATATAAAGATTGAGAGGCGTCCCCTCGCCCCCATCGTGTGGAGAGTCTCCATGATACCGTATCGCCATGCGGTATCATAGGCCTTCTCCAGATCGAAAAACACCGTGGCGTAGTTCTGTCTACGACGGAAGGCCTCGCAGACGTCATTTTCCAGTCGGAGCAGAGCATCCGACGTGGAGTGGAACTTGCGGTAGCCGCACTGTGCAGAAGACAGATCGCCTCCGCTGTCCAGGAAAAAGGCTAATCTAATATTTACCAATTTCTCAATCAACTTGCACACGCAAGAGGTTAGAGAGATTAGGCAGAAACCGGCCGGAGTAGAGTGATCTCTCCCCGGTTTGCGAAAGGCGAGCACAGTAGCGATTCGCCAGGAAGCTGGGAGGAGACCCTCCACTCAGATCCTGTTGAACAAATCTAACAGAAAGGCCATGCCTCGCTCATCCAGGTGTCGAAGCATGGCGTACGGGACATCGTCTGGACCATGGGCAGTGTCCGCGCACGAAGCAAGGGCGGACCGCAACTCACTTACAGTAAACCTGTCGTTGAAGGGTTCTCCGCCTCTGGAGGTAAAGTCCAATCGGCGGCCTTCCGCGACATCACGACGTGCATCGAATGCTGGCGGAGCAGCATCCCGGCAAGAGAATGCGGAGAAAGCGGTCGCGAGGGATTCCGCCACGGACGCGGGGTCCAAGATTGCGGTCCCATTCTCCTGGAGAACGGGAGTGGGGTCCTGCGAGAACTTGCCCCGAATCCTTTTGACTCGCTTCCACACCTCTGCCAGAGGGGTCTTCCCGTTAAGTGAAGACTGTATGCTCGACGAAATTCAGCGACAGTGAAATCGTTCGGGCGGCGCTTATAGCGCATGTAGGCATAACGCTTCTGTTTGAGGGACGTCTCACACTCTGCCGACCACCACGGGAGTGGTCGGCGTGCAAAACGGCCAGACGTTCTGGGAATAGTAGTCAGGCCCGCGGCGATGAGGTTACCGGGGAAGAACTCAACGGCCTCATCTACCGACCTAAACTCCTCGACTGATATATAGAATATAAACAATTCTTGAAATACAGCCCATCACGCCCGCGCCAAGCACCACCGAGGTGGGCTCTCAGACGGCACCTGCCCTGAAAATGATATTTGAATGAGAAAGTAATCAGTACCTTGGAGGTCATCGCCCCCCCCCCCCAATAAAAATCAGGCTGTGCATCCGGAGAGCACAGAGATAGATCAAAGCAAGAAAATGAAGCAGTTCTCGGCCAGTGAAGAGTAAACTCATCCACATTTAGGACACTTATCTCAAGCTCTTCGATCAGATCGGCAAAGACTTGTCCCCTGAGATTTATTGAGTAGTCTCCACAGAGAGGATGTCTGCCGTTCAGATCTCCAAGCAAGAGAAAGGGCCTCGACAACCGTGCCACGACGTAGCGGAAGTCCCCGCGTCAAAGTCAGCTGACGGTGGAATGTACACAGAAATAACAGTATACCTCCTATCCAGGTGAAGCTGCGCAGCCACTGGCTGAAAGGAGGTATCTAAAGTGAAAGGAAGAACGGAGACATCATGTCGGGTGTAAACCGCGCATCCCTCAGCCCGGCCCTCATCTTGTGGTGGTAGGGTTGTAAAACCCTTATACCCTGGAAGGGCGGGCAGGGGGCACGCACCTAGTATGGTCTCCTGCAAAAATATAGGTAACGGGGAACGGGACAAGACGAACCTGGGAAGCTCCTGCCAGTTGGCCCGGAGTCCATGCCAAATCCATTGAAGGAATATGCCCTCCAGGCCTAGCTCGGAGCAGTGCGGGGGCCCTCTTCGAACAGAAGACCCTCACGGGAATTGTCGTACGCTTCCCGGAGGCAGAACCCCGGGCGCTGTTGGACGGACAATGCGGTGTCGCCTTCGAGGACTTATTGGGGGAGGTTAGGCTCGCCATGTGAGTCTTTCCCCCCCTCTGCCTCGAAACCTTAGGCTGCGTTGCGGCTTTGGAGGAGGGGGGGGGGGAGGCTGGTTTTAGCCAGGCCTGAGTGTGAACCCTTTGTGCCACCAGCTTTACTAGGGGAGCGCCCGGGTTGAGTAGAACCCACAGAAGGGCTCAGAATAGGCGCGGAAACAACCGTGCTCGTTGGTATAGAGCAGAGGGTGTCTTTCTTAGCATTGAGGCGCAAGACGTCCCAGGCAGAGCCAGGCGCGCCAGGACCAAGTCCTTAGCCTCGCGGAATGAGAGACGATCCTGGGCCTGAACGGCTAGAATGTCTTTCTCAGGGAGATATGCATCACATTGCTTCGAAGAAGCGGGGTGCGGTTCTCCGCAATTGACACACTTGGCCACACACGATTTGGACTTTTCGTGTGCGGACTTGGAACAATTTACACATACTTCGGGTGACCCTGACTTTGCACGTCTACATGAGCGATTCGTATGGCCAAAGCGGTGACAGTAATAGCACCTCGCAGCAGTGGAACGAATGCCTTCACGTGGTAGCGGTACTAACCGGCACGCACCAACTCAGGGAGCTTGTCAAAGTCGAGCGTGAAGAAGAGTTTAGGGGTGGGTCTCGAGGCCCCTCCCTGTTTTCTCATCACATGCTCGATCTTGACTGCCCCGTGGTCGGCCAGCTCTAGAGTGATATCTTCTATGGAGTAGTCCACGAGTTCCCTCGCATAAACTAATCCTTTCACAAAGTTCATGGTAGAGTGCGGCGTACACACTCACCGGGGTTCCATCAAGTGTCCGAAGAGCACTTATCTTGGCCGCCTCGGAAGGATCTGCCGCATTCGCCAGAAGGATCCCGTCCAAGAAATGGGTCACCTTCGGTTCTCTACCAATAATACTAGCTAAAGCTCTCCTCTGATGGATCATGTTGCCCTTGGCCAACATGCTGCCATCAGTGGAGCAAATAACCAAGAAGCGTTTGAATCCAGAGGGCTCGAAAACGCCAGGTAATCTTTGAATGAGCGGCGCCGACGTAATCAAGGATCCGGTCTGCGCACCTTTGGTCTTAGTTTGGGATTCCCCGCCCAGGCGAACACCAGGGCCGGACGTGTCGATTTTGGCTTGGTCGCGTTCAAGGATGGTAGCGGCCTCCATGGAGGGAGAAGAGCTCAGTCTGTTTTGTCTTCTTTTTAGGAGGAGGGCAGAGAATAGACCCGCTTATCCCCTCCCCCAGCAGGAGTCCCCAGGCCAGATAAGCCGGCCTCTGCAAGGTCTTTCCTCGAGATGGTGAAAGTCCCAGCAGTCGTGGGGTCACCTGCCGGAGGAAGAAGATCCCTTCCCTCCTTGTGGTCTTTAGCAGCCCGACCCTTCCTGCGAGGGCCCCGCACAGGAGCAGACTCGGGCTCGGTGTTTGATGCCGAGCCCGAACCTGCCCCCATGGAAGGCCTAACCTTCTGAGGCTGGGCTGCGTCAGGGAGCATGTCTATCTCAGGGGAGGGCCTCCATTTGGCCATCCCCCCCAGGAGATCACAGGTCATGTCTTTCTCGTCCATGTTCTTTGGGGGGGGGCGGCATAGACCTTCACCCCCGCTAGATTTAAAATTTGGGCCAGCAGGTCTTTAGAGGGAAGCGGCCGGTTATGGGCTGCCTGCTGGCTTTCCTGGCAGTCCCTTGTGAAAGCAGCGGCGGGACTGCCAGATTTGAGCTGGAGTCACGTGGTGACTCAAAGGAAGGGGGTGAGGGAGAGCCCCCTGCACCCATAGGCACTGGAGAGGAGTAAGCCTGCTCTCCAGTTAGAGTTATGGAGGATCCCCTGGGAAACCACAGGGTTAGTACCTCCATTTTTTTCTGTGGAGCTGCCTGAGGGCGGTTCCGTTGTTTTTAAAGGGGAAATGGGGAGAGATTTTGGTTTTCGAAAGTTTTCATCATTGGGCATGGTGAATCCCTTTTTTTTCACGGGATGCAAACGCTAATCACCCCCCGAAGTGGCCCGCTTTGCGAAGGGTGGGTACAGGCCTGGCAGAGCCAGGTACCGCTATTTCGGATCACCCCTACCACCTGGTGTCCTGGCAGTCCCTCAGTATGGCAGCTCCGCCTTGGACGCGGCGTAAAATGGATAGTGTTTGAAAATAGAAAGGAAGAGGAGGTGAGGAAGATGTGGGTGAGGATAAAGCAGGGTATTAAAAAACCCACCATCCCAAAATGGAGCTCAGGGGTGAGGGATCATTGTCCCCTCCCCCTTCCGGGATAGTTGGCTGAGAAGAAGGTCAGCATCTACCCTGTGAAATTAGAGGCTGACCAGAGAAAGTTGTGAGAGAGGTTTTATGAAAAGCGAGGAAACAGGGGGGAAACACAAGTGTTCTGAAGGAAGGAGAAGAGGCTAAGCTGGGGTCGGACAGGGTGCCGAGTCCAGTCAGCACGGCGGCCAGGATGACAAATCGCCGCGCCCTTTTCAGGGGATATCCAAGCCAGCACCAGGATTGGTCCTTAGACTCACGAAATGAAAGACGATCCTGGGCCTGAACGGCCAGAATTTGCTTCTCAAGGAGATACGCACCACATTACTTCGAAGAAACGGGATGCGGCCCTCCACAGTTGACACACTTGGTCACACACGATTTGGACTTATCGTGTGCGGCCTTGGAACAACTTACACAGACTTCGGCTAACCCCTACTTTGCACATCGACAGGAGCGATTTGTATAGCCGAAGCGGTGGCAGTAGTAGAATATCAAGGGCAGGGACATGAATGCCTTCACGTAGTAGCGATGCTAACCAGCACGCACCGATTCAGGGAGGTTGTCACAGTCGAGCGTGACGAAGAATGTAGGGGTGGGTCTCGAGGCCCCTACCTGTTTTCTCATCACACGCTCGACTTTGACCGCTCTATGGTCAGCCAGCTCTACGGTGATGTCATCTATGGAGTAGTCCATGAATTCCATCGCATAAAGTACTCATTTCATGGTACAGTGGGGCGTCACACTCACCGGCGTGCCATCTAATGTCTGAAGGGCACTAATCGTGGCCGCCTGGAGGGATTCAACATTTGCCAGAAAGCTCCAGTTCGGCTCTCTACCAATCACACTAGCTAGAGCTCTCCTGTGAGGGATCATGTTGCCCTTGGCCAACATGCTGCCATCAGTGGAGCGAATAACAAGAAAGCGCTTTTAGCCAGCGAGCTCAAAAACGCCAGGTAGCATCTGAATGCGGGACCCCGACGTTATCGAGGCCTCGCTCTGCGTACTTTTGGTCTTGGTCAAGAATTCCCCACCCAGGGGAGCACTGGGGCCGGAGCTGTGGATCTTCGCTTGGTCGCTTGCCGAAACAGCAGCGTACCCCTCCGCCCCAGAGAGTCCCACGGAGGGAAAGGAGCCCTTAGTCTTGTTCCTCTGTCTTTTATTTTATTTTTAGGAGAGAAGGGCGGGAAATAGACCCGCTTCTCCTCTCTGTGGGTCTGAGCCCCTAGGCCAGATGGACCAGCCTCAGCAAGATCCTTCTCTGAAATGGAGGTTTTATTACCTGTCATAGGGGTACCAGCCGGGGAGGAGATCCCTCTTTTCCTTTTAAGGACTCGGGGGTGGGCCTGAGCTGTCTGAGGAGTCCCTTGCACAGGGGCGGACTCGGGTTCAGTGTTTGGCAGAGCCCAGGTTTTACCTCATGGAAGGTCCTACCATCTGGGGGACCTCCAATCCAACACCAAGGTAATGCGCGGATTTGCTCTTAGGGATGTAATCAGAAATTATCTGAAAGCGTGTGACCACTACATTAAGGGGGGTGGGGGGCTCTATATCCTGCAACCAGGTGCTCCAGCCTATCTAACCCATCTCAAGCTTTCCACCTTTTCAGGTCTCCAGCCTGGGCACGTTAAAGTTTGGTGTTCGCACCTATGCAGCGATGCACACCGCCAGAAGTTGTCTATTGAACCAGTCAATCCATAAGGGTCACAACTCGAAACTGCAGCCAGAGAGGAAGGCGTTATTTCCTTACTAGGTCGTAGTAATCATTGACATGACGGCCAGGATCTGGATCTGTTGTGGTAGACCCAGAGACTTTTAGTCGGTCTGGCAACCAACAAAAAAGTAAAGCCTGATCGCCATATGCACTTGAGAACGGCTGCAGCGAGTTGGTCAGCCCATTACATGCAGGGAAGGCGTCATTGTGGCGAAAATGATCTTCCCATTAATCGTGCCCCAATGCCCAAGATGTCTCGACTCCTGGTCTCTTGCGACCTGCAGGCGTTGTTTAACGAGGTTACAAAATCTATCTCCTGACACGGCATGAGGTAGCTGGTAGAGGAGATAGTGCTAGAAAAAAAGTAACAGAGGGAGCGACGAAGGAGGGGACCAACAACTTTCCCAGGCCCAGTTAAAGAGTCCATGTCAACACAGTGATAGGGCTTCCCCCAGTTAACGGCAGCCGTGGCGTCACAGATAATGCAAACCGAGGGTGCAGATATTCCAAAGCCTCGAGGGTGCACAGGACAATGAGTTGTATAAATTACAATTCTGACTCAGAACCAAGCACATGGTGTGACCTCCAGTACTGAGCAGTCCACTGCAACCAGCTTGGCTGTGCAAACAGACGCAGCGGCCGATCGAGCTATCATCCATCTACACTTGACATCTTGCGAGTGCGTAGAGTAGATAAGGATGCGAAAAAGGGGGGGGGGGTATAAAAGGAGAAAAGGATAGGAAGAATGCAGCTATGTTGAAAAACACCAACCACTCCAACCAGAGCCAAGAGAGAGATGTAAACCCAGACTCCCTTCCTGACGAGGAATGGACGAAAGCTGGCCAGTGACTAACCTCCAAAATTAGCCGTCAGACAAGAAAACAGGTGAGAAGCTTGTAATAAAGTGCCGTAAAAAGAATAAAATGAAAATGTCTAGCTAGTTTGAGACTGCCTGGGGTAGTGGGTCCAGGAGGGGGTGCCATTCCTCTAGGTACCAGTTGTAGGTTTACAAAGGGCCCCCCTCAGGGGGGATGGACAGGTTACTACAATGTAAGGCAACCACAGCCAAAAAAAATATATAATTGCAAAAGTCGTTAGTCAAAGTCAAGGCCAATCGTTTGAAGATGAGGGCACCAAATATAAATCACCCTGGTGCCACCCCTCTTTGAGGGGAGAACGACAGTCCCCCCCCCCCTCCCAAGTGAATTGCTTCATTATTTCGCAGATATCGGGACTCACCTAATAGACCCTTTAAAGGTGATGCTAAGGATGTAGAGAGACGACCTCAGAGTAAGGCGTAGAGATCGTCGGAGCTGGAGATCGTGAGGAAACTTCTGAATCCTTTTTCCAAAATTCATTCCCGATGTCACTCTTCTGTAAGGCAGACCACGACCCACCTTTTCAATCACCTATAATAGGAAAGGAAGTTCGGGGTTTTTTTGAGGAATGAAGCGAAGAAAAAAAATCTTCCGATGAACGACACACAAGAAAGGTTTGAGCAGTCCCTAAAGCAGGGAGCACAGCCTATGTATGAGTGAAGAGAAAAAAAAGTAATGAAACAGCAGGTATAGAATGACTTAAGTCTAGCAGGTCCAAGCGAATGCAAGACCCAATTTAAGGACTTTAATACCCCTGGGATTATAATAAAAAAGTGAAAGTTCTCATCTCAGCATCTGCGCCCACTTCAATAATGGGATGTAATCACATTTAGCCACTTTCTATGAAGGACAGTTGCCACTACACTGGGGTAAACTACCGAGACCGATGGGAAGTGGAATGAAAGATTTGCATAATCGAATAAGGGAAAGTTCATTTAAAAGAGAATGAATAAAAATTAAAAAGAAAGGATGATGACAATGCAATAAAGTAACCATAAACCCTGTAGCTGGGAAGGGTGTGTGCTAAATAAAGACTATGAAAGAAGAAAAAGACCTCTCTTCTCCCCTTCAACCATTTAGCAGTTGCTAAAAGAAAGAATTGTTCCATTTTAATTCCACCCTTACCAGTTGCAACTGAATAAGTGCTGTCAAAATGTCACCAAGGTTCTTCTGCGCCACTCCATACTTGTCATTTGAGTATGATGCTGCTACTAAATTGGACAGGCCTAAAATAAAGAACAAACTTCTTCAGCTTTTTTTCCCCTTGTTACAGACTGTCTGAGTCTGCAATTTCAACAGTTTAATACATAAAAGATAACCAAAGTATATTTTCAACTTACCTTCAATTGCCCAAATAACTGCTTGCGCTTCAGCAAATGTTTGTCTATTTTTAGAGTCAGGAAGCTCGCAGAGGAGGTAGCAGAAGAAAGGGAACTGTTTTAGTCTCTCTTTTGCCTGGCAAATTTAAAGGCAGAGATCAATACTAATTTTAGTAATTCTCATATTAATCAAGCCACACACACATACACCTGCCAAGTTCCAATTTCAACAAAGTACTGAGCCAATTAGTTTAGGATTCGTTTACAATGAGTAAAATTTTATTTTTTTTAGGTTGATCAATTAAATATTAAATAGTCAATATATGGTAGTCAATTAACAAAATCAAAGATTTTAATGATCAATGAAATGTCTAAAACTGATTCTTTGGCACAAATACAGGATTTGACAAATATGATGGATAAATCAAATATCAAAGGTGGTAAAAAAAGAAGAGCGAAAAAAGTCAAGAATGAGTAAACCTCATGATGCAAAGTTCTATTTAAACCTCGCAGGCATCTTTTTTTTCTAGATATTAAAGATAATATAGAATAATAAGTAGAGAAAGAGAACCAAAGATTCTTTGGCAAAAAACATTACTCAATGACTAGGCATTATGAATCACATAGCATAGAATTTGAAAAAACAAAACCGGAAAAAGGCTATTTATTTTAGAAGGGAATCTACCTATTTTCCAATTGAACATCATCAGTTCTTCCCAATTAGGTTTGGAGTGCCTAAACGCTACTGACCCACTCCCCAACTTTAGGCCATAGTTTAGCCGAATGGAAAATGCCTTCAATTACGGCAGTGAAGTTAAGCCACATGGAATGTGGCAAGTTGCCATAGGAAGTCCCATTTAGGGGTCACCATACACTATAAATACCCAGGTTCAGATCCCAAGTTAATCAGTAGGTATCCACTGAGAAATGAAAGGCATCTTAAGTGAGGGCAGATCAGTGGTAAAAACCCTTCTAAATTATTTTGTCCACCCACAATCGACTCTTCAAAGCGATGGTGTGCTATGGGCTGTAGCAACCTGTCCAATCAGGATTCAACCCTGCACACCTCTCATACACTTCTTTCTCAAACATAATCACATCACATTTTATGCAGTCTTCCAACACTTCTGACACCTTGATACTCACTCACATATATTCTTATTTACAACTTTATTTCCACCCATTCTTCTTATATGCCTATATCAACTCACAACACTTTCAGTCAAAACCCGATTCATACCATAAACATCTCTTACACAGTCAATCCTTTTGTACGCCAAACACCCCTCTTAAGTTGTCCACTTGCACTGCTCTCATTAGATATCTTTCCTTCTTCCATACCCATCTCACTCCTATACGCCACATTACCAGCATATACTCATGCAGCTACCTGGCACATTCCACACAAACACAATTCACTAATGCTTTAATTGGTCCAGAGACTTCCTACCATTTAAAACATTGTGGTCGCAATTTGCTTCGTCTATACTCTATTCATTTACAAAGCTGACACAACAGACTTGAATCACCCACAAATACCATTACCTTACCCCTTTCTGCTTTCACCTTTGCCCCCTGCTCTCACACACACACCCCGTCAAAAGTTTCAATCAACATTTGCCAATCATTCTCATTATCAACAAGCAATACTTGTCATCCACATATACCAACATAATATAGAACCCATCACTCACCCTTTACCTTATTCACATACCTAAATTGCTCAGTACTCTACCCATAAAGATATTAAAAAGCCATAGTAACATCACACAACCTTGTCTTACCCCTTGAACTATGTCAAACCATTCACTCCAGCTATTGTTCATTATAACAACCCTTACTTCCAACATAATTATTTTTCACATTGTCACCAGTCACTCTGTACGTTGAAATTCTTTAGTGGCCACCCTCGTATGAATTCAACCCAGTACTTGGAAACCCAACGCTTTATACACTAGGTAAATGAGCGTCCCCCACCCTCCGTTTAATCTATAGATGGATAAGTGTAGCAAGGCAGAGGAATGAAGGGAGAACAGAAAAATAAAGACAGTACGAACTGAAAATACTAGTAGCAAAAAATAGGGATGATAGGGGGTGCCATAACAAATGTCATCAATCTCATATACCAGATCTGGAATAAAACATTTGAAGCCGACAGAAACAAATTTAAACCCCCATTGTGGGAGAAGCTAGAGTATGGCTCACCTGCTGCCATTTCTGCCGCAAGCTGAACTGAGCCTCTGTTTGGACTTCATTGCGTTTCACATCGGGGTTCAGAGGCGAGGACAAACTAGTCTGTTGCAGTGACCCACGTTTTTCCTCAAGAGAATTATTGTTCTGCTTCAGATGATCACAAAACTTTCGAATCAGATTTAAGCTTGGGTTGACCAAACCCTGCCAGTTCCTTGGATGACCACCTGAAACAATACATTTTTTTTTTTAACAGCTCATCTGGCGACTGCCTACTTGGGCATTAGTCGCCGTATTAAAACTGGCCTAGTTCTAGGCTACTTTAAAATAAAACTAAAGTGAAAAAAAACGCCCCAAAAAGGGGGAGAGGAAGCAAGCTGGTACAAGTGCATGTGCACGAATCTGTCCCGAGTACAAGGGAAGGGAAAGGCGGTAGCGACCCCGTCCATTCCGGTACCGGGACAGGCATCGTGCGCGAAGATCACCCAGACTGGGACATTCGACAAGAATGTGCCGAACAGTCTGGGGGACGACGCAGTCGTTGCAATAGGGCGCAGGCGAGCGCTCCATCAAATAGCGATGCGTCACACGAGTGTGTCCGATTCGGAGACGACAGAAAGCAACCTGAAGCTGCCGTGGCATTGGGGGATAGGTCCATGGGAACAGTCGCGGCGTAATGGCACGCAACTTTAAGTCCCCTTCGACCGTCTCCCATTGTCTTTGCCAAGCAGTCCGAAGAGCTGCCCGTATTCCTGCCATGTAGTCGGTGTGAGGAAGAGCGAAACACTGGTCCGGTCGCAGAGTCCTCGCGGACTCTTTGGCGCCCTCATTCCCCGCAATTCCTACATGTCCAGGAACCCAGCAGAAGATAATCTTGACATCTGCCCGGCTCGCCAAAACCGTGGCGTCACGGATATCGCGAACCAGGGAATGCGGAGATTCCAATGCTCCGAGAGCACTCAGGGCTGAAACAATATAACAAAATATTATCCATTATTAATAAGTCAAAAGACAAATTTTCAGAAATTCAATAATGGCAATGGGCAGGGTAAATAGTGGGGTAGCTCATATTCTAAGAGTAGCACCCAAGGGAGGCAGAACCTACAGAAGGGTTTCTATTGGGCGAGGAAGCTACCTCGCTCATAGGCTGTATTCATAAAGCTGTGAGAAGACCCATTCTTTGGCCTCTCAAAAACAGATTCAATCTACAGACTGAATGGCCAGGACCCTCTCAACAAAGTAGTCTCAGTGCTCTGAGTAAAAAGGTCTCACAGAGGGGTGGTACCCTGTGTTGCCTGGTACTGAGAGGAGCTGTATGTCCTCCTAGTCCGGGTGCAAATAAGGAAGACCCCGATCATTGGGTTGACTTTAACTCTTCGACAGGAGCTGGGGAAGTTGGTGTGCTTCCTCCTCGTTTCTTATCAACCTAAACAGTCAGGTATATTCAAAATCTGTGTGAATTGCTCGTAAGACCATATATGACAATTCTTCAATGTCCGCGGCTGTGTGTGAATTGTGGAGACCAACCCTGCTTCCTCAAAGCAATGTGGCATGTATATCCTGGAAGAGGTACTGGCCATTAAGGCTGTGAACTTTCTTTTCACAGACTTAAGGATTTGATCCTGTCATTCCCGATGGCTCAAAAGTTACAATATGCACCACCTCCCTCCAGGCCTAGGCACAGGGGCTTCTGCACCTGTTTGGACCACTTCTGTGGGCTCTACGCCCCCAGGCATTCCTGGTAGAACTGGCAGCTCCATGCCCCCCCACCTCACTCGGCATGACCATTTCCCATAAGGCTAAAATGGCTGAGCGACTTCACAGTCATTTAAATTCACTGGAAGCAAACCACCTGAAGGTGGAAACCATCCTCTGGCATTTCTAAGGCTGTCCCCTGAAAGGAAGACAGTACCCAGAGCGCTTCAGCTCGCAAGTCTCCAACAAGGGAGACTCGGAGGGCAAGGCCATCCAAAAGAGTGGCCCTGGTCTTCGCAGCCGTCATTCTCGCCAGTTTTAAGGCAGAGTGAGGAAAAGATTTGCATGGTGAGCCCAACCACCATGACTAAGTCCTCAAAGGTGACAGCCCTATGAGTTCTGCTTCCAGAAAGCTTACGACCATTCCCATCCCATGGAGGAGGGCCCCCAAATCTCCTCCAAGCTAGGCCTGGAGGGCATATTCTTTCAATTGATGTGCGATCTACATCTGACATGAAGTGCCCATTTGTCACTATAAAAAACTCCTTTCAGGCAGTAGCAGTGCAGCTATACCTTTATTTCTGTATACATTCCACAGTCTACTAACTTCGACATGGGGACTTGCACTGCATCATGGCATGGTTGCAAAGACCCTTTATGCTTGATGATTTCGGTAGGCACCCTTTTGAGGGGACTACATGATCATTCACAGGGGTCAGGTTCTTGCCAACCTAATCGAAGAGTTGGAGATAGGTGTCTTGAATGTGGATTAGTTTATACATCACTGCTGGAGAAATACTTCATTTTCTGTCCTTGTGCTCTGAGGATGCACAGCCTAATGGGGAACAAGGGTTAGACGATGACCTATATGGTCAAGGCCACTTTTCTATTCAAATATTTTCTTGGCACTGGGGGATGAGAAACCACCTCAGTGATGCCTTAAGAAGGCAGGATGGCCTGGTCATCTGGCGAATCACAGGGGATCTATCCATCCACCGACAGGAGAGGACCTCCCTAGTATTTTTGTTCCTTTTGCAATTTTTTTTCTTCTTTTGGGTAAGGGAGAGCAGGGTGTACACCCTCTTCTCTCCCGGCACCCTTATGAGGGAGGTCCAAGGCTGGATGGGTTAACTTTGTCAATCCTTCACTTAAATGATGAAATGGACATCCTCAGAGCACACTGAAAAGAGGAGAGACCACCTCTCCTTTTGATACCTCGGTGACACAAGTACCCTTGCGAGGGGCATCTTTTCAGCCACACACCCCATGACATCAGAGATCCTGAATGGGCACTCACCATACCTGTGGCCTGGTAGAGAAAGATGTAATGGGTGCTGGATTAGGGGCATGGGCATGCCAGTGTCTAATAGTCACTAGACAGGTAGAAAGAGGATGGGGGGGGGATGGCCTTGAGGACCCTGTAACCCAGTGCCCCTCTAATGAGGTTTGCCACATTGAGCCAGTCTCACTGTGAGTGGTAAAGTCTGGGCTGTAGATTGTGCGACTTCAGAGAGAGTCCCTGTGAAAGAGAAAGGAAGAGGTCGCTTCTGGACCAATTAGTCACCAAGTAAAAGAGTAGACCACCTCATCCAGAGACATTGAGGGCCCCATTTTTTTTTTTTTTATTAGAGCTCATCTGGCGACTGCCTACATGGGCATTAGTCGCCGTATTAAAACTGGCCTAGTTCTAGGCTACTTTAAAAAAAATTAAACGAAGAAAAAAAACACCCTAAATGGGGGAAAGGAAAAAAAAATAAAACAAATGCAAAAAACAAAACAAAACGAACCCTGCTTAAATAATAGGGAGAAGGCCGGCCTCCCCCAAAAAGTCAATAAGTCCACCAGTCGATGTGCACGCACTCATCCCGAGTACAAGGGACAGGCGGTAGCGGCCCCGCCCATCCCGGTACCGGGACAGGTGTCGTGCGCGAAGATCACCCAGACTGGGACATTCGACAAGAATGTGCCGAACAGTCTGGGAGACGACGCAGTTGTTGCAATAGGGCGCAGGCGAGCGCTCCATCAAATAGCGATGCGTCACACGAGTGTGCCCGATTCGGAGACGACAGAAAGCAACCTGAAGCTGCCGTGGCATTGGGGGATAGGTCCATGGGAACAGTCGCGGCGTAATGGCACGCAACTTTAAGTCCCCTTCGACCGTCTCCCATTGTCTTTGCCAAGCAGTCCGAAGAGCTGCCCGTATTCTTGCCATGTAGTCGGTGTGAGGAAGAGCAAAACACTGGTCCGGTCGCAGAGTCCTCGCGAACTCTTTGGCGCGCTCATTCCCCGCAATTCTTACATGTCCAGGAACCCAGCAGAAGATAATCTCGACATCTGCCCGGCTCGCCAAAACCGTGGCGTCACGGATTTCGCGAACCAGGGGATGCGGAGATTCCAATGCCCCGAGAGCACTCAGGGCGCTTTGTGAGTCGCTATAGATCACAATCCGGTCTCCGAACGGGGCACGTCGCGTAATCTCCCGTACCGAGTGGTGTATTGCCACCAGCTCGGTCGTGAAGACAGACGCAGCGCCTGGTAGAGCCCCGCTGACTTCAAACAGAGGGGATACGGCGTGGAAGCCGACCCCCTCTTGGGACTTGGAGCCATCCGTATACACTGGCACGGTTCCAGCGTGACACGATGTGTGCTCCAAAAAGGTCGAACGCAATACTCCCGGCGCAGTACAAGCTTTGGGAGCAGAGGCTTGGCGACAAATAGCCAAATGTGGTACCCTCCAGGGTGGCGCCCTGGGCAGAACCAGGGGCGCCACCGACCCGAGAGCTATATCTACCTCTCGAAGGAGTTTCCTGGCCCTAAACCCAAAGGGCTTAGGGTATGACTGGCGTCTCTCGGCGGCATAGGCACCATCGAGATCAGCTGCGGATGCAGTGAGATTGAGGGCCCCAAGAAAGTATATGCATACTTGGTAGAGGACGAGCTGCCCAAGGGTAGCTCTTTTACCAATTAGGGGGGATGAGAGAGGAGCCCCTCCGGGAGTCAGTATGTTGTCACAATACTCACCAACCGCAACAAAGTTGGGTGAGGTTTCACTAACTGAGATGTAATCAGAAATTTTGTGCACACAAAATTTCAAAAGTTTGAGACCAATGAAATATGATAAAGAAAGGTGGTAGGCTATATCCCGCACTCAGCCAGTCCACACCTATCCTGTCACAGATTTGGGGGCATTTTGGGGAGTCCAACTCCGGAAGTTGCCCAGAGGACAGTCGCTCTCCAAATGAGCAGCCAGAGGCAGGTGCGACAGTGAATCCCTCGCTAACTCATTAACAAGAGAGCCAGGCACTGAAGATGAGTCATGAGACAGACCCAGAACTTTTGTTGGCCTGGCAGCCAACAAGGCTGCAAAGCTCACCCACAATAAGCAGTACAGTCTAATGTACCCGAGAATGGATGCAGGGAGGTAGGTAGTCAGCCATTACATGGATGGAAGTGGTTATTGGGGCAAAAGACATCTTTCCCCTATTTACACCCCAATGCCAACAAGCACTCAGGCACAGTCTCTTGTAACCTGCAGGTGTTGCTTATACACGTTCGAAAGCCTCTTTTCTGACCTGGCATGAATCAGATGTGGAAATGAATAAACAAGTGAAATTCCTCAATAAATTAGGATTTATTTGATGTTGCCAATGAGAATGCATTAAACATTAAAAATGAAGAAGATAAGCAATATTTACTATTGCATCATAGGAAAGGACAGCCAGGTTACATGGTCGGCAATAATCATGAATTTAAAGCAAGTGAAGAAAACACACAGAAAATGAAACAAGAGAATGAAACATCATGGTTCACCTACCATTAATTTCAAGCAGTGATAGTGAAGGTGAAATTTTTTTTTCCAAAGATCAATTATGCATTTTCTTTATCTGGCTATTTACAAGGTTCATTGCGAGGAAAATGTAGATTACATTTTTTTTTTTACATCACTTTCAAGCGTTGATTGGCAAAATACTTATGCATTTATTTGCTTGTGTGCTTAGGATCATTATCCTGTTGGAAGATGAACCCTCTGCCAAGACTAAGCGCTTCCAAGCCGATTGTTTCACATGTTCATCCAAAATTTGCTGATATCCCTCAGAATGCTTAGTACCTTCTATCACACAAATTGAGCCAGTACCTGCAGTAGCAAATCTCCCCTCATAACATGATGGAACCACCTGTGTTTCATACTAGGTTATGATGTTCTTTTCCAGCAGATTTTCTCCAAATGTAATGGTGATCATTTATGCCAAATAGTTCAAGCTTATTCTCACCTGACCATTATATTTTACTAAGTTCTGCTTCAGTCTCATCAAGATGTTCTCTGGCAAACTATAAATGTCTCTCTTTGTGAACCATCTTCAACAGTGGTTTCATCCTTGGTACACATCCATGGAGACCCTCACAGTTCAGGTAATGTCACACTGTTGACACATCAACGATTGTTCCACTGATAGCCAGATTTGCTTTCAATTCCTTGGAAGTGACTTTTGAATTCTTATTGACAATTCGAACACACATCTCTGTCAGTTTTCTTGGTTGCCCTTTCTACACACGATTAACAGTAGTCCCATCCCATCAGCCTAAAATTTTACAATAATATTCCTTACAGAAGAAATTAGGATATTCAAACTTGCCAAATTTTCTATATCCATTTCATTGGTTGTGCAGCTCAATTAATACACTTCCTATATGCTTTTGAGTGTTCGGATGTCTTCACCATGTTGCTATTTCAAAAATATTGTAGAGATGATTTTTCAGCAGTGTCTGATACCATAATGAACACCCAAAACGTTAGCCATGCAAGTAACCTGCTGTCATGGATTAGCCTAGAATATTCCATCAGTCATTCTCAAACATTCTTTACAACTAATTTTAATAATTTAATTTGTTAAATATATGTAAATTTCAAGCTAGTAACGTATAAAAATTCATAAATTACAAAATTTGAGACGTGTTGCCAATAGATATGCAAGTAACTGTAGATCCCAAAATTAATACTGCTAATGTAAGAATAAAAACTTCACCAATCAGAAACTAAAGTATTCACATTCTTTGATGATGAAGTCCAACTAGATATTAAGTGAAAAATGGCTACTATAATGATGACTAAAGAAGACACTGATATAACTGAATTGATATTGTTAACAGTGAAAATTTCCACCATTTAAAAGAAAAAGAATTCTCTGACTTCATTTCAGCTGAATCAAAGACATTTTTATAAAATTTCTTAAAAACTGTCCATCTACATGGAGAGAGGACGCTAATTTCTAAGATGAGTTGGAGATATTGAAAAGTTTAGCTGCGAAAGTATTGAATTTAATGGGAAAATATCAAACATTCTAACCAATGACAAAAAGGAAGGCAATGCATTTGTACAGAATGTGGGTGAACACAAAAAGTTATTTAGATGCTACCATAAAGGGACCTAATGAAGCAGTGAAATCTGGTAACTTATTACATCATAGTAAGTATGTTACGATTGCCATTTTAAAATAATGGTATTAACAAAATCGATTGTAAATAAAATTCACGTTCCATTATGCTTTGAAATTATTTTTCCGAAATTTATAAATGAATCAATATACATTAATTGAGCTTAAATTTTGCACAGAGCAATTTTTTTTTTATATTGGAAAAAGAGTATTTTGTTTTTTAAGAGCTCATCTAGTGACTGCTTACTTGGGCATTAGTTGCTGTATTAAAAAGTGACTAGTACTAGGCTACTTTAAAATAAGATTCAAAAACACAAAAAAACAAAAACCAACACTAAAAATAAAAAAAGGAAAAGGCAACAAGCAGGAAGCAAGCTCCTGCAAGGAGGGAGGTCCCCCTCAGCGCTGGAATGTGCAACCTATAAAGAAAACAAAAAAAACTAGTTAAATAAAAGGGAGAAAGCCAGCCTCCCCCCAAAAGTCTACCAATCCGCCAGTCAATGTGCACACACTCATCACGAGTACAAGGGATAGGCGATAGCAACCCCACCCATCCCGGTACTGGGACAGGTAACGTGCGCGAAGATCGTCCAAGACTGGGACATTCAACAAGAATGTGCCGAACAGTCTGGGGGACAACGCAGTCTTCACAGTGGGGCGCTGGTGAGCTCTCCATCAAATGGCGGTGCATCCAGCGAGTGAGCCAAATTCAGAGAAGAAAGAAAGCGGCATGAAGCCATTGCGGCATTGGGGGGAAGGTCCTTGGAAACAGCCTCAACGCAATGGCAGGAAACGTTAAGTTCCCCGCGACCGTCTCCCATCTTCTTTGCTGAGAAGCTGCCTGTATTCTTGCCATGTAATCAGTGTGAGGAAGAGTGAAACGCTGGTATGGTCCCCCAGTCTTCGCGGACTCTTTGGCGTCATCATTTCCCGCAATTCCTACATGTCCAGGAACCCAGCAGAAGATAATCTTGACATCCACCCAGCTCGCCAAAACAGTGGCGTCACGGATATCGCGAACCAGGGGATGCGGAGATTCCAATGCCCCGAGAGCACTAAGGGCGCTTTGTGACTCGCTATAGATCACAATCTGTTCTCCGTACAAGGCACGTCGCGTAATCACCCTATACCTAGCTATCAAAGGAGTTTCCTGGCCCTAAACCAAAAGGGCTTAGGGTATGACTGGCATCTCTCGGCGGCATAGGAAGTGTCGAAATCAGCTGCAGATGCCGTGAGAGCTGTTGGCGACTGAGGGAGGCGCCGGGCTCACACGTACAGGCGAATGATGCACTGTACACGGCGTAGAGCGAGTGGCATCTCCCCAGCATCGACTAGTAGGCTCTCAATGGGGGAAGTGCGGAAGGAACTGGTCGCTAGGCGAAGGTTGGTGTGGTGGATCAAGTCCACCTTCCGCAATACACGCTTGGCTGCGGATGCATAAAACTCGCATCTCAAGTCGAGCTTCAAATGAACAAAGGATCGATAAAAAAGTAAGGTAGTAGCCCTATCAGTGCTGAACGTTACGGAACTGAGAATATCCATGGCATGGGTACAAGAGACCCTAAGGCTACGAATATAAGCCTCCCAGGTGAGGCATCGGTCAAATACAAGACCAAGGAAACGGTATGATTCAACCACTTCCAGGGGTACCCCATTAAGAAATAAGTCTGGGTCAGGGTGGAGCCTTGGGTGGCGGCAGAAGTGCACCACCTTAGTCTTGGGCAAGGAAACCCAAAACTTATGCGCTTTGCATAGCGAGAGACGCGGTTCAATGCCTGTTGGAGTTGACGCTTCAGAGTTGGCATCTGGGTCGCACCAAAAGAGATCGAAAGGGCATCCACGTAGAGAGTAGCGAGAACATCTTCCGGCAGCACCAAGGTGATGCCATTGATGCTCAGGGCAAAGAGTGACACTGGACACTTCCCTGCGGGACACCATCTTCCTGCCCCATTGGGCCGGAGAGGGCTCCCCCCACCCGTACCCAGAATCGATGATCTTTCAAAAATCCAGATACAAAGATTGGGAGGCGTCCCCTCGCTCCCATCGTGTGGAGTCTCCATGTTACCGTATCGCCATGCGGTATCATAGGCATCGTAGCGTAGTGCTGTCTACGAAGGAAGGCCTCGCAGACAGCATTTTCCAGTGGGAGCAGAGCATCCGATATGGAGTGGAACTTGCGGAAGCCGCACTGTGCAGAAGACAGATCGCCTCCGCTGTCCATAAAAAAAGCCTAATCTAAAATTTACCAATTTCTCAATCAATTTGCACACGCAAGAGGTTAGAGAGATTGGGCAGAAACCGGCCGGAGTAGAGTGATCTCTCCCCAGTTTGCGAAAGGCGAGAACAGTAGCGAATCGCCACGAGTCTGGGAGGAGACCTTCCACCCAGATCCAGTTGGACAAATCTAACATAAAGGCCATGCCTCGCTCACCCAGGTGTCGAAGCATGGCGTACAGGACATCGTCTGGACCATGGGCAGTGTCCGCGCACAAAGCGAGAGCGGAGCGCAATTCACTCACATTAAACCTGTCATCGAGATTGCGGTCCCATTCTTCTGGAGAATGGGAACGGGGTCCTGCAAGAACTTGCTCCGAATCCTTTTGACTCACCTCCACACCTCTACTAGAGGGGTCTTCCCGTTAAGTGAAGACAAGTATGCCCGCCAAGAAGAGCGACGAGCGTGCTTCGAAATATACCGGAACCTAGCCATAGCCGAATGAAATTCACCGACAGTAAAATCATTCGGGCAGCGCTTATAGTGTATTTCGGCATAACGCTTCTGTTTGAGGGCCGTCTCACACTCAGCCGACCACCACGGGAGTGGTCAGCGTGCAAAACAGCCAGACATTCCGGGAATAGTAGTCAGGCCCGCGGCGATGAGGTTACCGGAGAAGAACTCAACAGCCTCATCTACCGACCCAAACTCCTGAAATGCAGGCCACCGCGCCTGCGCCAAGCACCACTGAGGTGGGCTCTCAGGCGGCAGCTGCCCTGAAAATGATATTTGAATTGGAAAGTAATCAGTACCTTGGCGGGTTATCGACCACGCCCCAATCAAAATCAGGCTGTGCATCCGGAGACCACAGATCTAGATCAAGGCAAGAAAATGAAGTAGTTCTCGGGCAGTGAAGAGTAAACTCATCCACATTTAGGACACTTATCTCAAGGTCTTCGATCAGATCGGCAAAGACTTGTCCCCTGGGATTTATTGAGTAGTCTCCCCAGGGAGGATATGTCTGCCGTTCAGATCTCCAAGCAAGAGAAAGGGCCTCGACAACCGTGCCACGACGTAGCGGAAGTCCCCGCGTCAAAGTCAGCTGACGGTGGAATGTACACAGAAATAACAGTATACCTCCTATCCAGGTGAAGCTGCGCAGCCACTGGCTGAAAGGAGGTATCTAAAGTGAAAGGAAGAACGGAGACATCATGCCGGGTGTAAACCATGCATCCCCCAGCACGGCCCTCATCTTGTGGTGGTAGAGTCACAAAACCCTTATACCACGGGAGGGCAGGCAGGGGCACGCACCTAGCATGGTCTCCTGCAAAAATATAGGTAATGGGGGACGGGATAAGACGAGCCTGGGCAGCTCCTCCCAGTTGGCCCGGAATCCATGGCAAATCCATTGAAGGAATATGCCCTCCAGGCCTAGCTCGGGGAAGATGCGGGAGCTCTATTCAAACAGAAGACCCTCGCGGGAATGGCTGTACACTTCCCGGAGGCAGAACCTCAGGCGCTGTTGGCCAGATAAAGCACTGTCACCTTTGAGGACTTATTGGGGGAGATTGGGCCTGCCATGCAAGTCTTTTCCTCCCTCCACCTGGAAATCTTGGAGTCATTCAGCCCACTACTAGGCGTGGGGGAAGGAGCCGAAGCTCCTTTATTGCTGTTCTCCTTTCGGGGGACAGCTTTAGGAACCCCCGGAAGATGGCCTGGCAACCAACTTCAGGGGTGTTGCCTCCTGTGAGTCTAACAACTCGGTGGAGGTGCGTGGCTGTTTCGCCTTACAGGAAACGGTCACACTGGAGGAACCTTAGTTTTAACCAGGGCTGGGTTTGCACCCTTTGTACCACCAGCTTTACCAGGGAAGCACCCAGGTTGAGTAGAACCCACAGAGGGGCGCGGAAACAACCGTACTCGTTGTCCTGGATGGGCCAGGAGCAGCGGGTGTCTTTCTAACCATTGAGGCGTACGACATCCAGGCAGAGCCAGGACCAAGTCCTTAGCTTCACAGAATGAGAGTCAATCCTGGGCCTGAATGGTCATGATTTCTTTCTCAAGGATATGTGCACCACATTGCTTCGAAGAAGCAGGGTGCGACTCTTCGCAATTGACAAACTTGGCTGTGCGCAATTTAAACTTACTGTGTGTGGCCTTGGAGCAATTTACATATACTTAGGGTGACCCCAACTTTGCACATCTACATGAGCGATTCATATGGCCAAAGCAGTGACAGTAATAGCACCTCGCGGCAGTGGCATGAATGCCTTCACACGGTGGGGGTACCAACTGGCATGCACTGACTCAGGGAGCTTGTCACAGTTGAACGTGCCAAAGAGTGTAGGGGTGGGTCTCGAGGCCCCTTCCTGTTTTCTCATCACATGCTCGACTTTGACCGCCACGTGGTCAGCCAGCTCTAGAGTGATATCTTCTATGGAGTAGTCCACGAGTTCCCTGGCATAAACTACTCCTTTCACAAAGTACATGGTAGATTGCGTCATCACACTCACTGGGGTGCCATCAAGTGTCCGAAGAGCACTTATCTTGGCCTCCTCGGAGGGATCCGCCGCATTCACCAGAAGAATCCTGTCCGAGAAACGGGTCACCTTCGGCTCTTTACCAATTATACCAGCTAAAGCTCTCCTCTGATGGATCATGTTACCCTTGGCCAACATGCTGCCATCAGTGGAGCGAATAACTAAGAAGCATTTGAAGTCAGCAGGCTC
This sequence comes from Ceratothoa steindachneri, assembly GCA_963969495.1. Taxonomy (NCBI): domain Eukaryota; kingdom Metazoa; phylum Arthropoda; class Malacostraca; order Isopoda; family Cymothoidae; genus Ceratothoa; species Ceratothoa steindachneri. The sequence goes on along the minus strand of OZ018319.1, from coordinate 88,429,585 downwards.
GAAAACGCCATGTAACCTCTGAATGAGGGGCCCTGACACAACTGAGGATCCGTTCTGTGCACCTTTCGTCTTATTTTGGGATTCCCCACCCTGAGAGCTCCGGGGCCAGACGTGTCGATTTTGGCTTGGTTACGTTCAAGGATGTTAATGGTCTCGCCCATCCCCGCGGCCCCCACCCCACCCCGAGTCTCTTTTTTTTATTAGTCCTTTTCTTTTTAGGAGTGGAGGGCGTGGGATGGACCTGCTTCTCCGCTCCCCCAGCAGGAGCTGCCAGCCTCTGTAAGGTCCTTCACTAAGATGCCGAAGGTCCCAGCAGTCATGGGGGCACAGACTGGAGGAGGAGATCCCTCCAGTGCTTGTGATGTCTTAGCAGCCCAACCCTTCTGGCAAGGGCCCCGCACAGGAGCAGAATCGGGCTCGGTGTTTGATGCCGAGCACGAATCTGACCCTACGGAAGGCCTCACCTTGTGAGGCTGGCCTGAATCAGGAAGCGTGTTTCTCAGGGGGGGGCCTCCATTTGGCCATCCCCCTCCATGACTTCACAGGTTATGTCAGTTTTCTTCATGTTCTTTGGGGGAGCATAGGCCTTCACCCCCGCTAGATTTAATATTTGGGCTAGCAGGTCTTTACAGAGAAGCGGCCAATGGGGCCTTTCTTCCCTCTCCCTCCTAAGGGCGTTTGCCCTACCAAGTCACTTCAACTGGGAGCGGTCAGTTATGGGCTGCCTGCTGGCTTTCCTGGCAGTCCCCTGTACCTGTAGGCAGTGGAGAGGAGTAAGCCTCCTCTCTGGTTGAAGAGTTATGGAGGGTCCTCTGGGAAACCACAAGGGGGGGAGGGGGAACCTCCATTTTCTCTGTGGAGCTGCCTGAGGGCAGCTCCATTGTTCTTAAAGGGAAAATGGGGAGAGATTTTTGTTTTTGTAAGTTTTCATTCATGGGCATGGTGACCCTCCTTTTCTTACAGGAAGCAAACGCTCATCACCCCTCACAGTAGCCTGCTCTGCAAGGGGTGCGTACGGGCCTGGCAGAGCCAGGTGCCGCCATTTAGGGCCACCCCTGCCGCCTGGTGACCTGATAGCCCTTCAGCATGGTAGCTCCACCTTGGGCACAGCGTAAAAAAAAAATAGATGGTGAAGTGAGAAGGAAAGGTGATGTGACGAAGGTATGGGTGGGGATGAAGCAGGTTGTTAAAAACCCACCATCCCAAAGCAGAGCTCAGGGGCTAGGTAACATTGTCCCCCTCCCCCCTCAGCCCCAATCTGGGATAGTTGGCTGAGAAGGTCAGCATCTACCCTGTGAAATTAGAGGCTGACTAGAGAAAGATGTGGGAGAGGTTGTATGAAAAGCGAGGATACAGGGAGGAAACATAAGTGTTCTGAAGGAAGGAGAAGAGGCTAAGCTGGGGTGGGATGGGGTGCCGAGTCCCTTCAGCATGGCATCCAGGATGGTAAATCACCGCGCCCTTACAGGTTGGAAGAAGAGTAGTGGTTTGGAGCAAGTAATTGTAAAAGTTGAAACATAAGGGCCAAAATTAACCTAATAATCCCATTTCCAAAAGGTGTCAAAAAATGTAACTAGGCTTAAATAGAGGTGACTGGCCTAGGAAGCCACCTCCTTGAAAAATCATCCATCCCATCATTCATTTGTGAAGAAGATGGAATAAAGACATGATTATCTACCTGTAATTCTGAATGCTAAACTGAAGAAAAACCCTGAATTGCACTACTCCATATATACCTGGCTGGCTGATGGAAAAAATCCGAGATCTGTAGAAGAACCCTGCTGGAGTCTGGTCTAGAGCAATATCTCTGAGGTATCTGAATGCCAGGAGGCGAAGTATATCGCATGAACTGACCAAAGAATCACTTAAGGTTCTTGACTGCTTGGGGGTCTGTGATTCGGGACTTGAGAAAGGATCATCATTCATTTGAAGTGGCAGCTCAATTCGCTTTGGAGGTGAAAAAAATAACATATATATATATATATATAAAAAATTGGTGTTGATTGTGACAACCATTAAATTAATTGCATAAACACTCAGCAAAGGAGACAAAAGAGAGAAAAGGATAAACAGAGAATGAGAAACTGAGGGGACATGAAAATGAGTGATTTGAGGGTGCACAACTTTCGAGGACCTCGCCACATTAAGCAATAAAGATAGGTCCTATTGTGGCGTACAAAAAGTCAAATCATAATGGAATATGTATATGGAATCTTCCAAGCACAATGGCATACTATATTTCCAACCTGAATATCCTCACCTATGTTTAATTAACTAATAGAAGAATTGAGCTAATACTTAAGAACAATTAACACTAAGAAACAAACTACAAAAGAACCATAACACACCCTAAAGCTATACATTGAAATTTTTTATCATCGATAATTTACCTGTGTGATGGTTTCTTCAAAGATTATAAAGAAGCAGTGAAGATTATAGGCAAGGAGAATGAGCATGAGCGAGAGCGTAAGGATAAAACGAAGATCAAGAACCATTAAAAGGATGTTCCACACATTATATGATTCATCAGAGAAGACACCAACAAAGGGACTAATCCAGTGGCTGATGATCCCACCTGTAAATATTAAGGATGAGGAATTAAGCTCTCAACCTTCAATCTCAGAGACAATCGTCCACAACAGAAAACAAAATCTACCCCACTTCACTTAAATTTACATTTTTTTAAATAAAACAAAAATCTTTTGTAACCAATGAGATTTTTAATCAACAGAAAATAAAAGAAATGAAGGAGGGTGGATAAAGACAAAGAACAAGTAAAGCAAAAAAAAAAGGTTAAGGGTGGCAAAAATGGTAAACCCAACCAGCCCTAAATAATAAGACTGACAGTATATCACAAAACAAGTAGGATGATGATCAACTGCTTTCTCACAAAGTGGAATCAGCACAGATGAATGCCGCTAAAAGCTACCCACCTCTTTAAGCCATCTCAAGCATAAAGCAGTAATAGTGCTGCTGTATAAGGGAGAAAAGTTAATGCAAGAACTACAGGAAGATTAGTAGTTTTTGTTTGTTATTTAATGGGAGGGGATTGACTGTCAATTGTTGATTTTTTCCCCCTTTATAGCTCCCATCTGGTGATTCAGTGAGCCTATAAGAAGGATGACAGAGATTGATAAGGGATGAACATGGGGGGTTTAGAGTGAGTAGGGGGTAGGAGGATAGATCAAGTATTTATACCAAGGCAGCTAGCTGGAACAACAAGGGATACAAGCTGTAAAGTGTATGCTGGGTTTGTAGATCTGGAGAAAGCTTATGAGCCTCCAGATAGAGAAACATTATGACAGCTGGAAAGAATGTATGGAGTGAGTGGTAAACTGATAAATGGTGAGAAGAAATTTTGTTGGGAGTAAAGCAGGTGTTAGGGTGAATGATAGCCAGTGTGGTTTTGATATAGATGGGAGAAGGTTGTGTGATGATACCATCATAGTTTAATATACTTATCAATGGAGTACTGAGAGAAATATACAGTGGATTGAGAGAGATGGGTGTGGGAATGGCGAGGGATGGGTATATATGTTATTATCTGAGAACCTGATGTTGGTAGCTCCGAGTGAGAGAAATTTGGAAATGTTGATTTGTAGCTTTTGACATGTGTGAGAGGAGTGGTCTAAAAGAGAATCTAGAAAAGAGTGAGAATGGTATTTAGGGGGGAGAATGGGGGCAAGGTGTAATATTCAAGTCTGTAGTATTACCAGATGAAGCAGAGAGCAACTACAAAATTATAAATGGTAAGAAAGGCTCTGGGAGAATTAGTTTTTTTAAGCACTAATCTCACAACTGCCAGCCAGAGCATACTTGCTGAAATTACAAATTTCCTAAATTTTACCCTACAAATACCCAGAATATTTAAAACACAAATAAAAACTACAACCACATTAAGCACACAAAAAAGGGCACCTGATGCAAAAATAAATAAAAGAGCATGATAAGGTGCTAGAGGGGATGGCGCTCCCACCAAGACCTGAGTATGCACCACAAAAGGCTATAGAGAATGGAGGTCATCCTACCCACAAATTGATAAGCCACAATTTGTTTCAGATACAGAACATCACATCTCACCCCATTCTCACCCATGGTTCGGATCCCACATGAATCAGTAGGTCTCCACTAAGAAATAAAAGGCATCTTAACTGAGTGCAGCAGATCAGTGGTAAAACCTCTACCAATTTCTTTCTTCTTTCATCGCCTCATTTATCCTTCCTATACGCCCAATCAGAATTTTCCCTACTCTTTACCTAAAACACTCAGATTTATCTGTATGTAAATTCTTGCACTCACCTTTGTCCCTTTAACCTTATACAACAGTACTATTACCACAATCTTCTAATCCTCAGCCACTTTCATTCCACATCAAACAAGTGCAAATAATTTTAGTATTTCAGTGACCATATCATATACTCCATCCAATTTACCATTTTTCAGACCTCTCACAGGCTAACCTTTTGTAATCTAATCTCTCCCATATCCCAACAGAGAACCTGATTTACTCCCATGAAGCTATATCATATTTACATCTGCATCATCTTCCATAACCACATTAAACTTAAAAAAAACTATCCTCACCATCTTCTTTTGACCCCATTACTCAAAAGTACCCTGCCATTCTTGTTCTTGATGTTCACAACTATTCTTTTTGTTGTTCCTCCCTCAACCTTCTCACTTCCTTCTGGAATAGCTTCTTGTTCCCATAAGGATTACCATTCATCTTTTGTCTGAGTGCTTCATATGCTGCTTTCCTACACTGTTCAATCATTTATTTCACTTCCATTTTCATCTCTTTCTATATATTCATCAGTATTTCTGACATCCTTTAGACTATCAAGCATTTGCCTTATCCAACTCCTTTTTGCTTTCCATTACATGCTTCAAATCATTTCATATTTTGCCTCCTCTTTCCAGTTCTGGCACAACCAACTACACTACCTACTACAGTGCCAGTGAAAAGTATCTGATCACCCTCAAGATTTGTACTATTTTAATAATATTCACAGAGGCATAATTCACTTTCTATTTGTTCTATCGACATCTGGTAACTTTCATATAACACTCTGATATGAGCTTTCCAATGAAATCTTAAGTTAGTATTGTGGTAGCGTGCGTCAAATTTGGCTGATTTCATGGAGGGGGGTTTTCCATTTTGTTATGTGATTTTTTTACAGAAAGTGGTCTAAATAAAATTTATTTCTAATGTGTGCTAAGAAACAACTCCAGAGTGATTGTTGAGGTGCTATTGTTACTCTTCATAAATATGTGAAATCTCAGACAGATAGCGAATGAATTAAACATAGCCTAAAGTACTGTTGATTTATGGGTATCACATGCTAAAAACAATTCTAGCCTATCTATGCCAGTACCTAAAAAATTATCTGGCAGGCTGAGAAAACAAATTTACGAACAGTCATGCTTAGGAAATGTTTAGTAGTAAATAATCCAGCAATAACTGTGAAAGAAATATCCAGGAGTGGCTACAAAAAGAACTTGGATTACCATCTCCCCATGCTGCAAAACATTCATTAATGAAAAAATGCATAACTAACATGTTGCATTTTGTAAAAAATACATTCATTGGACTGTTGAGGAGTGAAAAAAAAGTTTATTCAGCGATGAGTCAACATTTTTAACATTCAGAAGCAGTTGTAAAAAGGTTTGTCAGCCCATAGGCTCAAATAGAATGGACCCTAAATACACCCAAAAGACAATGAAACACCATCCAAGTATGATGATTTGGGGTTGTTTCAGTTTCCAAGGGAAAGGAAGAATATATTTACTCTCTAAGAACATAACTATGAAAAGTGCAAGGTATTTAGCAATGTTACAGGAAAAACTTCTAGTGGTAATGACAATCCATGAGACGGAAACATTGATGGATGATGGGGTACTTTGTCACAAGGCTAAAATTCGGACAAAATGGCTTACTGACAATAAATTTAATATTTTGGATTGGCCCAGATCTCAATCCCATAGAAAATTTATGGCTAATAATGAAAAATAAGATTAAAGGCCAGGACACTGGCTCTGTCAAAAAATTAAAAGAGACCATCATAAAGGTATTGAGCAATGAAATATCAGTGGAAGTTTGTCAAAACTTGATCAAATCCGTGCCGAAGCGTCTACACCGAGTCATCAAATCCAAAGGAGATGACAAAATACTAATATAAGCTTGGTCAATATTAAACGGGGATTTTATGTTAAAAATGCAAATTTGAGGGTGGTCAGATACTTTTCGCAAGCAATGTATGTATCAGCTCCTTAAATTAGTTACTTATTTGCTCTATCTACTACATGCTCACACTTACTTCCTCGCCTGCTCTCAAGCCTTACTTACTTACTCTCCGATTAATCTCTAATTCAATAAACTTTAACTTCTAAATATCCCTTTCTATCTTCATATCTCATCCATGTACCAATCAATTTAACCTTACACAGCAAATATATGAAGAGATAGCCCCATACTCACTCTTGCAGCTTTCACATCAAATAAATACTTATGTACAGCAGCATATTCTTTCTTTCTATACACATTAGTTTTCATCCTCTCTTGCCTAACTCATGTGTATTTATGGACATCTCTATGCTGAAGGAATGTGTTTGCCACACAAGTTTCTTTCAGCACAGAAGACTACTACCCTCTCTCCACTTTCATTCTGTCCAAGTGTACCAAAAGCTCGTTATCCCATCTCCCCCTCTCACTCTGTCACCTATCCCTCCATTCAAATCTCCTACAACCACAAACTGATACCCATTACAAACTCCATCCACTACTCATCCCCAAACCTGTCATTACAGTATCTATACTCTATAACAGATGTGGGCGAATGTGGCTCTGAAAGCAGCTACCGTGCCCACCCTACATATTACAAGCTTTTTCATTAAGTACAACAAGTCAAAATATCGCAGTGTGATGTCGACGACCACCTTGCAGAAATATTAAGAATCACAACTACTGATGAAATACCTAATTATTCTTCCATATTGAAAAATCATAAAGAAACATCACCTCATTGAATCTGAAGTAATTTACTGATTAAACTATCTTATACATAATTACTTTCATTTAAATTAAATTTCTTCAAGTTACTATTAGTTATGATTTAGTGTCAATTTATGCATTTTACTTTCTGTTTTTCCTTATAATATCTAAGTTTATATTTGGAATGAAAATAATGTACAGAAAAAAATGAGTATCTCCTTTAAGTTATACTTTCATAGAAAACAAATAAAATATTTCGCAGTTCCGAAAACTATTCTTGCTGCTCCACCCCCAAAATATTTCTGCCTACTCCTGCTTTATAAACATTGCACAGTTTTCCCCTTACAAATCTCAAATTTATCCACATTATCTAGCTTTCACTCATATTTAACCATTACATCAATCAAAAGCACTGCCACACCCTCTTTACTTCTACCACCCTGATTTACAGCTGATCACATTCCATTCACTCCCTCCCACACAAACTCATTCCGTTGTGCGTTTACCGCACAGAGAGCAAGCATTGCAATTATCACTGTTTTAAAAAATTAACTACCATTTCCCTCTTTCCCACATTCCAGATACCCAGTGAATAAATACATTGACATGGATTAATCAGCCTGACTGGATGAGGTTTGTGACAGGCCTGCACATTACTGTCACTGTCCTGCTCATAGCCTAAATCCTTTGGGACAACGGGCTTCCCATGGCCCTAGTTTTGCCTTAGTGGGAATATCAACTACTATCAGGCTCACCACTTACTCAGAAGAGAGAACCAGCAGGCAAAAAGCAAAAGTGTGGGGGTGATCTCATTAACATTAAGTTAGCTCTTCAAATTTATGGTGTAGTTCACTCATATTTCTTCTGGTCTATGATATACTGACAAAATTCCCTCTGCCTTGGCAACCCTGGTTTGTTGCCATTCATTCACTCACAGATGATCAACCTTAGAGCCATTTTGAACCAATGATTTTCTATCAGCACCACTCCTTTTTTTCCTGCCAACTTTGACTTCAACACACATGAAGCCACTTTGTCCTGATGAGATACATCTCCACAGCTAATTTGCAGCCACCCATCTATGCCATCATCAACTTCTTCAAATATTTATTAACCACTTTTGGTGTCGCACTTGTACTGCTCTCCTAGAATTAATCACAACTTTCTCAATCAACAATAAAATTCCACACAATCTAGATTCCCCAAACTTAGACCATAAATTGCTAACTCAAAATGCCATTTGAGAAATTAACTGTGATCCAATTATATTCAATTCCATTTATTTATAGTTCATTCTTTACCTGACCTGAGAATGTTTTCTGAGGCAATCAAAGTTTTGTTGTAATGAATTAATATCTTGTGCTTATTCATCTATGATCCTTCTTTTCAATGATATCAATAATACTAAATGCATAATACCAATTTAAGTATGAATATTGGAAATTAATAAGAAAAAGAATAACAAACAGGGTTGAGTATAAGTGAATGAGTAGTGTAGTAGATTGTGCTGTGCACCAAAAGCATAAGGTCATCATAGTTTGTAGTAGTGCTTGTGGAACAGGAATATGCAACAAGTGCCTCTAAGAACTTGGAAATAAAAAGATTAGATAAGTCTAACATAATATGAAGCTTGCATGGATCATCAATCCCAACCACACCAAACACTCCAGTATTGAAAGCAATGAAAAGACACCTATCTAATACACAAAGTTTTTTACCATTATAAAATCAGCACAAAAGTCACTCACCAAGTAAAATGTAGACAGTGAAGACTGTGATCATGAATCCGAGGCCAACATCAAACAATGTACAAGCTTCTACAACCATTCTCAAACTGAGTTTTGATTTCAAGCCTATCAATCGAGTTGGTTGAGTTACTGGGAACTGCACAGTGCCATAATTTTGGAGGAAATACTTGCAGGAAAGACGCACCCCGAAAACCAATCCAAAGAATATGATCATAACTGCCTGATGGTTGATACAAGACTTGCTGTAGAAAAAAGTTATGAAAAACAGTGAAGAAGTGTTATATTGCTAAAATAGCCTAACCAGTCAGTGCACTGGCATATCATCTTAAAGAATGAAAACTAGCAAGATGTGATGAGAACATGAATTTAAGACTTTTTACCAGAGATAACATAAAGAAAGCACATGCGATCCAATATTTAGCTGGTGGTTTTTAATAATTTTAAATATTTTAATTGAAAAAATAAATTGCTTTCAGTGGATAAGGACAAGAACAAGAGAAAGTGATGAAGGTTAAAGATGACAGAATAAATAAGGGGCTAGGATGGTGATTTATAAAATTATCAAGAACAAGAACATAAGGCACAGACACACAAAAATAATTTTTTGAAATTCATAGGGTTTCAGGTAGAATAAAGAGAAAAAGAATCAAAAGATACTCTTATTTCTTTCAGGGAGATTTTAGATTTTGTATCAAGTTCCAGAACATAAATTACAGCTTAGCAAAGAAAATAAAAAGCTAAACACTTACCTATTCATGCAAGGTATACTTGGAGATGAAAAATCTGGATGAACAAGAGATGCATAATATTGGAGTAGGCAAGGAGATATGCATATCAAAGCAAGGGAGTAAAATAAACTGTGGACTTGCAACAACTTTGTAACATATTGTAACCTCTTTCTTGGGATCCACCACTTAACTGGAAAAATAAAATTGTATAATTTAATTAGGCTTATATCATTACTTTTCATCTGGCAGGAATATCATAGCTATTATACATATATATTTGAACAGATTACTTTGCAAGTGACTTGTTCCCCATCGTTTGAGTTGGCATGTTTATCCAAGTTATTTTCTAGAATTTTGAACTCACGGTTTAGTGTCTCCAGAAAGTTTTTTCTGACGCTGCTAGTGGCAAAGGTTATCTTTCACCCCTATGAAACAAATGTCATGATTGCTCGACATTTAAAAGAAAGTTTATTTTCATTCCACCAGTGAACATAACTACAATGAATCATTTAACCCTTTATTTACATGTGTAGAGTCTCATAAGTAAGTGTGATGAGTTTGACATTCTGTTGAGCTTCATACAAGGGTTGTATCAGATTTGCAACTAACTATTTACCACTTATTGACATGATAAATGAAATTAATATGTTTTTCCTTTTAAAAAAATTAATTCAGGGAAACCAGGTTTATTTTTTATATCTCATCTGGCTACTGCCTTCTAGGGCATAAGTCGCCATACTCAAGCTAGCCTATATCTAGGCTATATTAAAAGCCAAATTGCAAAAAAAATAAAAAATAAAAATACAAACAAAAGGTAAAAGATAAGCAAAAAAATTGAAAAAATATAGAGCGAGCTCAGTCGATAGGGAAAGGCCCACCCTCCCCCACCGAAGAAGACTGCGATCCATAGTCGAATATTAAATAACGGAGAGTAGTCGGCCTCTTCTAAAAAGTCTGAAAGTCCACAGGTCGGTCTGCATGAATCCAACCCGAGTACAAGGAATAAGCGGGAGTGACCCCACCCATCCCGGTACCCAGACAGGTAACGTGCGCAAAGATCACCCAGACTGGGAAATTCAACAAGAATGTGCCGAACAGTCTGGGGGATGACGCAGTTGTCACAATAAGGCGCTGGCAATGTGTCACACGAGTGTGACCGATTCGGAGAGGACAGAAAGCGACCTGAAGCCATCGTGGCATTGGGGGGTAGGTCCATGGAAACATTCGCGGAGCAATGACACGCACATTAAAGTTCCCTTCGACTGTCTCCCATCTTCTTTGCCAAGCAGTCCGAAGAGCTGCCCGTATTCCTGCCATGTAGTTGGTGTGAGGAAGAGCGAAACGCCGGTCCGATCGCAGAGTCCTAAAAAGACTCTTTGGCACCCTCATTCCCTGCAATTCCTACATGTCCAGGAACACAACAGAATAAAATCTTGACATCCACTCGGCTTGCCAAAACCGTGGCGTCACAGATATCGTGAACCAGGGGATGCAGAGACTCCAATGCCCAGAGAGCACTCAGGGCGCTTTGTGAGTTGCTATAGATCACAATCCAGTCTCCAAACCGGGCACATCGCAAATCTCCCATATAGAGTGGTGTATTGCCACCAGCTCGGCCGTGAAGAAAGATGCAGCACCCCGCTGACTTCAAACAGAGGGGATACGGCGTGGAAGCCAACCCCCTCTTGGTACTTGGAGCCATCCATATACAATGGCACGGGTCCAGCGTGACACGAGGTGTGCTCCAAAAAGGTTGAATGCAATACTCCCGGAACTGTAGAAACTTTGGGAGCAGAGGCGTGGCGACAAATAGCCAAATGTGGTACCCTCCAGGGTGGTGTCCTGGGCAGAACCATGGGCAACACCGGACCGAGAGCTATACCTAGCTCTCAGAGTTTCCTTGCCCTAAACCCTTCTAAACCCAAAGGGTTTAGGGTATGACTGCCGTCTCTCAGCGGCATAGCCACCGTTGAAATCAGCTGCAAATGCCGTGAGAGCTGTTGGCGACTGAGGAAGGTGCCGAGCTCACGCGTACAGGCGAATAATGCACTGTACACAGTGCAGAGCGAGTGGCATCTCCCCAGCATCGACTAGAAGGCTTTCAATGGGGAAAGTGCAGAAGGCACCAGTCGCAAGGCGAAGGCCAGCGTGATGGATTGAGTTCACCTTATGCAATAAACACTTTGCTGCCGATTAAAACTCGCATCCATAGTCAAGCTTCAAACGAACAAAGGATAGATAAAAAAGTAAGGCAGTATCCCTATCAGCGCCCCAAGCGCTGAAGTCACGGAACAGAGAATATCCATGGTGCAGGTACAAGAGACCCTAAGGCTGCAGTGTCTGAGATTACAGTTCCATTCTCTTGGAGAATGGGAGGGGGGGCATGCGAGAAATTGCCTCAAATCCTTTTAACTCGCCTCCACTCCTCTGCTATAGGGAGGGTTCCCATTAAGTGAAGACATGTATGACCTCCAAGAAGAGTGGCAGGCATGATTCGAAATATACCAGAACCTACCCCAGCTCAATAGAATTCGCCGACAGTGAAGTCTTTCAGGTAGAGCTTATAGGTCATGTAAGCATAACGCTTCTGTTTGAGGGCCGTCTCAGACTTGGCTGACCACCATGGGACTGGTCGGTGTGCAAAACAGCCAGACATTCTAGGAATAGTAGTTAGGCCAAAGGCGATGAGGTTGCTGGAGAAGAACTCAACGGCCTCATCCACTGACCTAAAATCCTCAACTATGACATCAGTCACTTGCTGAAATGCAGACCTATGTGCCCATGTCAAGCACTACTGGGGCGGGATCTCAGGCAGAAGCGGCCCAGAAAATATTTGAATGAGAAAGTGATTACCATGGAGGTCATCAACCATCCCCACCCAAAATCATGCTGTGCATCCAGAGAGCAGAAAGATGGATTGAGACAGAAAATGAAGCAGTTCTCGAGTAGTGATGAGTGAACCCAATCTACATTTAGGACACTATCTCCAGCTCGTGGATCAGGTTGGCAAGGACTTGACCCCTCGGATTAATAAAGTAGTCTCCCCAGAGGGAGTGTCTACCATACAGATCTCCGAGCAAAGGGGCCTTGGCAACCTTGCCACTAGAATGTATGTAGAAATAAAAGTATACCTCCTATCCAGGTGCAGCTCCACAACTACTGCTTGAAGGAGGTATCTAAAGAGAAGAGAAGAACAGAGACATCATGCATCCTCCCACAAAGCACCCATCCTGTGATAGTGGGGTTGCAAAACTCTTATACCCCAGGAGGATGGGCAGGGTGCATGCGCCCAGCATGGTCTAGAGAAAATGGGATGAGTAGGGCATCTGTAGCTCCTCCCCGCTGGCACGGAGTCCACAGCAATTCCATTGATGGAATATGCCCTCCAGGCCTAGCTCAGAGGAGATGCGGGGACCTCTTCGATGAGAAGACCCTGCAGGGAATGGCCAAACACTTCCCAGAGGCAGAACTCCAGGCGCTGTTGACCCGACAATACTCTGTCGCTGTGACTTTGATATCCCCAAAAACACCACTTTACATTAGCGACTCCTTGAAGTCTTAAAACTTTTCCCTCTCCCAATTTGTCATTTCCCACAGCCACAGCAACATTCTTCACCTTATTTTCACTCAATACACAAAGTCTAGGTGATGAGCTACTCAAATGCTCACTCTGATCACTTTATTATTTAATTTGGCTTAACCATACCTTCTCAAACTAACTGCCCGGTTCGGAGACCGGATTGTGATCTATAGTGACTCACAAAGCGCCCTGAGTGCTCTCAGGGTATTGGAATCTCCGCATCTCCTGGTTCGCGATATCCGCAATGCCACGGTTTCGGCAAGCCAGGCGGATGTCGAGATTATCTTCTGCTGGGTTCCTGGACATGTAGGAATTGTGGGGAATGAGGGTGCCAAAGAGTCTGCGAGGACTCTGCGAACGGACCATCATTTCGCTCTTCCTCACACCGACTACATGGCAGGAATACGGGCAGCTCTTTGGGCTGCTTGGCAAAGAAGATGGGAGACGGTCGAAGGGAACTTAAAGTTGCGTGCCATTGCGCCATGACTGTTCCCATGGACCTATCCCCCAATGCCGCAACAGCTTCAGGTCGCTTTCTGTCATCTCCGAATCGGGCACACTCGTGTGACGCATCGCTATCTGATGGAGCGCTCACCAGCGCTATCCCCCAGACTGTTTGGCACATTCTTGTTGAACTTCCCAGTCTGGGTGATCTTCGCGCACGATACCTGTCCCTTGTACTCGGGATGAGTTTGTGCACATTGACTTGTGGACTTGTTGACTTTTGGGGGGAGGCCAGGCTTCTCCCCTTTTTTAAGTAGGTTTTATTTTTGGGGTTGTTTTCTTTGTAGTTTGCACGCTCCTGCGCTGGGGTGAGGGGGACCTCCCCCCGACGCCGGAGATTGCTTCCTAATTGTTACCTTTTTCCTATTTTTATCATTATGTTTTCATATTCTTATTTTAAAGTAGCCTAGTACTAGGCTGTCGTGATTCCGGTGACTTATGCCCAAGTAGACAGTCGCCAGATGGGCTCCTAAAAAAAAAAAAAATTTTCAAGCTAACATCTCCAATGGTTCTGTCACATGGTCATACCACTCCCTTGACCTTGGGCTGTCACAGGATTTTGCATCACTTCTCCTGGATAGCACAAGTGCCCCCCCCCCCACTTTTCTCACCATCCCATCTTCATCCTCCCCTACTCTACCCAAGTCTCCTCTGAAGAGCTTGTGCTTCATTACTCCAACCATTGAAAAAACAAAAACAAAAAGAAAACATACTGTCCACTTGACACTTTCCCTCCCATTTTTTATGTTCAGTTCCTACCATACAACTGAGTATCTTTAATGCCTCCCTATTGCTAGATGAGGCTCCTTCTGACTTTTAACATGCTGCTATCCATCAGATCTTAAAAGAAACAAAATCTTGACCCAAATAATCCTTCAAACTACCAGCCTATCTCTCAACTTCTGTTTCTATTTAAGGTTCTTGAAGGTAGTAGCTACCTGCATCATTAAAGACATGCCCTCCTATAGCATCGATGAAACCTCACAGTCCAGCTTCAAGGCAGGACACAGCTCTGAATTCTCTCCTACATGACTGACTGACTCCACCACTGGAAGGCCTTGAATTCTGGTACTTATTGATCTCTTGGCAGCATTTGACACCATTGAACACTGTTCTTCTCCAATGCCTTCATAACTTCCTGGGAGTTTGGGTAAATACTCTAAACTGGTTCTACTCTTATCTTTATCTTATACGAATTTTGTCCACATCAGGGCGAAATCTCTCAGCCAGCTGTGTCCTATTGTGTTCCTCAGGGCTTTGTCATTGGCCTTCTTCTGTATCCCCTGTTTATATCCTTCCATTTCTATGCTGATGGCATGCAAATATTTCTCTCCTCTTCCACAAACTTATTCACCATGACTGGCAGTAATCTTTTATCCAGATATCACACAATTACTGAATGGCTACAGGATAACTTCCTGAAACTCAACCATGACAAAACTGAAGTTCTTTTGATGGGCATCTTAGATGCCGCTCAATGTAAAAATGTAACCCTATTTTCAATCTAGGTGGCTCCCTTAAGCGCATTCTCTTAAAACGTTAGAACCTGGGTGTTTCCTTTGACAATCAACTTGATTTCATATTGAATGTTGCTTTCAGGAGCAAATCATTTCTCTGCATTCTCTGAAACAGTTGTATCCAGTTCCACATTGACTGAAAGTTTTGAGATAACATTTTTGGCTGGAGCTCAACTAACTGGGAAGCATTTACCTCCCTTGGAATTTGGGAATAATTTTATAATATGAGAGAGGCTGTATATTTAGAAATTGGTATATTATGCATTATTTACAAAGTTATTATTAAAATTTTAGGGATACAATATTTTTATTTGGAACAAATTACTGAAATCTCACAGGTTATTATTTGCATAACAAATTTTCAGCTAACAAGATATTTTGCAGAATGAATTGTCCCATTAAAGTACCACTATATTATCATTAAAAGAACAAAATTATTTATTTTCATTTCATGTCTCTAAAATTACATTGTATTTAATGTACAGTTCAGATTTTGCCAACTTTACAACAATAACGTTGATATATTACATAAGTGCTGTATACAACTGTTTCAAGGAACAATCATCAGTCCTGCAGCAATTAGTCATTCAGTGAGGGTCTGCTGTAATTTGCTAACTTTAATGTTGAGAAATAAAGACCAACAATCAAAGTTTTAGTTAAAGATAGACCCAATAAGTCCCAAACATGATCTAATTAATCAATTTGTGCAACTAAATAGAAGTTACCAACTCTACAATTGAGTCATTTTCTTACATAGGTTAGCTGCATTTTGTTACTAATTATGCAGAGTTTATTGTCATTCTTCTCATTACATGTCGGAACTGTATTTAAAATCTATAGAATCTTTTTTTACAACAGCTACCACATTTCCCCAAAGTGGAGATCAGCATGCATTAATGTCACTAAAACTAACGCCCCTTCCATCATTCTGTCCACACCAAATGGATTTTCAACAACAGGGAATTTTTCTTATAGAATTCATTTATTCCAAATGATTGTAAAGAATAAGTTAATTTTTTTAATAGTTCATAAATACAATAAAATAATGCACAGTACCTGAGTATGAATGAATATGAATCCGGGTCAGAATAATGTAACAACCAAGAGGAAGAAAGGTGCTCAGTAACCAATAAGGTTTGATGATGCCAGTTAGAAGATAATACATCCACATTAAGGGATTCCAAGTTATTTCAAAACAAAGAACATTGATGGTATTACACACAACTGTAGAAATCAATAACTGCAACATGAATGACCAGGATAATGCCCCAAAATATCGCCATCTCATAATCTGTAAATGAGAAATGAAATGAGACTCAGAGTTCCTACTTTTAGCTTATCAAAACAGATATCTATCAATATTTAAGCTTCTAGAACTATACTGATTAATTTGATGTATATTTATGGAAAGGGAATCCAAAGTTTTATTACCCATAGGTGAGATACTATAAAAAAAACACTGGAAAGTGAGAGCAATAAAGGAGCTCACTAATATCCACTTCTTGGTCATTGCTATCTTACACAAGAGTTTTGAATAACATATTTTATATATATTCAGAAACTTATGTTTCTGCATGCAAGACAAAAAAAACATTATAATTTCCAATACTTTCGCTTAGTATCAATATAGGATATAGGTTGTATCCTCTTATCAAAAACCCCTATAACCTTTTACTCTATGGCCTCTGCAAATCCTTTGGCAACTACCCAGCCAGTAAACTCTGTTACTAAACAAAAACAAAACTGCCAAAATAAGCAGGAGAAAAAAGCCCTTATCATCCAGCTTTCTACCTCTCTATGATTAAATAAATCATACTTGAAAGTAAAACATTTGTTTTACAGTAATCATCTGGCAGTGGCCGCTGAGAAAATAAAATTTCAATAATACACTAATAACCAATTCAAAAGATTCAAGAGGGATGCTTAAGTGCTCCAGAGGTGCACTATGGAGGTCAGTTGCCTCAAAATGTTATTACATCACAACCTCCCATGCAAGCACCACTCTCTTGTACCAGGGACAAGAAGTAGCGATCCAATTCATTATGGCACTGGGACAACTACCGGGTATGAAGGTCTCTCAGACTAGGATGTTCAACCTAAATGTAATGTATAATAAGTATTTATAATGCGCCCTTCTGGGCTGTTAGCCTTCACAGAGCATAGGTTGTGTAGCGAATGTAGAGAAATTTACAGGGAATGCAATGGAGGGAGAGGATTGGACTTCGGCAGGATGAGCATTCCAGTCTAGGAGCACAAACTGAGAAGGAACGGTCACCCATCAAGCAGAAGACAGAATGAGGAGTGTTCAGGATGGGAGCGAAGTTAGACCAGAGTGCCCAAAGAGTTTGATGACAGGAGAGGGCAGATGAGAGATAAGGTGGAGACTTGAGGTTTAAGGCCTTGTAGGTGATGAGAAGAATTTTATAGTGGGCACAGAAGCGAATAGGTAACCAGTGTAGTTCTGTAACAGAGGCATCAAAGGAGAGAACCAAGGGTGGCAAAGGAGGAGCCAGGCAGCATAGTTTTGAACTAGTTGTAGGGGGCGAAGTGGCGAAGAGGGAAGATTCACTAGAAGAGAATTGCAATAGTCTAAGCGCGAGGTGACAAAGGAAAATGAATAGCAGTCTCAAGGTTCGGTGATCAAACACGTGAAAAGTTGCGGAGGAAACTGAGGGAAGACTTACAGATACGATGGATGCTCAGTTTAAACGAGAGTTGCTCGGCAAAAATAACACCAAGATTACTGATGGTAACATTGGTTTCACCATCGAAGCGGTACCAACAAGGAAAACTTGTTTTATCATGGTTAAGTTTGAGAAAGTTGGCAGACAGTCAATCGTTTATGGAGATGTAGACTGAAAAGAGCTTAGTAATTGATTGAACGAAGGACACAGGTGATGAGGAACGGTATATATGAGTCTCATCAGCATAGAGGTGGAAGGACAGGCCCATACTGCGAAGAAGGGAGCCAAGAGGAAGTAAGTAGATGTGAAAGAGGAGGAGACCAAAGACTGAGCCCTGAGGCACCCCAAAATGAATGGGCGCGGGCTGGAAGAGGTTATCGAGCGTGACCAACTGAGTGCGGGGGGAGAGGTATGAGTGGAACCAAGCAAGTGCAGTCCCTGAGCGACCATGGAAAGTTTGAAGACGATCAAGGAGGACAGTGTGGTCAATGGTGTCAAAATAGAGGAGAGGTCTAGGAGGACTAGAATGGACATACAACCCCTATTGGCAGCTCTACGTGAACCCCCCCTGTGGCAAGAAAAGTGTTAAAGAGATGAGGACAGCAGGGAGAATCTGGTGGAGTTTGGGT
The DNA here is from genome assembly GCA_963969495.1 of Ceratothoa steindachneri. Lineage (NCBI taxonomy): Eukaryota > Metazoa > Arthropoda > Malacostraca > Isopoda > Cymothoidae > Ceratothoa > Ceratothoa steindachneri. The sequence goes on along the minus strand of OZ018319.1, from coordinate 88,411,204 downwards.
GGAAAGACATCCTTAGGGGATCCAGATGTTAGAGCAATAGATATGGTCAAGGAGAACAGCATGAGCTTGTTGTTCAGATGACTGGGGTAGTATGGAGTGAAGGTTAATAATTTTATCAGAAAATTTTTAGAAAAAGTAGAGGGGTTGATGGGAGGAGAGGTGCAGGAAATTGGGCTAGGTGAGGAAAGACGACAGGAGACGAAAGATAGTCTGAGGGTCATTCTTGCTCTCAGACAAAAATTTGTGTGAATGAGCCTCACATGCTGATTTTAATTTAGAAGAATAAGTCAAAGTAGCAAGGCAATAGACAAGCGAGAAGGAGGTCATGTCCTGCCAACAGGAGCGTGCTTTACAAAGGGCACTTTCATGGGCACGTAAGGACCTCCTTGAATGAAGGAGTTCTATGGTGAACAAAGGGGCATAGTGATGGTGGTTTGAAGGAGTGATAAATGGGGCGTGCCCGTCAAGGCAGGCAAGTAATGATTGGTGCAGTGAGTTTAAGGTTTGGTCAGGTGAAGCAGTAGTATCAATAGGATTTTTTTTTTTTTTTAATTAAGGGGCTATCTGGCGACTGCCGACTAAGGCATAAGTTGCCGTAAACAAACAGCCTAGTTCTAGGCTACTTTAAAAAATTGAACAGGAAACAATAACTAAGCAATAACAAAAACAAAAACAATAACAAAAACAACAACAATTAAACCGGGTTAAATGAAAGGGAGAAGGCCGGCCTCCCCCCAAAAGTCAATAAGTCCACCAGTCAAAGTACACGCACTCGTCCCGAGTACAAGGGACAGGCGGTAGCGACCCCGCCCATCCCGGTACCGGGACAGGTGTCGTGCGCGAAGTTCACCCAGACTGGGACATTCGACAAGAATATGCCGAACAGTCTGGGGGATGACGCAGTCGTTGCAATAGGGCGCAGGCGAGCCCTCCATCAAATAGCGATGCGTCACACGAGTGTGGCCGATTCGGAGACGACAGAAAGCAACCTGAAGCCACCGCCGCATTGGGGGATAGGTCCATGGGAACAGTCGCGGCGCAATGGCACGCAACTTTAAGTTCCCTTCGACCGTCTCCCATCTTCTTTGCCAAGCAGTCCGAAGAGCTGCCCGTATTCCTGCCATGTAGTCAGTGTGAGGAAGAGCGAAACGCTGGTCCGGTCGCAGAGTCCTCGCGGACTCTTTGGCGCGCTCATTCCCCGCAATTCCTACATGTCCAGGAACCCAGCAGAAGATAATCTCGACATCTGCCCGGCTCGCCAAAACCGTGGCGTCACGGATTTCGCAAACCAGGGGATGCGGAGATTCCAATGCCCCGAGAGCACTCAGGGCGCTTTGTGAGTCGTTATAGATCACAATCCGGTCTCCGAACCGGGCAAGTCGCGTAATCTCCCGTACCGAGTGGTGTATTGCCACCAGCTTGGCCGTGAAGACAGACGCAGCGCTGACTTCAAACAGAGGGGATACGGCGTGGAAGCCGACCCCCTCTTGGGACTTGGAGCCATCCGTATACACTGGCACGGTACCAGCGTGACACGATGTGTGCTCCAAAAAGGTCGAACGCAATACTCCCGGCGAGGTACAAGCTTTGGGAGCAGAGGCGTGGCGACAAATAGACAAATGTGGTACCCTCCAGGGTGGCATCCTGGGCAGAACCAGGGGCGCCACCGGCCCGAGAGCTATATCTACCTCTCGAAGGAGTTTCCTGGCCTTAAACCCAAAGGGCTTAGGGTATGACTGGGGTCGCTCGGCGGCATAGGCACCATCGAGATCAGCTGCGGATGCAGTGAGAGCTGTTGGCGACTGAGGGAGGCGCTGGGCTCGTGCGTACAGGCGAGTGATGCACTGCACGCGGCGCAGAGCGAGTGGCATCTCCCCAGCATCGACCAACAGGCTCTCAATGGGGGAAGTGCGGAAGGCACCGGTCGCAAGGCCAAGGCCAGTGTGGTGGATCGAATCCACCTTCCGCAATAAACGCTCGGCTGCGGATGCATAAAACTCGCATCCGTAGTCGAGCTTCGAGCGAACAAAGGATCGATAAAAAAGTAAGGCAGTAGCCCTATCAGCGGCCCAAGGGCTGAACTTCACGGAACGGAGAATGTCCATGGCACGGGTACAAGAGACCCTAAGGCTGCAAATATGAGCCTTCCAGGTGAGGCGTCGGTCGAATACAAGACCAAGGAAACGGTGCGACTCAACCACATCCAGGCGCACCCCATTAAGAAACAAATCTGGGTCGGGGTGAAGCCGTGGATGGTATCAATAGGAGGTAGGGCAGAAACATCATTAAATAGAAAAGTAGTATCAATTGATGATAGTCACCAGAAAGGAGTAGGATCTCAGGACCAGCAAGTAGGTAGGTGGTAGCGAATATAGAATTTAAAATTGACCAAGAAGTGGTCGGAAACCCTATTAGAAAGGTCAGTTACTGTTAGATTAGATATATGGAGGTTTGAGATAACTAAGTCAAGGGTATTACCATGTATATGTGTTGGGGATGATACATGTGTAAGAGAGAAGAGGTTAATGATGTCAATTAATGCATGAAACGTCTCATTGTGGCTAGGAAGATTGCAGTCACCGAGAATAAGGTCAGAGTAGGTTACTGAACTCGAGAAATAAGACCGGACACAAGTTGAGAGGGCGGTAAAGGACCACAATAGTCAGATCGCGCACAACACGTGAGACAGCAATGAGAGCATCAAATAAGGCTAGAGGGGGGGGGGGAGGAAAAAGATTCAGGGAGAAGGATGATTTGGAAATCAGGGCAACTCCCCCTCAACGGTGGTTCCGAGGAACATGCAGGAAAGAATGGCCCGGAGAGGTTGCAAGGGCAGTGCATGAACCAGAATCAGAATCGAGTCAGGTTTCTGTAAGGCCAAGAAAGGAAACTCGGGTGCGACTAAGCAACCTTGGCAAAATGGTTTAGACGAGATCATCATACAATGGTGCTCCATCTCATGGATGTGTCTGATTCAAAGATAACATAGAAGGAATTGATACAGTTAAATTATTGGTGGAACAGTCCACGGGAATAGTGTGGTGCAGTGGCACAGAACTTTAAATTACCAGGCACTGCCTGATCTTTTATGACATGCAGCCTGGATAGCTGAGCTGATCCCTGCCATGTAGCCAGATTGGGGAAGAGTGGATTGGTTTATTAGGACGGGGGGGAGTTTGATTAAGTTAAGGTTCAGTGGTAGGGGAGGAGGGGTACCAGGTATTGAAAGTCCTGTTACACTCCTTACAACTCTCTCTACAAAGGACAAAATGATAGTTTTGATGCTCATTTTAATATATAAATGTTTAAATTGTAATATTAATCAATGTGGCCACCCTCGGTGGGGAGCACACACTCCAGGCGAGACCTAAAGGCTATGTGCACATTACAGACAAAGAGGTTTTTTATGCTGGCCCATACGAGGTTGACAGAGGACTTCAGTTCGTTGAGGATGCTGTGAGAGACCTTGCAAGCCTTGCCCTCGACATGTACCCATACACAAGGGGATTGAGGTCAGCAACTGCAATAACCAAAATTCCTTCAACCAGAAGTTCACAACTTTTGTGGCCAAGACATTTGTGTAATCCACCACAGTGAGCCTGTATCTGGCCTCAAACCACACCGGCAGCATCTTCTTGGCAATCGAGGCCATGATGCAGAGCATCATCGCAGAGGCCAGGTGCTTGGTCATGGACATGTAGCAGACCTTGGAGATGTCCTGGCCAAAGCTGACTGCATGGTCATTCTGCTTATTGATGACTGGATGGACCATGAAGGGTTTTTTTATCAGAAAAAAAATAAGAATTTGATTGCTATGATGCTTCAAGTCATTGAGGAGGAGACAACAATGTCCGATATTGTTTTCACATACAGTGATTGAGCAGAGGCCTTTCAACATGCCTCAAGCTCTTGCCGCCCTGCTCCTGCTTGACAGCCCTATACACAGTGGCCACCGAGATGTTCTTCGCTAGCCCAGTCATTTTGAGCTTCGGAGCATTTTTGAAGGCCTTTCTCACAACTAAAACGGTTAATAACTTGAGATCTGCCTAAAGAAGATCAATCCTTGAGCCCCTGCGCAACTCTGTGGATGGTTATCTGGCTGACCTTGAGCCACTTGGCTATGTCTAACATGTTGTGGCCCAAGCACAGGAGATCAGAGATCTTTATTCTTTTGACTTCCATCTTGACACACCTGCACACATTGGAAAAGACGTTTTAATGATGGATGCTGGGAAAGTAAAACATTAAGTTTGTTTGATGAAACTTAAACCTTTCAAGATATAAAAAAATGAGTAACAAAACTTTTGCGAAACCTGGTAGGGCTTCATTTAAGGTCATCCTTCCCCCCATTATTTGGGGGAATGCTGACCTTGAGATATGATGACCCCTACCATCCTCGCAGGGGATAGACATTAAATTGCCCAGGCATGGCTCCACTTCCACCTTCCTATGCTTTATCTTGTTCAGGTTGAGTGAATCAGTAGAGGAGGATTGCTGCTTACTTCTTTGAGAACTGATCATATGGAGTTTCCAATGGATGCAAGAGATACCATATGTTAATAGGCCTCAAAGGGCCAGAGGGTGCTTTTCTCAATTGAGAGGCAAAAAGAGTTATCTGGTAATGCAGACAATGAATTTTTTAAAGGAGCTGCTGGTGGCTGCCAAGCCAGTGAAATTACTCATCTTTTACTCTGCAATAGAATAAATATATATATATATATATATATATATATATATATATATATATATATATATATATAAACCAAAGCCAATGTGAACCAACCAAAAAAAAACAGTGTGCAGACCATGATAAGACTACATCCTTGATTTCTTTTGACCCTGGATAGGTAACGTCAAATTGGCATCACAATTTAGGTAATGTGGTTGCAGATATGCTAGACTGATTTTGACCTTGAATAACTCGGGACCTATTGGTCAGAATCTAAATCTTTTTATTTCAAGATGTTTAGCATTTATCTAAGACTACAGGTTAGAGAAAACAAGAACTAACGGCTCCGGGTAAAACAGATGATCCAGAGGCATTGCATGGATGTGCACACCCAAAAAAAAAAACCACAGGTTTTTGTGTGCTTACGCACCAAGGTTACCTGTCCAGAGTTAAGAAAGTCCTCAGAGAAGCAGCACTGCAGTTACCAGGAACCTTTAAAATTACACTATCATTTACTTTTCAGATTAATTTGCCAATACCTAAAAAGAGCATTTTCAGATGAACAGCACTGCTTTGAACACATTTTACACTTCAAAGTGGTCAGCAATAAATATACACTATGGACTTTATAGGGAGTAATAAAAAAAATATATATATATTTTGGTGGTGGGAGAATAAAATTGTAAAAGAAGAAAAACTACAAACGAACTAGTTTCTATTGGTATTTAAGACATTCTACTCTAACTGGGCTAAAACTGAATAGTATATAAAAAAAACTATCACAATCGTTGATCATAGATATACAAACTATTTACATTAACAAATTACTGACCTCTGATGTAAAAACAGTTTCTAAATCCATATTTGTATATTTCTTTGTTTAAGGTAGATAAAGCTAAAAAGAATAAAGTCAAGACCTGAAAAAAAAACAAGTTTTAATTCTGAAAATTACAGTATTTTGCTAATGTTTAAACTTAATAACATGCAGAATTAATTTTCATACCTTACATGGTTAAAGCATAGTACCATAAATTGTGTGGTAGATAAAACAATACAGAAACAAATGTTGAATATTACAATCAATTCAAAGACCTTTTGAAATCTATAATTTTTTCAATGGCACTAAATAAAAAATTATTGAAAGGAAATATAGATATGCAGCTATACATCTTTCACATGCCCCATTTCACCACTTTCTTTACAGATCCATCCATATAAACTTTCTGACAAAGATGCTCCCTTTGGTTTTTGCTTCTTAGTTTTAAGGAATAATAATAATTTACCAATGTAATTTTTTTTTTAAAGATCCCATTCAGCGATTGCCTACCAGGGCATATATTGGCGTAATCACGCTAGAACCTAATACTAGGCTAGAGTAAAAAACAAGTAAAAACATGTATGTAACAAATAAAATAATAAGAACAAAGGCTAAGAAAAAAGCTAAAAAAAAAGAAGAAAAGCAACAAGGAAGCATGCTCCAGTGTCACAGATAGACCCACCTCCATTGCGCAGGATCACGCGACCTACAACAAAGTGTCAGATTAAGTAGAGGAGGCCAGCTTCCTCCAAAAAGTCATATATTCTGCAAGTCTGTGTACATTAACCCATCCCATGTACAAGAGACATGAGGTAGCAACTTCACTGGTACCAGGTTAGGTAATGTGTGCAAGGATCACCCAGCAACCTGAAGCCATCGCGGGGCAATGGCATGCAACTTTATGTACCCATCGACCATCTCTTATCATCTTTGTCAAGCAGTCCAGATTCCTGCCATATAATCAGTGTGAGGAAGAGCGAAACGCTGGTCTGGTCGCCAAGTCCTCACAGACTCTTCGGCGCCCTCATTCCTACATGTCTAGGAACCCAGCAGAAGATAATCTCAACATCCACCCAGGTTGTCAAAACCGTGGCATGACAGCACAAACTAGGAGATGTGAAGATTCCAATGCCCCAAGAGAACTCATAGTGCTTTGTGAGTAGCTATTAATCACAATCAGGTCTCCAAACATGGCACCATGAATTATCTCCCAGACCGAGCAGGGCATTGCAACCAGATCTGCTTTGAAGACAGACGCAGTGTGGTGGAGCGAATGTGAGTGTGTGTAAAAGGGCCATCCTCCCACCCCTTTTCTAAGTACCCTCTCCCTCCCTCTGTAAGAATGTGTGTGTGAATGGGAATGGGTTTGGTTTTTGTTTGTTTGGTTTTTATTGATTAGCATGTTATTATAAATTTTTTTTCTTATCTTTCCAGGCGCCATAATTTGGAAAGATAAGAAGGCAAGCACTTGTAAATTACCCCTGTAATTGAAGCTATAACTGTTATTATTATTATACCAAAGGCCATTAGTATAGGACAAGGGTTCCAGGCCATGTTTTGTCCTATTTGATTGTGTATAAAATAGTTTAGCTTTAACGAAGGAGGGCTTATTAGAGCCACACAACTCTAACAAGGTTACCTATCTTAGTCCAAGCTCGGAGGTGCAATTTTGAATACAAAAATTTTGTAAGTAAAGGGACTGTATAACGTGAGCCCATCTTTTGTTGTTGATTGACTGTAGTAACCCAAATTTTATTTGGGTTGTTTGATTCTTATTGTTCCTAAAATCAATTAATAATAATTATAAGTGGGACTTATTTATTTTTTCTGATATATATATATATATAGGCTCATTGGGTGCACATTTACCCATATTTTTGTAAATATTGTATTTTTTTCGTGTTAGTAAAGGACTGTACATACAATCCGTTTCATTCTCCTTCGATTTCTCACGTCCGGATTAGTGTAGGAAGCGGGTTGGATCGATTGGGGTTAGTCTAAATTTTTCGGCCCGCTACATTTGGCGCCCGAATAGGGACGTGAGACTTCGAAACCGGGAGCGTGACAGGATTGGATTGCAGTCCATACCCAATTAGCGTGGCAGGTAGTTTGGTTGTTTTTCACCTTTGTCTATCGCTGTTACTAACCTGGGAGGATGGCTTCTGTGGAACAGGGCCTCCATGATGAGATTGTGAGACTGAGGCTGGAATTGAGGCAGAAAGAGGAGGAATGTATGATGTTGAGGAACGTGATTGATGGATTGAAGAGTGATGTGATGAGTATGGATGAGAAGACAGACAAGATGAGGAAAGAAATGGACGAGAGACAGAAGCAGGTCGACCAACGGATGAAGGACTTGTATGACATGATGAAGGGGTCAGGACCGGCCCTAGGACCCTCGACCTTGACCCCTGCTCCGACTGAAGGGGATAAGACTAATGGGATCAATGGGAGTGTGTGCGAGTCTAGAGAGGATAGGGTGATTATGAGTGATAGGAAGGACAGAGAATGGAAGAGAGTTGAATGCAAGAGAAGAAGGAAGAGTGGTGCAAAGGGGAAGGATAGGAAGGTAAGAGGCAAGAGTGTGGACTCATTGTACTCGGATGAAGGAGAGAGTGATGGTATGATTGATATGAGTGAGAGTGAAGGCAGCTCAAGTGAGAGTGAAGTGAATGTGGGAAAGGGTATTTTGATAAGGGAAGTGCCAAAGATAGATAGATTTAGGTTACATGGTGGGAAAAGTGTGGAAGAATTCTTCGGGGAATTTGAGCGATATTGTAAGCTCAAGTACCCGGAGAATAAGGGATACTGGATGAATGTTTTGGGGGAATGTTTGGAGGGAAAAGTATTGGAGTTTTTCCGCGTGATTACAAGTGTGGGGGAACCAAGGTACGATGTGGTGAAGAAGCGGATGATTGGACAGGTGAAACGAATGAAAGAGAGTGTGAAGTATAAAAGGGTAAATGAATTTGAGAAGGCTCGAATGGGGAAAAGTGAAAGTGTGAACATGTATGCACATAGGCTTGAGAGTATGGCAAGAAAGAGGTATGGTGATGATGATGTAAATGAATGTAAACCACTGATGAGGAAGTTTTTGGACACGATCCCGCAAAAGGTGAGTGAATGGCTGAGTGGAAAGAGAAAGGAGAGAATGAGACTGACAGGTGAACGGTTGATGTGGGAGGATGTGTTGGAGCTGTTGGAAGATGGACGATTTAATGATGAAAGCGATCTAGAAGAGGATGGATGGTACAGTGTGAACATTGGGGGTAAGAAGCCCAGGAGCTTTCATCCACCCCAGCAGTATGTCAGCTACAGGGATGCCCTGAAGGCTGCACCAGCTGGAGTGATGTCAAACTTCCTAGGCCGGCAGAATGGATGGGTAAATGGAGGGTGGTCAAATGGAAGGGGACAGATGAATTTCAAGCGTGGGAACGGATATATGAGAGAGAAACCGAGGTCTGTCCCAGCAAACGAGAGATCAAATGGTGGGAGAAAGATTGTGGAATGTCATCGGTGTGGAAGGAAAGGTCATATGTTGGCAGAATGTAGGTGGACATCTGGTGCATGTTTTGGTTGTGGTAAGAAAGGGCATATGATAAAGGATTGCCAGGAAAGTGTGAAAGAGTGCTTTGAGTGTAAAGAAATAGGCCATTTGAAGAAAGATTGTCCGAGGTTGAATGGTGGAGCAACTGCTGGGGGGAGTGTGAAGTATGCTTGTGGTAATTGTGGAAAGGCTGGTCATTATGCGAGGATGTGTCGTGACCAGAGGAATGTATGTAGCTATTGTGCGATGGAAGGACATTCAAGTGAAAAGTGTTGGATTAGACTGAGAGCGCAAGGTGTGAATGGAAAGTCTGAAGCGGGAAACTGAATTGTAAGAGGGTACCTGCTGAAGTATCCTCTGGGTGCATGAGTGTGAGTAATGTGTTGGTAAGTCTGTCGAGTGTGAAAGTGCTGTCTGGTAGGAAGTATGAGTGTCTGAGTGTGAAGGTGGAATTGAATGGAATTGAGTGTTTGGCTTTAATAGATTCTGGATGCAAGGCGAGCTTGGTGTATAAAGATGTGTATGACAAGGTTAGCGAGAAAGCCCTCCTGTCTGAGTGCAAGGGTAGTTTGGTAGGTATTGGTAATAGGAGAGTGCCTGTGATTGGAATGATAAGGTCAGCTGTTCGAATGCATGGTATGATGATGAATGAATGTGAATTTTCTGTGATTGATAAGGTGAGTAGTGAGTATGGTGTGATTTTGGGGTATGATTTTATGAAAACGAATCGTATGGTTGTGCATCCTGCGAGTGATCAGATTGAGAGAAAGATTGGTAAAAATGGGGTGTATAAGTTATATGTAGGGAAAGATGGTAGTGTTTTGAGGAGTGTGTTTACTGGTATTGAGGTGACTGCTATGGAGAATGTAAGACTTGTGAAGGGTGAAAGGGCGTCTGTTAGAGTGAGTTGGAGTAAGGATGTTAGTTTGAATGTGAGTGAGAACACTGTGATATTGGATGGAAAGGATGCGTGTTATAAGGTAAGGCGTGTTGCTTGTGTGTTTGATGGCTTGATGAGAATGAATGATCCTTTTGTATGTGTGCAGGCGGACCCCAGTGTGAAAGGGCAGGTGAGGGGAATCCAAGTCGGAGATGTACTGGGCCACCTCTCCACTGTCAATGAGGTAGGTATGGATGATAGTACGGATATCAGGGTGAATGTTGCGAATGAAAAGACATGTGAATGGATGTATAATGAGGTGAAGGACATGGTGAAATTGGATGGATGTTTAACTGAGCATGAAAGGGAGGATGTGTATCGAATGATATTTGAGCGAAAGGGAGCCCTCAGTAAGAGTGATCTGGATTTCGGGGTTGCAAAGCTCCCGGAATTCAAGATTGTCCTGAAGGAGGACTCCCCAATCTATCAGCGGCCGAGGCATTTCCCACGTCCGGTTGCTGATGAGATTGAGGAGCAGTGTTTGGAATTGGAGCAATTGGGGGTGATTGAAGAGAGCGAGAGTGCATGGAATAGTCCAATTGTACCTGTACGTAAGCCGGATGGAAGATTGCGTCTGTGTGTGGATTATCGAAAGGTGAATGAAAGGACTGTGAAAGAAAGGTTTCCGATGTGTGCGGTATCTGAGTGTGTGTATAGTATGCATGGGATGGAGTGGTTTACGAAGCTGGATCTGGTACGGGGGTATTACCAGATGCCCATTGCTGAGGAGAGCCAGCCAGTAACTGCCTTCTCTTCCTCAAAGAGGCATTACCAGTTCCGGAACCTCAGCTTTGGGTTGGCTAATGCTCCCGGAGCCTTCCAGCGGGCAATGAATGTTGTGTTGAGTAAGTTTGCGAGTAAGAATGTGATTGCGTTTATAGATGATATTTTGATTATGACTGAGACTTTTGAGGAGCATATGAGATTGGTGAATGATGTGTTGAGAACGTTGGAGAGTGTTGGTGTGAAGGTGAAAGTGGCGAAGTGTGAATGGTTTGCGAAAGAAGTGGAATTCCTTGGGCATATGGTGAGTGAGAATGGGTTGCGAAAATCACCGAAGTATGTTGAGAAGGTGCGAATGTTTCCTAAACCGGTGACTGTGAAGCAACTGAAGTCGTTTTGGGGTTTGATTGAGTTCCAGCGAAAGTTTATACGTGATTGTTCTGGTGTGAGTAAGCCTCTGACTGAGTGGATGGGCAAGAAAGGTAGTACGGTTGTCAAGTGGAATGATAAGATGAATGAGGCGTATGAGAGACTGAAAGAGGCAGCGGCTGAAGATGTTGAATTGGCTTACCCAGATTATAGTGTAAATGCAAAAATGCTTGAACTGTATACAGATGCAAGTGGGTATTGTATGGGAGGTTTTCTGATGCAAGAGCAGCGTTTGAATGGAGAGAATGTCAGTCGAATAATTGGCTATGTATCCAAGGCTATGAATGTTGCAGAACGAAAGTATTCGACTGTGGAACGAGAGCTGGCTGCGATAAGATATTGTTTGAAAGTGTTGCGTCCATTTTTGTATGGTGTGAGGTTTGTGATAAAAACCGATCATCAACCTCTTGTCTATCTGCAGCGTATGAAGTGGGCTGATAGTAGGATTGCAAGGACTTTGGAAGATTTGAGTGACTTTGACTATGTGATTGAATATGTGCCTGGTGAACGGAATGGAGTGGCTGATTTGATGTCAAGGTATCCTGGTACGAATGATGAAAATGTGTGTGGAGTGAGTGATCCTGAGTATTTGCCGAAAGGGATTATGAATGGAAAAGAGAGTAAGGGTGGTGGTGATTCCTTGTTTGAGAGTGTATGGAATGGTTTGCAAGATTTAAAGAGTGATGGAGTAGACATGAGAGTGCCCGATAGTGTAGATGATTTAAGGAAGGAGGTAATGAATGAAGTGTGTAGGAAGCCTGAAAGCATTGGTATGGCAAAGGTGCGGAACTTCATGAAAGAATTGAGAGCGATGTGTATGCAAGGGGTCCCGCCATTTCAGGAAGTGTTGATTGTAGTGAGTCGTTTGTATGGAGTGATTGTTTATGTGCACTTTGGTGGTGAGAGGCCGATTGTGTACAAGGATGAGAAGATGAAGGGTTTGAATCCTAATGTGGTACATCTGCAATGTTTGAGCGGTGTGCACTACAATTGGGTGATTGAAAAGTGTTCATATATAAGAGAGAAGAATGATTGTCTGGATGAAGATGAGTGTGTGGTGAGTGATGATATGGGAGTAAATGACAGTGTGGATATAAGTGCTGATGTTGGTGTGCTTGTTCCTTCAGTGTATTGCGAACATGGTGGACCTGATATGATGGAAGCGAGAGTGAAAGTTGGTGAAAGGTTGTTCTGTGGTTTGATTGATACTGGAGCATAGGTGTCTTTAGTGAATGAGAGGATTCTGAGTAAGTATGATGAGTTTAAATGTTGCAAGCATAAACCTGTGAAGTTACGGATAAGTGGATTAGGGAATGGCTTGATAGTGGCATGGGAACAAGTTAGTCTGAAAGTGAGTTTGGGTAATGGTGTGAATGTGAAGCATGACTTTGTGATTCTGAAAGGTGAGCAAATGCCTTGTTGTTTCTTGCTTGGTGTAGACTTTATGAGATTGAATGATTTGTCTTTGGATGCTGATAAGGATTGTCTTATGAAAGGTGAATGTGAGGTGATGAGGTTGAATGAGTGTGCAAAGAACGTTGTCAAGTTTTGCGGTATGATTGAGTTGGTCATGGATGATGAGAATGAGATTTTAAGTGATGATGATATTCTAGAGATGCAAGAGATGTGTCCTTTTGTTAGTGAGTTGAAGAGGTGTGTAATGATGCGTGTTGATTTGAATGAATGGCCAGAGTGTTTAAGTGATTTTAAAAGGTATGCTAAGGATTTTGTTGTTTGTATGGATGTTGTATATTTTGTGAGGCATGTGAAGGGTGGTGATGATATGTATGTACCTGTGATGTCCTTAGTTGGTATGATTGGTATGGTGAAGGTTGTGCATGATAATTATGGGCATATGGGTAAGTTTAAGCTGTGGGAGTGTATGAAGGAGCGTGTGTTCCATCCGTTTCTGAGAACTGTTGTGAATGATGTTGCAACTACGTGTGAAAGATGTCAGAAGCGAAAGGTGCAAGGTGTGCAAGTGAAACCACCGATGTTGAAAGTTGATGCGAAAGAACCGTTTGAATTGGTAGTGATTGATTGTGTGTCTTTGCCGCGTACGAGTGCTGGGAATGTTGGTATGGTTGTTATGGTTGATCATAAAAGTAAGTTTGTGTATGCAGCGCCTGTGAGAGATAAAAGGAGTGTGACTGTTGCGCGTGTGGTTGAGCAGTTGTTTTTTCCTATGTGTGTATGGAAGCCTAGAAGATGTCTGAGTGATAATGGGCCTGAATTTGTAGGGGAAGTGTTTGAGCAAATGTTGAGAGAGAATGGTGTGGAGCATGTGAGAACAACTCCGTATGTACCATCTTCAAATGGATTGGCTGAACGGACTATAAGAACCTTGTGTGAGATGTTGAGAATGATGAGTACGACAGTGAATGACTGGGATGTGTGTCTGGGGAGAGTGTTGTGGGCGTATAATTCAACTGTGCATAGTGCAACTGGAATGTCCCCATGTCAGTTTGTGATGAATTTTGAAAGGCGAGTGAAAGATAGGTTTCGTTTGAGTGAAAGTGAGCAGAGTGTATGGCGTGAAGCGCATGAAAGGTTCCGTTCATTTGAATTAGGTACAAAAGTATTGAAGGTGAAAGAAGTGAAGGGTAGGTTGAATGTATCAAAGATGAGTGAGAAGTTTGATGGACCTTATAGAGTTGTGAGAGTTTGGGAAAATGGGGTAACGTATGTTTTGGAGAGTTTGAATGACGGCATGACTGAGAGAGTGCGGGCTCATCAGAGTCAGTTAAGGAGATGGAGGGAACCTCCTGACTACCTGGTGAGCCATCCAGTGTATGGACTGTGTAGAGAGAGAGGTAAAGTGCATGATGATGAGAATGAATGTGATAGTATGGATCTGTCTGGGAAAGAGCTAGTCTTAGTCTCGAGGAGTAGAAAGCGTACAAAGAAGGGTGAAAGGAAGAATGCAAGTACGAATGAAAGTAAGTCTGAGCAGAGTGTTTCTGGTATGGGGGATCTTGAAAGGGAGATTGAGTTTTTGCGTAAACAGGTGAGTGATTTGGCTGGTATAAGTAGACGAGTGAGTGAGCTGCCTGTGCCTGATTTTTCTGGTTTTGGGAACAGTATGAATGATAGTGTGTTTGGGCAGAACGAACCTAGTGTGGCTGATTTTTCGGGTTTTATGAATGGTAATAGTAGGGGTGAGTTTGATGTAGTGAATGATGAAGTGGCTGATTTTTCAGGTTTCTGGTGGGAACCAGTCGAAGGGGTTTCTGGTATGCCTGTTGAGAATACAGGGGATGTGAGTGACCTGTCTGTTTCGCAAGAATGTACCTTGAGTTGGATGAGAGCTGTGAGTGAGGAGCTGATGAATGGGGGTATGAAGAGTGAGGGTTCTGAGCGGAAGAGTATGAAAGAATTCTGTCATGAGATGGGAGAACTGGTAATGAGGGCTAAGAGTATGGTTGATGAGATGATAAATAGTGACGATGAGACTGACAGGACGACTGACGAACAACCCCGACTAATTGCTACGCGTAGCCAGGGACCAGTAGAAGAGTGTGAATGGGTGCAGAAGGGTGCGATTGAGCACAAGTGGTACCGTGAAGAGTGATTGAAAGGGTTTAGTGAGTGGCTGGTCGAATGGCTTAAGGAAGGAGGGGTGTGGTGGAGCGAATGTGAGTGTGTGTAAAAGGGCCATCCTCCCACCCCTTTTCTAAGTACCCTCTCCCTCCCTCTGTAAGAATGTGTGTGTGAATGGGAATGGGTTTGGTTTTTATTAATTAGCATGTTATTATAAATTTTTTTTCTTATCTTTCCAGGCGCCATAATTTGGAAAGATAAGAGGGCAAGCACTTGTAAATTACCCCTGTAATTGAAGCTATAACTGTTATTATTATTATACCAAAGGCCATTAGTATAGGACAAGGGTTCCAGGCCATGTTTTGTCCTATTTGATTGTGTATAAAATAGTTTAGCTTTAACGAAGGAGGGCTTATTAGAGCCACACAACTCTAACAAGGTTACCTATCTTAGTCCAAGCTCGGAGGTGCAATTTTGAATACAAAAATTTTGTAAGTAAAGGGACTGTATAACGTGAGCCCATCTTTTGTTGTTGATTGACTGTAGTAACCCAAATTTTATTTGGGTTGTTTGATTCTTATTGTTCCTAAAATCAATTAATAATAATTATAAGTGGGACTTATTTATTTTTTCTGATATATATATATATATAGGCTCATTGGGTGCACATTTACCCATATTTTTGTAAATATTGTATTTTTTTCGTGTTAGTAAAGGACTGTACATACAATCCGTTTCATTCTCCTTCGATTTCTCACGTCCGGATTAGTGTAGGAAGCGGGTTGGATCGATTGGGGTTAGTCTAAATTTTTCGGCCCGCTACAGCAGCACCTGGCAGAGCTCCGTTGACTTCAAACAGAGGGGACAAATAGTCGAAGGTTGTACCCTCCACGGTGGCATCTTGGCAGAACCGGGGATGCTTCCGGCCCAAGAGCTACCCTGAGCTCTTGAAGGATTTCCAAACCCTAAACCAAGAGGGCTCAGGGTATGACTTGACTGCCATCGAGAGATGGCAGAGGTACCATCAAGTTGGTAGTGGATGCAGTGAGAGCTTTTGGCAACTTAGGAAGATGCATAGAGGCGAATAATGCACTGGGAAGAGTGCAGAATGGGTACCATTGACAATAGGCTCTCAATGGGGGATGTGCGGAAGGCACTGGTTGCCAGGCGGAGGCCAGTGTGGTGGATCGAGTCCACGTTGCAGATGCAATAAAACTCGCATCCGTAGTCAAGCTTCAAATAAACAAAGGATTGATAAAACAAGGCCAAGGAAAGGGTGCAAATCCACCACTTCCAGGCAAACCCCTTTTAGAAACAAGTCTGGGTCAGAGTGAAGCAGTGGATGGCGGCAGTAGTACACCACCTTAGTCTTGGTCAAGGAAAACTGTCCATGTCGGCATAGCAAGACACTGTTCAATGCCTGTTGGAGTCTATGCTCCAGAGTTGGCATCTATCATTGTGCTCTTCAGATGCACAGCCTGATTTATGGTAAGGGGTAGTCGATGACCTCCATGCTAGTGATCACTTTTCCATTCAAATATCATTTTCTAGACTGCGGCCACCTGAGAGGCCCTCCCCCAGTGCTGCTTGGCATGAGTGCGGTGGTCCACATTTCAGGAAATGACTGATTTCTCTGTCCTAGTCTAGGAGTTTAGGTCAGTGGATAAGGCTGTTGAGTTCTACGGCAACCTCATCATTGTGGGCCTGACTATGATTCATAGAATGCCTGGTCATTTCACACGCCAACCACTTCAGTGGTGGTCAGCCGAGTGTGAGATGGACCTCAAACAGAAACATTATGCTTACATGTGGTATAAGTGCCGCCTGAATGATTTCCCCATCGGTGAATTTCATCAGGCTAGGGCTAAGTTCCGGTATGTTCCAAAGCATGCCCACCACTCTTTCTGACAGGTATATGCGTCCACTTAACGGGAAGACCCGTCTAGCAGAGGTGTAGAAGCGAGTCAAAAAACATCACCATCAAAGCATGTCAAAATCCAAATCAGCCATAATATACAATAAAAAATGTATCCACAGAAATGAGTCCGAAATGCCCACCCCCCTCCCCATATAATCATCTACACTTGAAAACATTCAAGTTTGGACTGTCTACTGTCTCAGGTGGCAAACTATTCCACCCTGTGGGCGAAAAAATATTTTGGTTAAATTTCAGAAAATGTCTGCTCTCAAATTTTGTGGGCACTTTGTTAGAAATATCTATATTTTAAAATATACAAATGCTCTATACTGTATATCGAGGATATATATATATATATATATATATATATATATATATATATATATATATATATACAATATATAGAGTAAGGAAATCAAAAGTGTTCAGACTAGAGTGCCGAACCCGGCAGTTCATGCATATTGATGAGGAAACACTACAAGCAAAATCTAAGTCTTGTAGCATGACATCTTCATGTCGTGCAGATGCTTTGAAGTTTGTCCCTATTGCACCACCCCATGCAACAAAGTCATGGTCACGCCTCATACAGTTTTGCAGTGCAAGAATTGGCTTCAGTATTGTTTTATGTTATGGAGAGATCTCCATCTTATTCTCCTGTTTATTGACTTGTTTTGTTTTTTTTACAGATGTCTTCCACGAGGTCCACTGACAAAGTTATGGCTCCTAGGAGCCCCAGCAACTAAACAGCTGCCATTGAGTGTTCTAATGAACCATGAGGAAGTCCTGTATGTTTTTCATTACCACACAAAGCTAAAGCCGCTGATTTGATGTTCTCAGTTCAGCAAACAGCAATCAAAGTTCAACATTAGTACTCCAAGGTGAATATTCTGACCATTGATTCATGTGATATCCTCAAGAAAGTACGGCATCTGCACGAAGAGTACAACGGATTGAAGAAATCGAAATCTCAGACAACAGGGCAAGCTGAGGAAAACCGAGCCAATTTCGTTGCTTCCATGAAAAATTTGATGTAGCACATTGTGATGCCATGTACTTGATCAAGATCAAGAAGGATCGTGAGTTCCTTAAAGCTCAGAAGAAGCAGGGCAGTGTGGATCTGCTGGTTGAACAAAGAGAAAACAGACACAGCAGCGAGGGGATGATGAAGGAAGTTGAGCTGCAAAGGAAAGTCAAGTGTTCCAGAAAGGCAGGCCACCGTTGAATTAGTCTTCAACCTCACCTGCTTCATCTGAAGCGCAAGGCGTAATAGTAACTCGACCAAAGCGATCCTGCAGTGCACCATCGCAGAAGAAAATCATCTCCCCGCAAGTTTCTGCTACTCTGGACCAGATGAACATAAGTGACCATCAATCTGTACACATGCTACTTCCATTTGTGGAGGAGACGGAAGCGAACACTGGAGAATTGTCATTGAATGTGAGCATGATGAATCAGGGGCAAGATGCCATCGCTAGGAAAAAGTTGCAGAGCTGAAAAAAACTTTGCTCCTGATGTACCGCTCACACTCCACTGGGATGGAAAACTTATGCCCTCCCTCACAAATGAAGGCATTGTGGACCGACTGCCAATCGTCGTTTCTGGAGAAGATCCTCGCAGTTCCCATCACTGATGGCAAACCCCATCCATTCTGTTATATCCAAGTGGGCTATTTCCAATCGAATTTGAGTTCTGTGCTTTGACACAATGGTGACAAATACAGGATCCAAGGGTGGAGTGTGCGTTCGACTGCAGCAAATCTTTGGTCGCGATCTGCTGCATCTGGCCTGTTGCCATCATGTGTTGGAAATTCTGCTGGAAGCTGTTTTCTCAACCCTCATCCCAAAAGCATGCCAAAGTTCAGATATCACTGCCTTTTTTGGTAGAGAGATCAAGGATGACTGGGTGGACGACGTCCTCAAACTCTGCCAAGGCTACCTCTGACAGTACCACCCACATGACAACTACCGGGAACTGCTATAACTAGCCATTGTGTTCCTTGGTGGAATCCTTCATGGACACAAGATCTCTTTCCACAATCCAGGAGCAGTGCATTGGGCTCAATGGATGGCAAGAGCAATTTAAGCTCTGAAAATATGGATCTTCGCACCTCAGTTGGCAGAATACAAAAAAACAGCAGTCGTCCACTTTATGGGTAGTCAAGGCCACAGTCCCTCCAAAGCTGGGCGAGTTCTGCATCTTCATTGTACACTATTACATTCAAGCATGGTTCTCAGCTGCATATTCAGCAAAAGCCCCAAGAAATAACCTTGACCTTTACAAAGCCCTCACGAAAGAGATGAACAAGGTGATCAAAGAGTCAGAGCTGAGTGTGTTGGGACGTCACATGTGGTACCGGTCAGAAGTGACAGTTGGTCTTGCACCTTTTGACAATGAGCTGTCCCTGGAGAAGCAGAATGTTGTTGTCAACTTCCAAAGCGTGGAGGCATCAGAGGAACCTCCACCCAAGATTTGCATCAAGGATGCTGACTTAGACAAGAGCATTGCCTCCTCAGTCACAAAAAAAACACTGAAAACTTCCTGGATCTGCTGGGGTCTCTCTGGTGCAGGATTTCACTAAGAACCCTCACATGAAGTCGGAGGACCAGCTGCAATGCCTCCTGCACATTGTCAAAGAGCACCGGAAAATGTATCTGCCGGCCAAGAAAGGATGCCTGACGAAGTCAAAGCACTGATTACTGATTTGTGTAATATAACACAATTTCTCCCATCCATGAAGAAAAGTATGGTGACTGCACAACATGTGAAGATATTGTCCAATCAAAAATAAATTTCTCTCATTTTGTTTCTGTTGGAAAAGGAAAAGAATAAAGAGTTCTGTGCTAACATAATTTCATTTTTAAATTCCACCCCTATCGCGGTGATGCACCCTCCTACTATATAGCACTTTTACTTCTTAATGCAGGCAAATTTCTAATTATGTTATGATGAAAAATAGATTGACCACTATCTTGGGAGCAACATTGTTAGTTGGAATCAAATCATAATGTTGGTACCTATTATATATATTTTTTGAGGGAATTTTTTTCTGAATTAAAATATGATATGGACATTTCATATTAGTCAATTTGAAAGAAAATATGATTGACTTAAATAGCATTCAGGGCGAGGCTTATATGTCTGAAGTAAAGCAATGCAGTAGGAAAACTAGAGGCTTAATGACAGCTGGCAAAGTGCCTTTTTTAAATTTAAATCTACATTCATGGATCTCTTTTGCATTCTTGCCTTCCTTGGTCAAAAATTTGATCACTGCGCAGTGCTCAACCTTCTCCATTGTTGAAAAATTTGTGACTGACGATCTGCGATCAGCTACTGCTTCTTAAATAGGCGAGGCAGGAGCATGTGGCTGCAGGTCCTGACTTGTCCTAACACCCCCACAAACAGCCATCGCCCTTCCTCTGTTTGGCCCTACAGATTCGCAAAACTTATTGACCGCCTCTCGTATGCTGTTTGTATTGAAATAAATTTGAATTTGAATTAGTTTTCCCTGGTCTGGTAGCAACCCTTTCCTTTCATCTTTCCAGGTACTTCAGTGGTACTTCCACCACCTGAAGATGGGGATACTAGGGTCCACTACGAAGTGCTCAGCGTCAACGGAGACAGTGCGTGAAGTGCTAGGGATCTGTGGATGGCTCGGATACCAACTATGGAGGAGAAGAACATTGTTCAGAAGCTGGAAGGTATGGTTGGAAAGTGGGAGCTCTTGAAGAAGCACGAGAAGAATCAGACAGCCAATCAGAAGACCAAAGAAGCCACTTTCCAGGGGAAGATTGATTCCCTCTTTAATATCGAACACAAAGATTGGAACTCCCTGATCAAGATTCCTGAAGACAAAGCCTTTCTCTTGGACCAGAAACCCAGCGCAAGGGATACATGGGTCTGGAGGACAAAGAACATACCAGAGCAGAGAGGAAGTGGCTGGAAAGAGCTGAACACAATCAGGCACGTCAAAAAGCTGAAGCACAGCGGCAGGAGACATTGAACAAGGCCACTGTGCTCCTGTCAAGTAGTTCATCCTCTGACACGTCCTGCCCTTCTCCACCAAAGACCCCTCGCCATGGAGCGGACCCAGGCCCATTTTGCTCCACTCCTGGTCCATCGACGGCACCTTTGGCGCATCCTAAGTACATAGTCACCCCTGAGGTCGCAGCTGCTCTTGACAGAATGAAAACTAGCGTTCAAAATGCTGTTTATGCCTTGGCAGCCACAGCAGAAGCCCTGGGAGGAACTGTGAGTGACCTTGCCATCAACCAATCAACCGATCCACCATTCGGTGTTCAAGGATGCATCATTGGAGCACTACAGCATCCTCCATCAAGGATCAATTAGCGGCGTGCCAAGGGATGGCTCTCATCATCCATTGGGACGGAAAGATCCTTCCTGATGCCACCACTGGAAGTGGAATGGTGAACCAACTGCCCATCTATGTGATGGGATCAGATATTTCCCGGAAAGGGGATTCCACCCAACTTCTCAGTGTTCCTCAGTTCCCTGGAGAAAGAACTGGTGAGGCACAAGCAGCGGCAGTGGTGGCAGCGCTGCGGGAGTGGAACCTGGAGAAGAACATTGTGGCTTTGTGCTTTGACACAACCTCATCAAACACAGGGTCCTCCGCTGGCTGCTGTGTTCAACTAGAGACTGCTCGGGAATGAACTTTTGTACTTCGCATGTTGTCATCACATCCTTGAAGTTGTGGTTGGGCATGTCTTCACAGCCCTTCATGGGTTCTCCACTAGACCAGACGTTCTTCTTTTCAATAGATTTAAGGTTCATTGGGCCTTCATGGAGCAGGGAGACTATGAGGATGGATGGAGCGATCCGCAAAAACCCAAAGCGTTTGAAACCAACAAGGAAACCATGGAGAGTACAAAAGAGTTCATTGCTAATGAACTTCAGACAAAACAGGGCAAGAATGACCATCTCGCCTTCCTTGAGCTGGTGCTCATCTTCCTCAGGAAAACTCCAGGTTGTGGGGTGAAGTTCCCCAAGCCTGGACCAATTCACCATGCTCGTTGGATGGCGAAGTGTCTGTACTCCCTCCACATATTCCTGTTCTGAAAACAATTCCAACTGACAGCCTGAGAAGCGACCACCATCCGCAAGTTCTCCTAATTCTACAGCCTGGTGTACTGCTGAGCTTGGTTCCTGGCCCCGAGCCTGACAGATACCATGTCCAACGATCTCCAGTTGCTGCAGGAGCTGAATGTGTTCCGTACCACCAACGAGACTGTGGTGAAGGCAGCATTAACCGCTTTCAAGGGCCACTTGTGGTACTTGACACCTCAAATGATCCCTGTCCCTTTTCAGCCAAAATGTTGACCCCAGCGAAAAGTCAAACATCATCCGTGCCATGGAAGCGGACGGACGAATTGGGGAATTCAGGAAAATGAATTCCCCAATCCCTCAGCGAGTTGGCCAACGTGACCAGCACCCGCTTCTTCTACATGGTTGGACTAGATAAAACTTTCCTTGGAAAGGACCTTGTCTCCGGAAGAGGATAAATCATTCCAGTCTGGTCTGCGTACCCTCCAGGGGATGAACCCCCTCAATGACGTGGCGTGAAGCTGATTGAGGACTACAATGCCTCAATCACCAAAAATGAAGACCAAAAGCAGTTCCTCCTTCAGCAGATCTCTGAACACCCCTAAAACTTCAATCCGAAAAAGGGTACTGTTGTCATGAAGAAGTGAAGGGTGATTTTCTTGTCTCACATGTGAGAATGCAGTACTGTTTTGATTGAATAAATGTAGAACGTTCATTTTTCTTTCATTTCCAATATTTTTAGCAAGAAACAAGTGTCATAAGTGTACTTTCAGTTCATTTTGGGAACTTTAGTGAAATGTGGTTGGTATCATACAGAGAGCTGAACATTTCCTGTCCCATGGCATACCCTAAATAGTGTTCAATCGCAGAGAAATTTTAGCTGGAGGACTTTTTCCAGAAGTGGCATCTATAGAGTAATAGCATCAATCCCATCGTAGTCTTTGAATTTCAGGACCACCCTAATAAGTACATTAGTCAAAGGAGAGAAAAGACGTGGTGGGTTGATTATTTATATCAGAAATAGCATTTCTTCAAATCTAAATAATTCTGTAAAGCAAGAAGTTGAGTCACTGTAAATAGATATTGGGGTCAGTAAAAATAGGATAATAAACTTGGGAGCCTTTTACAGAGCACCCAGACACTGATTGTATTGATGAGTTAATGATCATGGAAATAAGTAAAGGATGTAGAGTAGATACAGTTATTATTGGTAACTTAAATTTAAATTCTGTGGACTGGCAAAATATGATAGGAAGGGATAGAGCAAGTTGTAAGTTTATAGAATATATATATTTCATTTGGTTCTTTCAAATGATGATCACTTGGTTCAGGAATTGACTGTCAGGAAAGTATTGGGAAATAGTGATCATCAGATGGTTCGTTTTAACTTGGGAATAGTGAAAGGTAGAACAGCAACAAACTCCGCAAAAACTCCAAATTTTTATAGGTGAGATTACGATAAATTATGAAACTTGCTAAATCAGATTAGGTGGGATATAAAATTCAGGGGGAAGAATACTTATGAGAAGTGGGACACTTTTAAGACTATATTAAACATAGTCCAGGAGCCATGTATTCCAATGAAGGCTATTAGGAATCAGGAGATAGCTAGGAAAATTTCTGAAAAGAAAAGGGCATACCAGGGATTACAGAGAGAAAGTATTTTTGAGAATTTAAAGCATTATAGGTCAACCAGAAATGAGCTAAATAAGATTATTAAGAGCAAAAGGGTGGCAGAAATTAATTTAGCTCAAAATAATAATAAAGATCCAAGAAAATTCTCTAGCTATTATAGAATTAATAACAAATCTAACAGTGATAAATAGGGCCTATTAGATATGAAGGGGTTTTGAAAGAATCTGATGAGGAAATAATAGAGGTTCTTAATGATCATTTTTCTTCAGTATTTACACAAGAGAATCAAGATAGATTAATTGATGATAATTCTAGGTCAAGGGAAGTAGTATTGAATACTGTTAATGTGAACAGAGAAATAATTAAAGGGCTTATATTGGAGTTAAATACTAGTAAGTCATCTGGCCCAGACAATATTCATTCTAGGTTACTCAAAGGTGTAGATAGTATTGCAGTAGCTCTTGAGAAGATATATACCAGATCACTAGAGTTTGGAGAAATACCTAATGATTGGAAATTAGCAAATGTAGTGCCAATTTTTAAAAAGGGAAGTAAAGAGGACACAAATGAATTTAGGCCAGTAAGCTTAACTTCTATCATTTGTGAAAATCCTTGAGAAGATAGTTAAGAAGGGGATTTCTGACTATCTAGTGTGTGGTAGGTTAATAAATAATGCTCAGCATGGGTTTAGAAGAGGTAGATTGTGTTTAACAAATTAGATAAGGGAGAGAATGCTGATGTAATTTACTTAGATTTTAGCAAAGCTTTAGATAAGGTTCCACATAGGAGACTAGTTCACAAATTAAAAATGCATGGGTTATGTGGTAAAGTTTTGAATTGGATAACTGAATGGCTGAAAGAGAGGAAACAGAGTTGTGCTGAATGGGGTGAGGTCACAGTGGAGGGACATTATTAGTGCTTACCTCAGGGATACGTTCTAGGACCTTTATTATTTATAGTTTATTATAAATAATCTTGAGGAGGCTGTAAATAGCAAAGTGTCAATTTTTGCTGAAGACACTAACATAACATAACATAATTTCATGGATGACAAAAGCCACAAGGGCCTATCAAAGGTCATCCGTATCCATCAAATCCAACCCACATAATGCATCCATAGGATTTTGTCAGATCATGCATCTACAATATACAATTTAACAATCCATAGGAATGTCCAACCATGCATCTACAATATATAATTTAAAGCCTCCATAGGAGTCTATCAAAAACAAAATCAAAGTCCCCCAAAATATACAATAAAAAGAAACTGCATCCACAGCTTTGAGTCAAGAAACATATCCACATACCAAAAAGTAAGAAATTAAGCCTCCATCCCCATATAATCATCCAATCTGCGCTTGAAAACTTTCAGGTTTGGGCTGTCTACAGTCTCAGGTGGCAAACTATTCAAATAATCCCCCACTCTGTTAGTGAAAAAATATTTTCTAACATCTAGTCTGCACCTCTGTGTTTTAATCTTTAAGTGGTGGCCTCTAGTTCTGTTACTACCTTCTAACTCCAATAACTTGCTGAAATCCAATTTATCCATCCCAGAAAAGATTTTAAAAAGCTCAATCATATCCACCCTCACACACCCTTCTTTTAAGTGATATAGATGAACTAATAATAAGGGAAATAAGTAAGGGATGTGAAACAGATGCAGTTATTATTGGGGACTTCAACTTAAACTCTGTGGACTGGGAAAATATGATAGGTAGGGATAGAACAAGTGGCAGGTTCATGGAATGCTTTGAGGATAATTTTTTGAATCAATTTGTTAATGAGCCAACGAGGGGGGACAATATATTAGATTTAGTACTTTCTAACAGTGATCATTTAGTTCAAGAATTGACTGTTGGGGAAGCATTGGGAAATAGTGACCATCAGATAGTTCGTTTTAACTTGGGAATTGAGAAGGGTAAAATAACTGAGAATGCTGAAAAAGTTCCAAATTTTCATAAGGGAGATTATGTAAAACTTCGAAGCTTGCTAAATTTGGTAGACTGGGATATAGAATTCAGAGGTAAAGATGCTTATGGGATGTGGGATACTTTCAAGCATATAATAAATGTAGTCCAAGAACAATGTATCCCAATGAAGGCCATTAGGAACAAAAGTAGGAAACCATTATGGTGGAATCAGGAGATAGCTAGAAAAATTTCAGAGAAGAAAAGGGCATATAAAAAATTACAGGTAGAAAATAATATTCAAAATTTAAGTGATTATAGAATGGCTAGGAATGAGTTAAATAAGATTATAAAGAAGAACAAAAGGGTGTCAGAAATTAAATTAGCTCAGGATAGCAACAAAGATTCTAGAAAGTTCTTTAGTTACTATAAAACTAATAACAAGTCTGGCAGAGTTAAAATAGGACCTATAAAATATGAAGGGTTTGTGAGAGAAACTGATGAGGAAATAGTTGAGGTACTAAATGGTCATTTTGCATCAGTATTTACAAAAGAGAAACTAAATAGTCCTATGTATAGTACTCATAGGTCAGGAAAAGAGGTGTTTACTAACATTTGTGTGGATCGGAGGATAATAAAAGGACTAATAGGTGATTTAGATACTACCAAGGCCTCCGGCCCTGATAATATTCATTCTAGGATACTTAAAGAAGGGGTAGAAAGTATCTCAATAGCTCTGGACAAGTTATATACTAGGTCATTGGAATATGGAGAAATACCCGATGATTGGAAGAGAGCGAATGTAGTCCCCATTTTCAAGAAGGGTAGTAAAGAGGATCCAAATAACTTTAGACCGGTTAGCCTAACTCCTGTAGTCTGTAAAATTCTTGAGAAAATAGTTAAAAAAGGGATTTGCCAACATCTAGAGAGGGAGGGGTTAATCAGCGATGCTCAGCATGGGTTTAGATCAGGTAGATCATGTTTGACTAACTTACTAGACTTTCTGGAGTTTGTAACAGATCAAGTAGATAAGGGAGAGAATGTAGATATAATTTACTTAGATTTTAGTAAAGCATTTGATAAGGTACCACACAGGAGACTAGTTCATAAATTAAAAATGATTGGGATATGTGGGGGTGTTTCAAATTGGATAGCTGAGTGGCTGAAAGACAGGAAGCAAAGGGTAGTGCTAAATGGTGTAAAGTCAGAGTGGAGGGATGTTATCAGTGGGGTTCCTCAGGGATCAGTTCTCGGTCCATTATTATTTGTCATCTAATAAACGATCTTGGGGAGGCAGTTAATAATAAAGTGTCAATTTTTGCGGATGATACCAAATTAGCAGCTGTAGTTAAAGATATTGATGATAATTTTAAAGTGCAGGGGGACTTAAATAAATTGTTATCCTGGGCACATAAGTGGCAAATGACTTTCAACCTTGATAAGTGCAAAGTTATTAACATGGGAAAAGATAATAGAGAATTTAACTATGAAATGGATGGGCATTGGCTGAGCTCAGTAGAGGATGAGAAAGATCTAGGAGTAGTAATAGATAAGTCATTAAGGTTTTCTAAGCAGTGTATTGAAGCAAGAAATAGGGCAAATAGAGTGCTGGGTTTTATTAAGAGAAATGTCAGTTACAAAAGTAAGGAGGTTATTCTTAAACTCTATAACTCTTATGTTAGGCCACATCTAGAGTACTGTATACAGGCATGGTCCCCACATTTTAGACACGATATTAACCTTCTTGAGTGAGTGCAACGGAGGGCAACAAAGATTATTCCTTCCCTGAGGCACCTTGAATATGAAGATAGACTGAGGGTATTAAATATGTTCTCGTTCGAAAGGAGGTGTGTGAGAGGGGATATGATTGAGCTCTTTAAAAATTTTTCCGGGATAGATAAATTGGATGTTAGCAAGTTTTTTGAGTTAGATGATGGAAATCGGACTAGAGGTCACCACTTGAAAATTAAAAAGCAAGGGTGTAGGTTGGATTTAAGAAAATATTTTTTCACCAATAGAGTGGTAGACTTCTGGAACAAATTGCCGCAGAGAGTAGTAGGTAGTCCAAATCTAAATGTATTTAAGAGTAGGTTGGATGAGTTTATGGGAAGGGAAGGTTGTGATGGTTCCTAAGTTTTGTATATATTAATATTGTTTGTATATATCTATAGCTGCATGATTTAGTTCTTGACAAGCCTTGATTGGTGATACCCTTGTTTCTGGATGCAATCCTCTGGATGTAGTTTTCCTGGGAGTTTGGGTGCCTTGAAAAAGAGGCCGCTTGACTCGGATGACCTATGATGAGCCCTTGTGGCTTTTGTCATCCGTTATATTATATTGTGGGGGACTTTGATTTTGTCTTCCCCTGGTGATGGTGCTTTTTGTGGGTGGGTTTTGACGGAGGCGGATGACCTTTGATAGGCCCTTGTGGATTTTTGTCATCCGTGTAATTATGTTATGTTATGTTATGTTATGTTATGTTAATACCCTCAGTCTATATTCAAATTCAAGGTGCTTCAGGGATGGTATTATTTTTGTTGCCCTCCTTTGTACTGACTCTAATAAGTTTATATCATGTCTAAAATGTGGTGACCATGCCTGTATACAGTACTCTAAATGTGGCCTGACATAAGAGTTGTATAGTTTAAGGATGACCTCCTTACTCTTGTAGCTAACATTTCTTTTAATGTAACCTAGCACCCTATTTGCTCTATTTTTTGCCTCAATACACTGCTTTGAAAATTTCAGTGACCTATCTACTACTACTCCTAAGTCCTTCTCATCTTCAACTGAATTAAGCCAATACCCATCCATCTCATAGCTAAATTCCCTATTATCTCTTCCCATGTAAATAACTTTGCATTAATTAAGGTTAAAAGTCATCTGCCACTTCTGAGCCCAAGCTAACAACTTATTTAAGTCACCCTGCACTTTAAAGATACCCTCAACCTCTTTGACTACAGCTGCCAATTTAGTATCATCAGCAAAAATTGACATTTTGCTATTTACACCTTGCCAAGATGATTTACATAGATTATAAATAATAAAGGGCCTAAAACTGATCCCTGAGGTACGCCACTAATAACATTCCTCCACTCTGACCTCACTCCATTCAGTACAACTCTCTGTTTCCTATTTTTCAGCCATTCATTTAGCCATTCAGTTATTTTTACCTAAGTTAATTTCTGCTGTCCTTTTGGTCTTCTTAATAATCTTATTTAGTTCATTTCTGGTTGACTTATAATGGTTTAAATTATCTAAACTACTCTCACTTTGTAATCTCTGGTATGCCCTTTTTTTCTCTGAAACTTTATTAGCTATTTCTTGATTCCAACATAATGGTTTCCTACATTTCTTCCTAATAGACTTCATTGGAATACACTGTTCCTGAACCATGTTTAATATAGTCTTAAAAATATCCCACATCTCATAAGTATTCTTTCCATGGAATTCTATATCCCACTTAATCTGATTTAGCATGCTGCGTAATTTATCGTAAACTCCCCTATAAAAATTTGGAATTTTTGTGGAGTTTGTTGTTGTTCTACCCTTAACTATATGCAAATTAAACCGAACCATCTGATGATCACTGTTTCCCAATGATTCCCCTACACTCAATCCTTGAACTAAGTGATCATCATTTAAAAGAATTAGATCTAATATATTGGCACCCCTTGTTGGCTTATTAACAAATTGGGTCAAAAAATTATCCTCAAAACACTCCATAAACTTACAACTTGCTCTATCTCTACCTATCATATTTTCCCAGTCTACAGAAGTTAAATTAAAGTCACCAAGAATAACTGTATCTTCTTTGCATCCTTTAACTTATTTCCCTAATCATTAACTCATCGATACAATCAGTCTGCCCTGGTGGTCTATAAAAAGCTCCAAAGTGCATTTTCCTATTTTTACCAACCTTAATATCTATCCAAAATGATTCACCTTCTCCTTGCTTTATAGAGTTATTTAGATTTGAAGAAATGCTATTTCTGATATAAATAATCAACCCACCACCAGTCCTATCTCTCCTTTGACTAATGTATATAGTATAACCTTCTAGTTCAAATTCACTGACATTATCATTATATTTTCATCAACCCATGGTTCAACTATACATATTATATCTATATCTTCATGAATGATATAACAATAATTCATCCCTCTTATTTCTAAGACTACAGCATTTGTGTAAAGACAACACAGCCCACCTATCCCTAAAGCACCTGAGGGCCTATCTCCTCTGCATCTCCTTTCTCTCCGTCTCCGACCCTGTACTCTTGTATTTCCCTGACCACTATCACTACTCAAGTAATTTAACCCTAAAGGACTTCCATTAGCCTGCCTACCTTCTACAAATCTGTGTTTGCTTCCTTTCCCTGCCACACTTTGAGCCATTAAATTTCCCTGACCACTATCAGAACCTAGTTTCCCGCCTCTAAAGACCTAATAACACTATCTAATTCCCACCACAAAACTTCAACCCCATCTCGGCTCAGATGGAGTCCATCCATCGCATACAAACCCTTATTCCCATAAAACCCACTCCAAACATCTACAAACACCAATCCTGACTCCTCGCACAAACCTTTCACATATTCATTCAACCCCATTGCATGAGACAACCATTCCATCCCCACATCCAACCTCCTCAGTCAAAGCACATACACGGCACTCAGACACATTCACTCTCCTCTCTACACCACAGACCTCCATTTTTTTGGTGGAGCTGCCCAAGGGTGGCTCCGTCGATGAGCAAGGGGGAATTAGGGGGAGACTGGTTTTTTTTTTACATCATTGGGCATGATATTATAATAAAAAACTTTATCCACAGGAATGAGTCCAGAATACTCCCCAAAGTTAACCCTCCTCCCCATAAAATCATCTAATCTGCGTTTGAAAACAATCAAGTTTCAACTGTCTACCGTTCCAGATGGCAAACTATTCCAATAATCTACCACTCTATTGGTGAAAAAATATTTTCTAACATCCAACCTCACTTTGTTTTTTAATTTTTAAGCCATAATGAAACAGAAATAACTGCTAAGCTGGTCCTATTTATAGCTATGACATTGCCAGTAAGAAGCTATTATCGTTCTCTGCAAAACAAAAAATACAAAAACAAAACAAAGAAACCTTACCCAACTTAGTATTATTTAGTAAATAATACAGGCTAAAGGTTACAAATCCCCAAAACAAAAAAATATAATGCCATGATTAGTCACATCTGAAGCTACCATCTGACATCATAAGATATATATTGGGAAATTGTGAAGACGATGGGCGGATCGTAGGCCTAGTTTTTTTTCAGGCTATTTTGAGCTATTTTTCATTGTGACTTTTTTAGAGATGAAATGGAAGAATTTTATGGCGATATTCGTTTTTATAGTGGGGGGCTGTGCCCCCCCCAGGCCCCCCCTCAAAGGATTGAAACTCAGGGTCATCGCAGTGTTATCCCGGCGGCGAGCCATACCCAACAATGAGCCGAAGCTCAAAATAATCGTTAATACTTACGTCAGACAGGTGGGTAGAGTTTACCGGCAGCAAGCCAGAATTCGGTAAGATATTCGTATCCTTCAGATGACAAATTTGAATAGGCTGCTCATCCGTCAGATACGACTGTCGTGCCCAGCAAAATCCACTTTTTTATTGCTGCGAGGAGAGTTTCTCAATTTTGATTTGCCACTGAAACAATGACAATTCTCTTTGTTTCACGATTTGCCACTGAAACAATGAAAATTCTCTTTGTTTCACGTTCCAACCCTCCAAAAACCCACTGCCCTTCCACTACATGGCCCATGGGCTTCGAGAATCACAGCATATTTCTCGTTGTCGGTTAAAATAAACAATGAAAAGTAGCCCAAAAAATAAACTAGAGTCGCATCCACCCATAGTCTTCACAATTACCATATATTGTAGCCTACTAACAGCGCCACTTACTGTGCGCCCCTAATCTGAAGTAGTACCAAAAATATAACATCGTGATTGGTCACATCTGACATCATAAGACATATATTGTAGCTTACTACCAGCGCCACCTACCATACACCCCTTATCTGAAGTATTACCAAATCGATTGCACTCCTGGTCTCTCCTTGTTGCCAGATTGGGATTCCTTGCACTTCTAGATTCTTCAGAATTACATCGTTCAATTCCCCAGTAGGCCCACATGAGCATTAAAATCCCCCCATCACTAACCATATTTCGTTCTCCATTTCTTGCTACGCTCCTTAGTTCTTTTATTAGCCATTCACTCTTCCTCCGGTTGGTACCTTCCACATAAGTGTACACTACTGTGACCACTAGGTTGGTTAGGCCCCTTTCTCTTAGATATACCGGCTTCCAGTAACCAAAGACATATACGAATGACTAAATGCATAACGAACGATGAAAGACACAGATATCGTCCAATTTGGAAGGGAAAACAACCAAAAACACCCGTCGCTAAAAAGGTTACCAAGAAAACTTGTGAATATGAAAAGAGAGGTTAGTTTAATTTAGTTGATGACATAATAAAAGAAAATATCTAACCTGAAGGACAGCGCATAGCGCGCGAATTAAACAAATTGTCATTTTCAAGCGTTCTTCTTCTTTATTGTATTTTAGGGTGCAAATCTACAATTCAATATTATTATTTTTTAGGTGCTTACAAGCCCTTGGGGTTGTACACCATGATGGACTTACCATGGATTTACCATCCTCGACTGGGGATAAATAATTACTCCACAGGCGGACGGTTGAGAACTGGGGCAGGAAGCCTTCGCTGGCTCTTGAAGTGCCCCCGCCCCCCCATGTGCCTACAACAATTTCTCAATATGGTTCTTAATACTATTCATAGTTGTAGCCAAATCTGCCACCTCCGGCAATTACTCGTTGTGAGAAGAAATACTTTCTGATATTGAGTCTTGACCGTTGCTTGAAGTTCCTAAGACGGTGCCCCCTTGTTTAGTCGTGTTGAGAGTGAAAAAATCCTCAGCGTTAGGACCTTCTAGGCCATGCATTCAGTGGCAGATCGAGAAAAGAGAGGGAGGGGGGGGGCAGTTTTTTATAAGTGGAAATTTGTTAAAGCTGTTATTATGGTACATATTTTCACGAGTAGTACATGTATGATCCTACAAATAATCAGTGTTGAATACATACGAATACGTTATAGGCATATATGATGAATATGTACATGTAGTGTACATATTCATCTTTATTGTGACTCCTGAGCAGTTCGGTGGCTTTTTGTACTTGCACATCGGCTTTAATACCAAGGTACCCAGCTTATAGTCTTAAAATCTACCCTTATTTCCGCCAAACAGCACACATGCAACGCAGTTTCCATCCTCGTTCAGCCAGGGGTATGTGATGCACCAGCTTGGTTGGAATCGCCTCTTATGACCAACTTCTTCAATGAAGGGTAGCGATTCGACAGAGGGGGCAGAGTGGTTGATCAAGGCCACTTTCTCGGAGTCTGTGGCCGCCTTGTTCCCAATAAAGTTGGTAACGTCTACTAGAGCTGCGAGGAGTGTCAGTGTGCCATGCGAAAAAAGAGCAATGGGTTACTTGATCCCCCTGCTCCCCATGGTGAGTTTCGGCTTCGCTATCAGATCTACAGGCTGTCGATGTCGAAGTGCTTGGCTGTTGATTCAGCTCATTCACATCATGCTCGCAATCATTACTCCTCTTGCCACTTTGGTCATGAAAACGAAGTGATCTTCATATCGTTGGCTCGCTTCATGGTACACGCCCTGTGAATGAGAGGGAACTAATGCATCACATGGAAAAGCCCAGCCGCTCATATCATCACATGTCCGTAACAATATATGATAAAAAAAATAGTTACTTTGCACTGCTGTGTTTCAGAGAGAGGATGACGCGGAGATGCTGCTGCTGTAGTTGCAAGGGGAGAGAGAGAGAGAGAGAGAGAGAGAGAGAGAGAGAGAGAGAGGAGGCTGGAATTAGTTTCGAAAGTGAAAGATTCCAGCGAGCACATGCCAGCTAAGTCAGGCCAGCTAACAACGAGCGGAAGGGCCAGGCGTGTGAGTCAGGATGCGCGATCCGACTAGGCAGCGAGTCAAGCGCACACGCCGTCTGTCCACCGTGACGCAAGACACAAAGTGCTGACTCGAAAACCGATGCAAGCCAGGCACACTGTGCGGAATTTTCCCCTAGTCATGGGGGAGGCTTGGATCCGCCCCTGCAAGCATTATTGTATGTACCTCGATTAAATCGCTCCTCAATCTTCTCATCTTTGAACTATTTAGTCCCGTCTTCCGAAGTCGATCTTCATAGGAATAACTAGCAATTGCTGGGATCATCTTTGTCATACTCATCTGTACTCCTTCTAGCAAGTTTACATCTTTCTGGTTGTAGGACCTCGATGCTCAAGCGCAGTACTCCAGATGTAGTCGCACTAGTGACTTATACAAACATAAGATATTGGTCTTACTCTTGCCATGCATCGTGCGCCTGATGCTACCCACAATTTGATTTTATTGGCAATATGTTCTGTGGGATTAGGTGTTTTGTTGATTGTGAAGCCCAAGTCTCTCTAACTTTCAGCATCTTTTAATTCCTGACCTCCCATTGTGTATGATTGATGAAGATTGATGTGACCTAGGTGGAGACATTTGCATTTATCTAAGTTGAATTCCATTTGCCAGTACTTAGCCAATATCTCGACAAATTGGAGGCCACTCTGAATGTTATCGGTGTCTTCCTGGCTGGAATTTTTTTTCTAAATAGTTTGGTGTCATCAGCAAATTTCAGAATTTCACAGGGTAGGCCATCATCAGTATCATTGATGCAAATGAGAAATAATAAAGGGCTCAGTGCGGAATCCTGGGTCACCCCACTCAGAACATCTGCCCATCCAGATTTTTGCCCTCTCACAACAACTCTTTATTTTCGGTTGTGCAACCAGTTCCTTATCCAGTTTTCAATGAGTGACCCAATTCCATGTTCTTTACTCTTTAGATGGAGCCTTTTGTGTGGAAGTTTATCAAACGCCTTAGAAAAATCTAAGTATATCACATCTACAGGTGAGCCTTCGTCCAAATATTTCGTTATGATCTATTAAGGGGTTAATAGTATGTTACTACCAGAGTTGGGCGGTCCACTACATTAGTCCGCTAATCCGCTGCTTGCGGACTCTAAATGGTAGCGGAGTAGCGGATGCAGATTCTATAAGCAAAAAGTAGCCGAGTAATGGGTAGCGGCTAAAAAATTTCAATACCGCTGCCTATTTTACATTTCTTTACAATAAAACTGCTAATTTTTGATGTAATATACAGTAGTTTTCCTTGAAATTTATTAAAACACAGTGAAAGCTGTTTTGGGGGCAGCGCTTTACAATAAAAAGTAGCGATAGTGGAGTAGCTGGTAGCGGTAGCGGTTTCAGCTATCCAAGGTAGCGGATAGCAGTTTCAAAAAATTGGTAGCGGCGCTCACCTCTGGTTACCACAGTGTACAGAATTAGAGGACATCCAAAAATAATGATGAGATAATATTTAGAAAACCGTAATCGCTTCAAAAAAATTAAATATAATCTATACACAGTCGCATTGTCAATTGACATCGCATATTGTATTATATTTTTTAAGGGATATTTTCTGAATTAAAAAAAGATAGGATATTTCATATTACTGAATGATAGGCTTTCGAATTATGTGCACTAAGATTTGATTACAAATAGCGGGTGGGTGGGGGCGTTGCCCCTATTTCGAAAAAAATAATCTTAGGGTTCGAATTAAAGGGCAGATGCAAGACGTCGTTAGGCGCTCCAATGTTCATTTTTATTATTGAAATTTAGGCAGGTGACTATATTTGTAATGACTTTATTTCCTTGAAGAGGGTCTACTGGAGGTAGTCTCTCTCCTTTGGGGGAAAATGACTATTTTTTGGATAAAATGAAGTCATTAAATTTCCTTGAAGTGGGTGGCTAGGTATTTCAAATTTATCAAAAAACAAATTTAATCCCTCATATCATGTCAAGCATATTATAGCGAATCCATTTATATATAATTTATTGAGCGGTTCATGTTACTATTATTTTAGTAATAGTTTGAATTTCGAATATTTTTCTCTTCCTTAATGGTATGATTTCACACTAGAAAAGTATTTATTTTTGAAAAAAAGGTACAGTGTTGACACGGTGTATGCATAATTTCGATTGAGCAAAGTTGGTCACCTTTCTTCTCATTTGCCTATGTTTTCGATTAGACAGTTTTGCCTTATGACATGTGGTGAATGTGAAATATATTTCGAAGACCTCGTAAAAGAGGTTCATAGTGATGCTAATCGTACCTTAGGATTTTTTTGCAACATAGTGGGCTTTGCAACTCTTTCATCTGTCACTAGCCTGAGGCGCAGTGTAAGGCATTTCCGTCAGATTGCCGTTTTTTCGCTGCACAATAAGGTAGTGTGTAATAAAAAGTGCAGTCGGCTTTTCGAATTTATCCTCTCTCAATTTACAGGCAAATTTTAGGTTATTTTCTCAATCTGTTCGTTATTTTGGTGGCAGTAGGGCGAAATGCGGCAAAATCAGGGAATTTTGTGCTTTCGAGTTTTTATACTAATAGTTTATTTTTTTAAAAGTCGGGGAGTAGTGTAGAATCTCCCACCAATTGTAGGTTACGTATGTAGCGGTTTATACCCCTATAAGTGTAAATAATTATTTCTAACTGTATATATATATATATATATATATATATATATATATATATATATATATATATATATATATATATATATTGAATTAAAGCACATTCTCCAAAGACAATTTAATTCAGAACAGTTTCGGTGTATCTCACACCCTTTTTCAACTGACACTGGGTAGAAAATATAAGAGAAGTGCATATAAGCATAACACAAAATAGTAACATGTCAGCCCTACAATATGTTTAGGCCTACTCTCCCCCCCCCCCAGATTAGCCACAAGTAGGGGATTGGGGGTAAAAAAAGAGGGGATCTTGTGTTATGCTTATATGCACTTCTCTTATATTTTCTACCCAGTGTCAGTTGAAAAGGGTGTGAGATACACCGAAACTGTTCTGAATTAAATTGTCTTCGGAGAATGTGGTTTAATTCCTCATCTTTTCTTGCGATATTGCATTAATTTTCATATATATATATATATATATATATATATATATATATATATATATATATATATATATATATATATATATATATATATATATATATAATTTCAAGTAGGATTGTTAACCCTGACATAAATCGTGAGATTGCTACCCCCGCTCTCCCAAGTGTCTTAAAACCAAACCCATGGGATTCATTCACTTTGCTTGGTCATCGGAATCAGGTCTGTAAATTGAATTGTAATTTTTTAGCTAGATATGTCCCAAAAGAATCCCGAATTAATGCGTGAATCTTTTGTCATTTACAGACCCTCCCAACTCCGTTATAATATGTTTGTACATATAATTTATTTATGTATCCAATTTAATACTGGTACATATAATCTATTTGTCAATCAATTTAACTA
This sequence comes from Ceratothoa steindachneri, assembly GCA_963969495.1. Taxonomy (NCBI): domain Eukaryota; kingdom Metazoa; phylum Arthropoda; class Malacostraca; order Isopoda; family Cymothoidae; genus Ceratothoa; species Ceratothoa steindachneri. The sequence continues at coordinate 88,374,527 of OZ018319.1, read as the reverse complement.
TCAATCCAATTTCACTAATTATCAATCAAAATACCTATCACTCAAATTTAGCTATATATCAATCCATTTAACTATTTATCATACCATTTAGAATATTTACTTATTTAACATTAAACTATAATCTATTTAATAATCTATTTATCACACCAATACTTTATTTAATGATCTATTTAACCAATTAATAATACCAAGCAAATTGCCAATTACTTTTTATAAATTATCAATCTATTTACTAAACCACTGTATTTACAAATTTCTATTTAACAATCTATTTAATGATCTAATTAACAATCTTGATATCCAATATAATCTATTTATCATCCCATAAAACAATTTAATCTATTTAACAATTACCTAATAATAATTACAAATCGAATTACCAATTTAATTGGAATCAACCAATTACTATTTATCAACTAAATCAATTACTAATTGTCAATCAATTTCCCAATTTATAATCTATTTAATATTTCATATTTATCAATTGTAAATCCATTCCCGTTAACTTATGCAAATTTAATTCACACTCGTAAATTAATTCAAACATAACTGTCCTGTATAATTTCACTATTCAATCATAACTGTTTATTCCATAATATATATTTTTCGAACTCTTTGTTTTTAATACACGTATTCCCACGACGTCGCCGAGATTAAGGCCTAATGAAATTTCGTCTGCTCGTATTTAGAAATCACGTTAGCATTTAACTTCATTCCCTTGAATGACGTAATATATGTTTTGATGTTTATTGTAATGAGAGCTATGTACAATATTGACGCAATATTCACTTAAAACCTATACCTATAGTTCCAAACAATCCCTTTAGTAGTTTTCTGCGAGCCTTTCCAGAAGCTCGTTTAACCCCGGGTTGTTGGATTATATGGAGAATATCATTTTCCATGAGTCGGACGTGTTTTAATGTATGTGTCATCTGTTCGTGATCTATGTATTCTAAGTCAAATGAGAGGTCGTGAAATAATAATTTATGGAAGGTTTTGTTTCTGGGGACTAGCTTTTTTCTGATGAAAGAGTGCTTATGATGAGTCTTATTGATTCCTTTAACTAAAGTATGGATATTCTCAAGGAACAGCGTAGGGTGGTTCCAATAATTAAGCCGACCCAAAAATCTAAAAAACTTTCGCAAGGCTTTGGATTAATTTCCCGTCTACAAATTTATACGCTTACACCAATCGATATTTGGGGTGAAAGCAAAGCATGTGAAGAGAGTAAATAGAAAAATAGGAACTTGAATTCGTTGTTTCAACATGGAAAATGTGATGTCACGAAACCAAACAAAGAGAAGATTTACAGAGACTGGATACTGAATTTATTGGTAAAATTAAGTGTTGCCGAAAAGAATGTATTAGTCATTGATTTTTGAATGGCAATTATATTTTACAAAATATTTAAGATTTTGGATCGATTATTTATAATGGATAATTTTACATTGAATTTAAAAAAGGAAAGTATGCTAATGGAATATTGATAAATTCAATATTTTATAGGAATGCCAGAGGGCATTGCTATAAGAGTCCCCCCTTAAGAAAATTACCACCCTTTTTTATTTAAGACCTGCTGTCCGAGTAACGCCGAGGCCTTCTGACGACGCAACCGGAGCCTGTGACAGTGCCATTGGTTAGGCTGCGGGGGCACAGAGTCGCTGTGGCAGTGCCAGTAGCGTTGGACGAGGCACCGACATGAAAGAAGGTTGATGGAGCGAAGGTGATCCTCTTGTTAGTTCCTTCCGAAATGGCGTCAAACAGGATGTGGGAGTCTTGAGTACCGTTGTTCGCTGACGGAGTGACCAGTGGGGGAGAGATTTGCTCATGACTGACCACTTCTTCCGACGAGGGTTCCAGCAACAAAAGAGGAGAAGGCAGCAAAAGGTAAGGTGGAGTTGGAGTAGCAGGGGTGGTTAAAAGGGTGGGGTTGAGTTTGTTTGGGGGTGATTACTGTACCATAAAGGGGTATAGTAGGAGGAAAATGAGGTGATAGTGATTATAGATGAACATTTGCGGTATAAGCGGTTTTAGGCGGTCGATAGAGACAGTATCTTGCCTGGTGCCACGCTTTAGGACGAAGAATTTCGGCTTCCTGGAGATGACGAGGAAGGATCCTTCATAGACTGGTTGCAACCAAGTGCGAGCTGAATCGCGACGGACGAAAACATGGGGGCATGTTGTCATCTTCTTCGGCAGGAAGGTTTTATAATTAGCAGGCACTCCTGAGGAAGCTGGCTTAACTTCAGCAAGCACCCACACAAGGTTATGTACGTATGAAAAAGGATCTGGGTGGGCAGGTAGAGGTCGGTCAGAGGAAGAAAAGAATTGAGCGGGTAGACGAAGTTGAGTACCGTAAACTAATTATGCTGCAGAGCAAGGCACACCTCTTTTAAGGACGAGGGAATGCCAAGGAGAACCAAAGGTAGCTTGTCCACCCAAGTTATGTTTGGATCGGTGGGGCCAGAGTTACTCTGGGGATGATAGCTTGTAGTACGAAGGCAAAAGGAGCCAAGCACTGACATGAGTGCATCCCATTGAGGGGATTCAAACTGGCTGCCACGATCAATCAGGATCGTTGAGGGAACACCAAAACGAGCAACCCATGCTGAGACGAAGGCTCGAGTGACAGTGGAAGCTTTGATGTCCGAGATAGGAACCGCCTCTCGCCAGCGAGTAAAACGATCGATCATGGTGAGAAGATAATTACAACCACGGGTTTAAGGAAGAGGAATACTAGATCGACGTGAACGGCGTCAAAACGTGACGGAGGAGGAGGAGGAGGAAAGGGATCAGAGGAGCTTTTGTGTGGCGGTGGACCTTAGCACGCTGGCATGGCAAGCATAAGCGAGTCCATTTGGCCACTTCGGCATTCATATCTGGCCTTACGAAGCGTTGTGCAACGAGTTTGCGTGTGGCATGGACGCTAGGATGAAAGAGACCATGAATTTGGTCGAAAATGTGCCGACGGTAAGCGAGAGGAATGAGAGAACGAGGACAGTCAGGAATAAAATAGTCAACCAGGATGCGCCTGGAAGGACTGTCCGGCAAGTTAATCTCGTGAACGACTAGTGGAGAATAGTGACGCATGTTTGCGTGTCTTCATCGTGTTCCTGGGCAAGCGCTATTGTTGCATGATCGTTAGGCACCGTGTAGGAGAGTTGCGTGCCCGAATTCGATGTAATGCGAGAGAGCGCGTCCGGTAAGACGTTTGAAGCATCAGGAACGTAGAAAATATTGTTCGTCATCGGCAGGTTAAAGTCAAGATGACGAGTGTCAACTGTAGTGTGTACTGACGAAGTACTACGAGATGAACGTGCACTGACCAAGGGCTTATGCTCAGTAAAAATGGTAAATTCACGCCCTTCCAAATGATGGCGGAAGTGGCGGACAGTGAGATATATACCGAGGAGTTCTCGAGAGAACGTTGAATATCTCTTTTGAGGTTCTGTGAGAGCGCGAGCGAAGAAAGCATGGGGTTGCCATTGGTCACTAACTTTCCCTTACAAGGTTGCACCTACGTGGGTTTAGGATGAATCTGAGGTGACACTGATGGGAGCTCCTGGAGAAGGATTAGCCAATTCCACAGCGTGGGCAATAGCCTCTTTGGTGCGAGAGAATGAATCGCACGCCTCAGCAAACCATTCAAGAGGAGGGTTTATTTTGGTCTTGGTGAGCAGAGAGTTGATAGGTTGCATGACCTGGGCACATTTAGGGATAAATATGTGGTAGAAATTGACCATGCCACAAAAACTCCTGAGTTGCATGCGTGATGTAGGACGAGAAATGTTTCGCATCGCGGTAACTTTATGTTCGAGTGGACTAATCCCTGCACTTGAGGAGCAAGGGACATAGCGAATATCGTTCGACATCTGCAGGAAAAAGTCAAGATGAAGAGTGTCAGCTCCAGTGTGTACTGACGAAGTACTACGAGACACACAAGCACCGACCAAAGGCTTATAGTCCGTAGAAAGAGTGAGGTCACGCCCTTCCAAATGATGTCGGAAATGGCGCATTGCGAGGTATTTTCCGAGAATGTACTATACCTTATTTAAGAGTCAGAAAGAGAGCGAGAGAAGAAAGTAACAGGTTGCCATTGGTCACCAATCATTTGTTACACCTACGTGAGTGAAGGATGCGTTCAAGGATGCGCTGATGGGGTCTCCTTGATAAGGAGAGCCGATTCAACAGCACGGACAATAGCCTCTTTTGATTGAGAGAATGAATCGCACGCCTTTGTAGACCATTCAAGAGGAGAGTTCTTTTAATGCTTGGTGAGCAGAGACTTGATAGATTGCATGCTTCTTGTACTGCCTCTTGTGGAATGTCGAGGAACGACACGGTGGTGTCACGTTCTATACAGATTCGGGCCCACGGGTATTCAACAAGGCCGGTAAGTCCCAGCTAAGCGCTTGTGCCCAATTTATATTCGAGTGCGTTAATGTTTTTTGTTTTTTTCACCTACCACATTCCATTCATATACCGTCGTTGTTGTGTGTATATCGTTTTAGGGATGCATATGTCTGTTATTAGTTGCCTATTGATCTTTTTATTGGTATTTTTCTGTCTTGTTTTTGTGTTTTTCTATTGGTTAGTACTATGTGATGGGCGTTCGCTTCGTATCTTTGTACCCTATATAAGGTTGTCTTCTCCATTTTCATGCTATTCCTTGAACATGAACTTGCAAATATAGTTCGAAAGTGCTTGGATTTATCTTTTCATTTTCCTGTGGGTTAATTTTCATATATACATATATATATATATATATATATATATATATATATATATATATATATATATATATATATATATATATATATATATATATATATATATATATATATATATATATATATATATATATATATATATTTATATATATATATATATATATATATATATATATATATATATATATATATATATATACATATAGTTATGGACCATAACTCATATCAATGAATGGTTAGCATCAAAACAGGTTCTTTTAACTTAATTTTAGAGATCAGAATTAGACGTCCACATTGCTGGGTTAAGGAGAATACTCGGAACAAAAATTTCTATCAGGAAATTCTTAAATAAACCGGGAAGGCTTTAAATAAATGAGCATCACAAAACACAAAATATGTTTATTGACATGAAAACGAAGCTAATATTTGGACTTTAAATAAAAAAAAAATCAGAATTTAGATACAAATAATGGAATAAAACACAGAAAAAATAAACTTAGCCCTTTTTTCCGCCAAGAACACAGTAAATACATAAGTACGAGGGGCAGTCAATAAGTTTTGCAATTCGGATATAAAGAAACGAGATATGAGGAAAAGTGTTTTATCACTTTTCAATATAACTACCCTCGACTTCAATGCACTTACGCCACTTGTCCCTGAGGCTTCGAATTCCCGACAACCAGAAATCTCCCGACTGCTGTTCAATCCACTCCTGGACTGCGAGGTGAACATCTTCATCTTCCCCAAACCGGCGTCCACGCAGTGCAGCCTTGAGCTGGCGGAATAGAAAGTAGTCGCTAGGGGCCAGATCTGGACTGTAGGGGGGATGGTTAAGCTCCTCGAATCCACATTCGCGGAGGGCAGCTTGTGCAACTCTGGCCTTGTGGACTTTGATGACGACGTTTAAGTCGATCATGGGGCGTGAGGTTTCTAGGGACCCAACGGGCAGAGACCTTGGTCATGGACAAATTGTCGTGGATGATGTTGATAACACTTCCATGCGATATTCCAAGTTGTCACTCGATTTCTTCGAACTTCACCCGTCGATTTTCAAGGATCATCCTCTCCACACGGACCACATTGTCCTCGTTAGTCACGTCTGACGGGCGTCCTGGACGGGGGTCATCTTCAAGGGACTCACGACCATGGCGGAACTTCCTATTCCAGAGAGCAATAGTTGCATAGAAAGGGGCGGTGTCGGTGTACACTGCAACCATGCGTTAATTGATCTCTTTTGCATTCTTGCCTTCCTTGGTCAAAAATTTGATCAATGCGCGATGCTCAACCTTGTCCATTGTTGAAAATTTGTGACTGACGATCTGCGATCAGCTACGGCTTCTTAAATAGACGAGGCAGGGGCGTGCGGCTGCAGGTCCTGACTTGTCATAACTTTTCCTAACAGCCCCACAAACAGCCATCCCCCTTCCTATGTTTTGTCCTACCGATTCGCAAAACTTATTGACCGCCCCTCATAGCTAAAATTAAATAAAGTTTATAACATAAATTCAGTCGATGAGTTTTACTGCAGTACGTAATTAATGAGAATATAAAAGTAAAAACCGCAAGCTAATGTATTGGTCAACCGCTGTAAACATTTGCTACCTATCTACCTATCTAAAGAGTCGAGTGACTAACTGGTGTCCTGCAAATAAATGAGGACTTCTAAGTCTTCCTTGTTGTTAAGAGCAGACAATGAGCAATCCATAGTTTGGAATAAATCGTCACTTGTGACCTGATTGCTTCAGGGTCGCCGAAATTCGTCGCTTGCAACAATGAAATCCATCTAAGTTTGAAATATTGATGAGATTTTGAGGCCCAAAACGCCATCGATTACCTCAAGGCTCAATGACAAAAAATGACCAAATCTGGCATTAAAGCCAGAGACGACTGTTGCCAGTAATGGTATACCGTGTCTCAAGCGCAGGTCATTTGGTTGGATAGGCTCCAATCTGGCGAGGGCATCTTGAGTCACCAGAAGCGTCGGAAGAAGACAACCGTAGAAGCATTCCTTTCTGCCTGTAATTTGTTGAGGGCTGCTGCAATTGGTTTTAGAACTGACAAATATTCTGAAATAAATTCCAATTCATTGTCTTTGAGGATGGGTAGATTCAGTTCTTCAATAGCTACATTCACGTCATTCTTATGTTTATATATTTGGCTTAATGAGTCATACATTGAGTTCCATCGGGTGACGCATGGGTACCTAAATTGGACGCCAGTTATTTCCTGTATTTTCTTCTGCTGACGTGGGTTTACCAGAAGCATTTTACAGCGCTGAACATTTCCCCATTACAGAATGCTTTATCTTCTTTAGGCCAGGTGATTTCAGTCCTTTATCTATGCATCAGGTGTTGCTGCCAAGTTCAATGTGTGGGAGGCACATCGAATATGGGATGATAGTTTCACTAAGTCCTCTCCATGCTCTCCTGAATGTTCAGGAAAGTTGCTGATGATAACCTCTTCACCATCCTCTTCATCTGCATCATCTTCATCATTGTCATCAGTACGATTCTGAACAAGAACACCGAACTCTTTAAAGCATTTCGCCGTGTTCGATGCATTGTCGGTGACTATAGATACAACTTTTCGATAAGGTAAACCATGCTCAGAGTTAATCCTGTCCAATATTCCATCAATTTTATCAAAATTATGTGTTCCACGAAATCTTCGGCATGCCAGTGCAGCTGATCTTCGCGATAAGCCATCATTGATCTGTAATGTAAGATTATAAAATAAATGTTGGTATATTATATTATAAATGAAGACTCACCAAATTAATGATTAAAGAATAAAAGTCAAATAATTGAAAAGTTAATACTATAAATCTATCACCAATGGTCAATTTACCAATTATAAAAATAATACACTAAATAACATATACCCAATGTGCAGTGACTCTCATGAAACTGCGGTGATTGGTTGACCATATGTCGTATGTAACACACACATGGTCAACTACTGCCAGTTTTGCTTGTATGTCTTCCTTCGTTGTACTGGTTGTTGTTACGATAGATCTAACCAAGGTGCGTCTCGATGGCACCTGAACAGCCGGATTGACGTCTGAAAAAAGTATCTCAAAATTAAAATTAGCTATGAAAAATATCAAAATATTTAACTAGGCTAGCGATTGTCCAATGTCCCTACAAATAAAATAAATAATTATTTTAATCAAAGATTAGCTATGGAAAAAATTGCTAAATATTTAGCTAAGCTAGTGAAAGTCAAATGTTTTCACAAATAATATGAATAAATATATTAATTATTTATTTTTCCTGATTAGCAAATAATTGCTACCATGTAGTTTAAATCGATATCTACTGATGCAATGATTTTAAAACTTTCTTTATGTTTTTTTTATCGCCTGATGTACCTTTTATTTCGATTTAATAAACTTATTATTTTTATCATTAATATTATTATTATTATTATTATTATTATTATTATTATTATTATTATCATTATTAATCAGATATTAGCTATGAAAAAAATAGCAAAACATTTGAGTTATACTAACATGAAAGAAGATCCTTAAATTCATGTAGTTCAACTAAGCTCAATGGTAGGAGGCATTAGCCACAAGCGAGAGAATCTTCTTTTCAAGGACACCCTTGCATATTGGTGGTCCTGGTTTTGGCTTAGAAATGTGGAACATGCTTAGTATTGATTATTTGGCATTTTTGGCAGGGCCAGCATTGCTGCCACTGGCATCTTCTTCTTTAGCTTGCGAGATTTGCTCTCCGATTCATATTCACCCTAAATATCTGAATGTATTTTCTGCACAAGAAAATAAATTATTATATTAAAATACAGGCAATGGCTTTGCCACTACCCCGAGCTTGCGCTTCACTACTAAGATTAAAATTTAAAATCTAAAAAAAGCAACCATGGTAAAATTTTTATAAATTTTCTGAACTTCGCCAATTATAATGATTTTAAAAAAGGAACTCTAAACTAAATTTTCATACTTTCAAAATATCACGTTTCTAAAATATAGTTATAGAAGAAGATATATAAAAATAAATTTTCTGAACTTCACCATTTGTAATTCTTCGGGTTTTAAAAAAAATCAAAAAATTTCGATACTTATATTTATTTCTGAACTTCACCATTTTGTTTTTTGATATTATAAAAGGATTATTAGAAATAACTTTGAAAAAAAACATAATTCATAACCAAACTAAGATGAAATTATTATTCAAATACTCAAAAAAATCCCCTTCTTAAATTATGGAGTTAGCGATGATGATGATGATGATGATGATGATGATGATGATGATGATGATGATGATGAAGTGATTATTATTATATGACTTGAACATGATGATGAAATGAAAAATAAAGAGGTGAAAATGAGTGCCATTTAGTTTGGGCCCTCACCCTCTGCCTGTCCGATTCTACCAGGTGTGCCTGAAGGCTATACCCGTAACCCACTCGTCACGGGTAGTTTGCGTCATTTTAATGCTGTGAACACAAGAACCTAACACTCTCTACTACTGACCGTCTTCCTCGCATTAAATTTGCCTAGCCTAAGTCCCATCTTTAGTTTTTAAGGGGGAACCAAATGCCTAACCTACTGTAATATTCCAAAGTTTTAAATAAGCACAGGATAGTTTAGGACCTAATTAGGTCTATAGAATTTCCTATTTTATTTTAGGCGTAGGCTTATACTTATTAAGCTCAGGAAAAAATCAAGAATTATATACTTAGGGCCTAATTAATTTACAGAAGCAGGTTCAAGGAAGATTGTTCCATATCCATTTACACTCTTAGTATCAAACTTAGGTTTAGGCCCTAATTAATTTTTTTTTTAATTTTATTATACAAGGTAACCTGGTTGGTATTGCTTAATGATAATAAAATGGGTAGGTACCAGTACCATACCAATACAATTGGTTAAAATTAAATAGGTCTATATATTCCTAGGCTCACACTAGGCCTCACATCTGTTAGTTATGTTAATGTTGCTAATTACTACTTAGTTACTAAATAGTACTAACCCTGAGGTGCCTCAGAAGATTGCTCGTTGAGTCGAGGCCAGCAGACAGAATTGTAGTTTTCTTTCTACATTTCATACAAATAACCTCGATATTGTTACCAGTTTTTCGATAATTTGAAAATATTTCCCGTTCAATAGGACAGACTGATCCTTATTACCAAGATTTTTCTCTAAATATATTAAATACTGTTCTGGCGACAACCTAGAATATTTGGTACATTGGGAGACTGTTGAAGTTTTAAGATTGCACTCATTATTAAAAAAATCAACCTATAAATAAAATATGTTTCGAATTAATTTATTATGAATACGGACGTGTAGTGTATATTTTATGCCTATATATTTGAAAAAATATTTAAAAATTAAAATTAGCTATGAAAAATATCAATTTTTCAAACTAATTTTAATTTTTAAATACCAACACACAAACATAAAACTTCATATTTAAAAATCTGAAAGTAAAAGTGATCTCCAGGATCAAGATCACAAGAAATAAAGTGATCTTAGATCAAGATCAAGATCACTATAATAAAAGTGATCTTGGAGATCAAGATCGTGCCCATCTCTGGTGATGAGCAGAGCTGCCTTACAAGCTTTTATTGTAATGATAGAACTGAGAAGTAAGGTATATTCAAACTGCCCCTTTTTATAGGGTTTAATCAATTATATTCATAATACATCTAGAAAAGAAACAAAACAAAATATTAGGAACATGAATACATATTAAGAAATATAAATGAGGAAGGGGGAACATAATATAATAAGCAGTTTATACATATTTCGGCCTGATGCGAAGTAACAAATGTGCAGTTCGATTTGGGACTGAAGCGATGGAAGTGTTAATATCTTCGCGGCAGTGCCACGAATACATTTACCCGGTAACGATACCAATCGGCACACACCAAATAGGGAGCTTTTCAGGATCGAACGGGACGAAGAGTTTAAGGGAAGGTCTCGAACTCCCTCCCGCCCTCTGTTTTCTCATCACATCTTCGACCTTGACCATTCCTTGGTTGGTATAGTATATGGTTATTCATGTGATTTATTTTCTGTTAATAAATCAGCCTAAATAGCGTTTCGAAAACCATAACCATAAATTTGTTTAATCGAAGTTGTCGGCTGATAGTTTTTAGGCCTAAGACGACAGCGAAATAAATTTTGAAATAATGAACTGGGTTTTAAGAAAAACAATTAAACAAATATAAATATATTTATAAAATCAACGAATGTACAATGAGATAAGTAGATTAGGTATACAATGTAAGATATTGTAACATATGATTTACAGTAATAAGATGCGAAGAGAATTGAAGTATGTGAAATAAATATGAAATAATATGGTGGAATAATATGGTGAAATAATATGGTGAATAATATAGTGACTATGATGGACTGTGAATTAGGGGCTGCAATATGAAAAGTAAATATAATTAGAACCTATTCTTGTATGGTCGTTTGCAAAGAATTGTGAGAGAAAGTGGAATTAAACTAAGTATGATTTGTTTGAAGGTAAATGACTAATTGTAGAAGGAATTATTACCGACCTTTATACGGACAGTGGCTTGAGTCGAATGGAAAAGAATAGTATGCTATTTGGTCGAGCTGAAAGCGTGTTTGTTTGTTTGTGTGTGAAATTTTAAGAAATGTTGTTTGGAACAGTATTACGTTAAATGAACTGACAAGTAAAATAAATGAATTAATTAATTATTAAGTTGTACATAAAATGATTTAATTTACAAAAGTTAAGTAAATCAATTGAAAGATTAAATTGATAAAGTTAAGTAAAATAATTGCATAGGAATTTTAAATAATAATTGATGTATATAATATTTAGGTTTCCCAGGAGGTTTTCATTATATGAATGCCCAGAGGCATTGCTATAGTCGGCAATGTTTTCTAAGTTGTAGTCCATGAGTTATCTCGCATAAACCATCCCTTTAACAAAATTATTGGTAAGGTGCACTAGTACATGCCTAGTTGAGCAACCGAGAATCCGAAGAGAATTCACCATGGTTGGTCGCCTGAGCAGAGAACACCAAAATCACCAGTAGGGCCCCCTCCGAGAAACAAGAGATTTCCGGTTCAGTACCTAGAACCCTAATTAATGCCTGAGGCTGATAGATTATGTGTCATTTGAACAACATGCTCCCATTAGTAGTGCGAACAATCAGGAAACACTTGAAGCCGGCCGCCTCACAGCTGCTAGACAGCTTCTTGATGAAAGGCCCCGGCTTCAACGAGGCTCCACTTACTTAATCTGCAATTGTGGTTGTCATGGTCTTGGTCTGGGTCTCCCTCGCCCGAGGGTTCATCGGCTTCAGACGTGCTAGTCATGGGCCTGGTCAACTACCAAAACGACAGGAGGCCTATCCATCACCGGAAATCTCTCGGAAGAAGAAGAACCTCGACTCTTCTTGGCCTTTTTGCTCTACTTCTTCTTCGTTTTAGAAAAGGGGAGCGGAGAATGAGTTCTCTTCTCACCACGCACGGAAGAGCTTCCCAGGACGGACGAGCCAGGCTCAACCAAGTCCATGTCCCAATTGAAGAAGTCCATGGCTGACCAGAGGGAACCAAACTGGCGATAAGACCCTTTCCTCCCCTTGTGATTCCTTGGGGTCCAGCACCGCATCAGGAGGCTCTTACACGAGGCTGACTTTGTCTCGGGTTGGTCTCCACCAAGTCTTTGTCGACCCCTGTGGAAGACAGTGCCATCTGTGGCAGAGACACCATTGTCGCTATTTCTATCTCAGGAAGGCCTCCAAATCACCCTCTGCCAAGGTGTTATGGATCCTAACCGGTCATCTCCAGGACTATGGCCTGTAACGAACGTCATCGAGGCTGGAGAACCAACCTCTATTGGAAAAGAAATGAGGGCAGGCAGGCTGGCCTCTAAGAAATTAAGACACATGTCTTCAGAATAGTAGGAGGCACGGCCCGAAGGGCCCCGCCAACCCTTTCCCCTCTAAGGGATTTGGCCATATTGAGCCAATCCCATCGGGAGCGGTCGATTCTGGGCGGCCTGCTTGTTGCTTATTTGACGGGCCCCTGTGAAAGAAAAAGAGGAACTGCCACTACTATAGACCTGTGAATCGACCGAAGGCGATTCCAAATAATGGGATGAGCGGAAAGCAGCCTCACCCGTAGACAGGAGAGGGAGTAAACCCCCTCTCTGCTAGAAAGTTTGTGGGGCACTTAAGAACGCACAGGGAAAGGGGCGTCTCCTCTTCAGAAGTGGAGTTACTCAAGATGGCTCCTGAGATGGCAAAGAGGAAGCCCCTTTAGCGCACAAAATGGTAACAGGGTAGCCTCACTATCGGTCAGAGTGGTGTGCTCAAATTCCTTGCACAACCCAACAGCAAGGTTTGACGAGGTTTCAATAATAGGGATACAGTCTGAAATTCTGAAAGATTTTCCAAAAGCTTGATCCATGCACTCGTAACCACTGAAAAATAAAAGGGGGGTTGGTGCGCCATATCCCACATCTATCCGCCATTGCACTTCCCATAATGGGGTTTCGGACATCTCAAGGTCTCTACCTTGCGTGCGTTAAAGAATGGTGTTCGCACCTGTGCAGCGATGTACAGTGACCAGAAATTGCCCAGTGGACCAGTCTTCTCTAAAGGCCGCAGCTCCTAAATGACCAGCCAGTGATAAAGGGTGACAGGGTGGATTTCCTTACTAGATCGTACTAATCATCGAAAGGACGGCCAGGATATGGATTTGTTATAGCAAACTCAAATACATGACCTGAGACTTTTAGTTGGCCTAGCAGCCAAGCAGGCAGTAAACTCTTCATGTCATAGGCAGTACAACCTTATGCACCCGAGAACAGCAGTATAAGCTGATCAGCTTATTGCAAGCAGGAACGTGTTATTGGGGCAAAACTTATCTTTCTGTTAGTCACGCCCCAACACACAAGACCCCTCAAGTCCTGGTCTCTTGCAGCATACGGGCGTGAAAGGGCGTTGCTTATAGAGTTACTAAAGCTTATCTTCTGAGACGGCATGATGTAGCTGCTCAGGTCTTTACGCCTAGACAAAGGGGTAAAGGGATAATCGTAGTAAAAAACAATGCTGAGAGGGAACTAGGAGGAAGCACATTTACCTCCCATAGCCCCGTTAAGAGTTCCTGTCAAGCCAATGACGTGGCTTCACTAATTTGCGTTTAGGCCTATAGTATGCCGAGAAATGCAAGCAGAATGTTCTAAAACTTCGATTGGATGAGTCTTTTTGAGATTCAGGATGGTGCAGGCGATACGCAGCTCGCCAACAGTGATACGGTGATGCATGAATCGGTTCGCAACTAGCTTCACGCTACTTTTGTCCTTTATTTTTTATTGCTCGTTTTTCTAAACCAATATATCTACAATGGTGCCCAGATTTTGGACTGGAGCGTTACTTAAAGAATAACCTTTTTCCAAACGGCATTCGATATTTTAATATCTTCAAAATATACGTCCCGCTTCTAGGATGAGGCTGTGTAGCGTGCCAAGAAATTCAAACGAGCCTTATACTGAGGTCATAGTTGAGTGAGGGTGTTGCTACCTTAATGGAAGGTATGCATACAGTATATTTAACTCTAAAATTTTAAACTTATGATTTGTTTTTAGATTTCACAGTTCTTGACAATGTTCAATGTGCATCCACCACAGCTGGCCTCTGTTCTGTCCTAAAGAAAGCTTACCTGGGTATAAATGTCCACTGATTGGACCCCACCATCAGTCAGAGGTTGCATGGAGTGCTTGAGTGCACTTGATTGACAGGCCATCATATCTATGATATGCCAGCACAGGCTACCTAGGGTCAACGTCCAATATGAATTGCACATTTTTTAGAGCAAAGTCATCACGTTAAATTATAGATAGTTGGTATTCTAATTCTATTTATATCATTTTTGTTTTGTTTATTACTCTATTAGTTTATTAACAATTCGTATCAGGATCGTATTTAAAAGTAGGTTGTATATTAATTTTATTGGGAAAATATTATTAAATTTTAATAATTACTAATTGAAATACTAATTATATAAACAACTTAGAGTGTCTTTCTATTTCAGGGTATAACCAGACAATGGCAGATACTTTGTGAAGGCCTTGTCCAGTTTGGAGCAGATGCTGACACACTGCCAGGCCGGCCAGTGGCTCAGAATGTAGACCATCACCCTGATAGTGATGATGTTGTTGTGGCTGCCCTGTTGGTTGTATCCGTAGATGAGTTCCAGCAGGGATAGGAAGGATGTATCCCTGATAGATTACTTGGCTGTGCTTATGGCTGACACTGAGCCTGACGATGTCGTCACCATAGTTAACAATCCCATCAACCTGCGAGTCCACATGAGGTGTACTTCCAACACCTTTAATCTAGTGGTCAGCACGGATTTAGTGGCTGCACTGTAGGTTACAGTTTTCAAATTGTCCTACAGGACTGCTATAACCATGACACGCGTTCTCTGGAACCTCCTGGATCGCAGCACTGTAGCAGCAGACGACATCTACAGTAAGGTAAGATAAGGAGGCTGGTTGTCCACAACACGACTAGGAGAACTCTACTTAATCCGGGAGATTAAGAGACCTACTCTACACAGTCATGGCCCAGCCAGAAGTCAACAGTTTGAACAACCAGGAAGTCGGCTTACTGAAGGAGTATGCCAAGGTAATAAGTTATTAAATAAAAAAAATTAATACTGATATTTAAATGATTTCATTTGACAATATATTTTTATGTCTGTTTCCCTACAAATAAAAAAAATTCTAAAATATACTAAATTACTAATAGCTAATACACCATTGTTTTATATATAGGAACGTCACATGTGGTCCAAGCGACCGACAAGATCTACGTGGAGGAGAAAGTCTACCTTGAGAGTCCAGTGGCTTGCGTGAGGTGTGCGGAACGAGCAGAATGACCAATTGGGGGTGTCGGTAAATATTATAATTGTATTACTTTCTTAGGATTTTGAGGCACATTATGATAATTTGCTGGGGTGTTTTGGCAAAAGGCTTAATTTGGTAGTTGTGCTGTCCCCCTCTCGACCACTGTGAGAAATATTAGTTCGACAATTTGCAGAGAATTTTCTGCGTGTGACATGGCGGAACTCCTTTCTCCTTATTGCTAAATTTTACTTCTTTTCCGCATTCTATAACATTTTCAAGCAACTGAAGCAATACCAATCAACCCGGGTAAGTGTCAGAAAAACATTTATGCTAAGATGTTCATGTACGCACAGCCATTGAATCATATTTTATATTCTCATAAATTGTGTCACAACCGATAATTGCGATTCCGTGGCCATCTTGATTTGATCGCAAACTTTGGTTTAAACAAATGCATGTGGTTAGTGTTAAAGCGTTGTTCAGCGCTTAACAGAGATCCTCCGTGCACTTTGACAGTACGAGTATCACTGTGGTTAATTATTATTATGATAGTATCCACGTGTGATAAGATAAAGAAGATACCCTATAGTGATATGCAAAAAAAAACAAAAAACAAAACAAGAATGTTGTTGGTCATTTGTGACTAATTATTGTGAAATCAGTGTCCATGTCCACTCAAGGGATGATTATCAAACCAACCTTCACCTAGCTCTTATCTGGCCTGGCATTTGAGAAATTTCCTGCGTTGATTAGATGAAACGCCTTCTTCCGGCTGCATATCCTTTTGTGATTGATTTTATGAAACTTGATCTTGAACTGTAGTGAAGGGTATTATGCTTCCATAAGAGGCAAGAAAATTCTATTTTTTTACATTTATCTCTACACACAGATAAAGCGGATATGAAATAGATAAAATGGAACTTCATATCGGAATCGGAATAGAAATAGAGAAAATGATGAATTATCTAAGTAGAATGAAGGGTATTTTTGAAATATGCAACTCAAGGCGAAAATTAGAATGGATTTCCATTATGAAGGGCTGATACTCTGAATCAGAATGCTGTAAGTAAAATTTCTGTGAATGTGAAAAATGTCATTGTAGCAGCTCTGCAGCTACAAATATATATATATATATATATATATATATATATATATATATATATATATATATATATATATATATATATATATATATATATAAAATTTATATAATTTTTCTTAAATATTATATATTTGTAAAAAAGTCTTCAAAAACAATTAGCAACATTTACACGCATGACTAACGCTTCGAAATATTCCGCATGCGTGACACAAATTTTCACTTGTGCCCTTGCTATCTCAAACTCAAAGTTAGTTGAATTCTTTCTCCATATAATCCTTAGATCTAACAGACAAAAACACTGTCTAATTCCTTATATTTCCTTTTCCAAACTCTCATACATTTTCCCTTTTACCATCGTGATTTCAATTATTTACAATTACATTTCAATTATTTCAATCATGCTTCCATAAGAGGCAAGAAAATTATTTTTTTTTTACATTTATCTCTACGCACAGATAAAGCAGATACGAAATAGATAAAATTGAACTGCATATCGGAATCGGAACAGAAATAGAGAAAATGATGAATTATCTAAGTAGAATGAAGGGTATTTTTGAAATATGCAACTCAAGGCGAAAATTAGAATGAAATTCCATTACGAAGTGCTGATACTCTGAATCAGAATGCTGAAAGTAAAATTTCTGTGAATGTGAAAAATGTCACTGTAGCAGCTCTGCAGCTACAAATATATATATATATATATATATATATATATATATATATATATATATATATATATATATATATATATATATATATATATATATATATATATATATATATAAATATAACTAAAATTTGAAATCATTTTTCTTAAATATTAAATATTTGTAAATAAGTCTTCAAAAACAATTGGCAACATTTTTTGGCAACATTTACACGCACGACTAACGCTTCCAAATATTCCGCATGCGTGACACAAATTTTCCCTTGTACCCTTGCTATCTCCAAATCAAGGTTAGTTTAATTCTTTCTCAATATAATCCTTAGATCACACAAACAAAAACACTGTCTAATTCCTTATATTTACTTTTCCAAACTCTCATACATTTTCCCTTTCAACCATCGTGATTTCCATTATTTACAGTTACATTTCAATTATTTCAATTACATTTACCCACAATTCGTGATTTTAATTGCATTTCAATTAGTTACAAATACATTTTAATTACATTTAAATTAGTTACAAATACATTTTAATTACATTCCAATTAGTTACAAATACATTTTAATTATTTACCATTACCTATCTACCTTACTCCAAGTTTAGTCACGACAAAAATTCAGTGTTAAACTCATGTTCATTTTGTATAATTAAACTCAAATTCAACCAATATAATTTCAAATATGTTCCATTCTTGTTAATCTATAATAATATATATTTTGTTGTATCCTCGTTGCATTTCATCCATTCCTTAACGATTTCGTGTACATCCATTAAGCCTAACATCGCCATAAGCTTGGCCGCTCGAGCCTTTTTACGATTCAATAACTCTCCTCAAAAACTTATAGATATAGGTTTGTTGTGAAGTATCTATCTAGGTTCATACCACGATGGCCCTATATCTATAGTCACTCGATAAGATGACATACTTCATGTTGCTCAAATTGAAAGTAAGGTCTATCAAAATCCTGAAAAACAAAGTAGCTATGAATATGATTTGGATGTAAAGGAAGACAATATAAATCGTTCATCACTTACTTCAGACGATAAAGATCAATATGAGCCTTCTCATAACAACACAATCAGATGTAACAAAACGAACTTCAGCAGGTGGAGTGGGCAGATTCAGGTCTGTGGGCAGTACAACAAGGTAGCTCCATTGTTAAGAATCTGAGTAGTGATTTTTCTCAGGTTATTGTAATGACGAATTATGTCATTGTGTTAAAAAAATGTAAAGTAGAAATGAGAAAGATGTCTCGTCAGAATTTGCCTAAATGAAACAATTTACAAAAAAGACTAGACAATTGTCAAAGTGAATATAAAAAGTGGATGGGATAAAAACAAGAGATAGTTCCGAAGGCTTATGGCCGGTTCTTGATGTCATCTGAATTCTGTCATCGATGCCCTATATGGGTTCATCAAATGAGATCGACAGAACATGCCATGAAGACAAAAGGCCCAAATTTCACAAATATATCTAAAAAACAAACAAACAACCCCGACATTTTTCCTGAGACAGCCATTATAAGAGCGAATACTGTCTACACCTTGTATATATACATACACGGTATTTCTAATATATATATATATATATATATATATATATATATATATATATATATATATATATATATATATATATATATATATATATATATTTCGCAATCGATTAATTTTTGCAATCCCCCTAAAATTTTATAAAAAAATCATATATTGAAAACTTTCTTTGTTTCGACACCATCCTTAAATCCAACATATGATCTAATTTACGCTTGCTCATTTGTAGTAAATCAAGGAGCTGGTTTTTAAGAAAGATATAAGTGATTTTAGCCTAATTGGGTTGGAAAAATCCTAAAAAATAGCGCGCTTCTTATTAATGTGGTTGCAAGGGTGAAGAAAACCAAGCATACTGAGGTACATAGGTGGGCGCGATAACGAAAAAATGTATCACGTTCCGGATAAATCGATAGTGATTACATTATCGGTGATGACCGATAATCGATAACGGGCGATAAATTGATCGACCAATAAGGTGATAACCGATAAATCCAAAATTATAATACAATATTGATTGTTGACTATATATAGCGTTATTTTATAATACAATAGTAAGAATATTTGAATACTGTTCTTAGTTTGTACCTGGTGAGGCTCTCCTTCATCTCCTCATAAGTTTTGGGGATCCTCCTCTCAGCTCGGACCTACTTATTTCTGCCTCCAAGGCACGCGCGGCTCGCCCCTGTGCTAAACTGGAATCAAAAACTGAAATTATCGATTATCGCTAGTTTGGAACCTATTCCAATGCCCTCTGGCATTCCTATAAAAAAATAAATTTGTCAATATTCCATTAGCATACTTTCTTTTTTAAATTCAATGTAAAATTATCCATTATAAATAATCAATCCGAAATCTTAAATATTTTGTAAAATATAGTTGTCATTCAAAAATCAATGACTAATATATTCTTTTCGACAACACTTAATTTACCAATACATACAAACAAACGTACGCCTTTAGCTGCCCACCTTGAAGCAGTCACCCATCCATTTGTGTTCTACTTTACTTCGAATCAAGGCAGTTATAAACTTCCATACGACAGTAGGTCCTAATTTTCGTTACTTCTCTCATTGCAGATCCCAATTCACAGTTCATCATAGTTACTTTACCACATCATAGTTACTTTACCACATCATACTTTACGACATCATACTTTAACACATCATACTTTACCACATCATGATTTACTACATCATAATTTCCATATCTTAGTCATAATACTTTACCACATCTTACTTTACCACATCATACTTTAACACATCATACTTTACCACATAGTTACCACATCTTAGTTACTTTACATACCTTACATTCACTCTACTTTTCATTACTTCATACATTGCACTACGTTGTATTCCTTAGCAATTCTCAATTTAATTATATCATTCATCCATATAATTTTAATAACCTCTCACTAGTTATTTCCTACGAGTAATTCAATTCTCTCATTGTGCATTCGTTGATTTTGTAAATATATTTATTTTGTTGATTTTCTGTTTTTCTTACAAACCTAATTCAGAAGTTTTCTAAATTCGTTTCACGTCAGTCGTTAGGCCTAAATATTAGCAGACGACTATTCCATCCAAATTAAACAAATTTATGGTAATGGTTTTCACTTAGCTATCTAGGCTGATTTATTAATTAAAATCAATCCCACTAATAACCAAATACCATAAAATGGTGCCCAAAATTTAATAATCTCCCGTCAATTAATAAATAACTTCAAACGTTAAAATAATTTTCTAACCCCTGGCGTCATTTCTCTGCCATCAATTTTAGAACAGCATTTTGATTCACGTGTTCATTATTAAAATCGCGTGTTATCTTTAGCATCCTTCTTCCAATTGTCATAATTCATATCATTTTAATTTAATACTATCCCCTATATACAACGAGTGGACAATTTCTGTTATTTCTCATAATTATTTTTCATTTCTTCACATTCCTGTGTTCGTGAATAATTTCCACACACAAACGTGCACAGAGCCACAGCTACTTCACTCACATCAACACATTCATTCAACCAGCACAAGTACACATAAAACATAGTGACTATAATGGATCAAACACAACAAATAAGGTCATCTGTTAGCCGGCAACCCAATCATCATAACCAACCGTCTGCCTCGATTCTCCAGTCCACGCACAGGCAGCCACATGCGTACAACTCGCTTTCTGTATATGATTCTGCAAACCCAATTGCATGGTTGGAAGTCTCGTCCCTCCCCTTTAAACCTCAGAACATCACCGAAGAAGAAAAAATGCAGCAATAATTCAACGTTTGCCCATAAGTATATTGATGCAATTCAGGGAAGTGCTAAATAACGGAGAACAGGCTGGCGTTCTAGACCCCATGAAGGAGGCTTTCCTCAACAAATACGGTAGGTTCCAAATAGACGACCTGAGAGAGCTCCTGAACACTCAGGAAATGGGAGATAAGAGTCCTACTTCTTTCTTAACGCATCTGAAGGACCTTAAGAAGGTAAAAGGTGCTCAAACCGAACTTTTTAGCACTTTCCTCACTAAGATTTTAATGAAAGGAGTCCCAGAGAAAATCAGGCCACTGAGCCTAAGCTCGAGCCCCACGAGCATTGAAGAGATTGCTATAGCCGCAGACAAATTATACAAGAGTCCTTATGTGAATTGTGGCAACAGCCAAACTCACGGCCCATTTAACAATAATCTTCCTATTTCTCAGGTTCGAGGAGCGTCGAGTTCCTCTGACGACCGGGCCGAGCGTTCAATGGTTCCATCTTCTCTATCGAGGGACCTTGAAGCTTCAATACGGAGGATGGAAGCCGACATCCAGCGGTTAAAGCTGCAGCGGAAATCACAGAGTGAGCACGGACACGGGTTTGGCGATCGAAGGCGCAGGTCCCGCTCTGGTTCACGAAAGAGAAACCAATGAGAGCATCCCGATGCAAGAGGTGAGAGACAGCAAAATTTTCAACCTCACTCTTCCGACTATTCTCACCATCTTCCACACCATCAGGACCTATGCTGGTATCATCAAAGATACGGGCGCAACGCTGTACACTGTACACAGCCTTGTAGCCACAGTTATACTTCTTTACACACTGCGTCAAGTAGTCTACCGAAGCATAACGTTTCCTTTTCCTCTCATTCAACTCAGTGCTGCTGGTACCACAACAAATATGGTGCACAAGCTGTAAAATGCTTGCAACCCTGCACATATTTGGAACCAGTACCTTCTTCTAACTCAACCCTCCAGTTTTTTCACTTCACCCAACTCAATCACTTTCTCCAAATCCTCAAATTTCAATTTCCTCCAACCTTCAAATTCTCGCATTCATCTCACTCTAGCATCTCAATCACAAACTTTAAACTAGAAAGGCATGGAACAAAAGGGTCTACATCCTTTGCCTAAAACTAGGAGAACTTGTCGAAGACTGAGTGTTTATTGTCATGGGGGATTTCAACACACAAGTTGACTGGGAAACCAGAGAACCCTGTGGCGAGAACGCATTACTCCTGGAGTTCGCAAACAGCGAGTTCCTGACTCAATGGGTTAGAGAGCCAATGAGAGGAGACAATATCCTCGACTTGGTTTTCACCTCTGAGGATGACATCGTTGAGGACCTCTCTGTTGGCGAAGAGCTCAGTGGCAGTGACCACCGACTAATTAGATTTGTAGTCAAAGTCCCGAAGGCAGGGCGTGCAACTAGTAAATCGAGGAAACTCGATTAAGGGAATTAAATCTGTTCTCGTTGGAAACCCGTAGACTGCGTGGTCAGCTCATCGAAGTTTTCAAAATACTTCGAGAGTTTGACAATGTTGACTACAGGGATATTTTCACACTTGTTGAAAGCAGAACAAGAAATCACGGCTTTAAACTTGAACTGAAGCGTTACAACCGCAATCTGTGTGGAAATTTTTTCACTTACAGTATCTGCGGTAGTTGGAACGCACTTCCAGTGGAAGTTGTCAACAGTGAATCTGTTGACCAGTTCAAGTCAAGACTAGACAGGGTCTTAAAAAATGTCCGTGAAAGGACGTAAAGCATTTAAGCAGAGATGTGCCCGCTCGACTGCTAGTCCAAAGGTACCCTCATTGAATGAACCGTAAGGTCTTCTAGGGTACCTTCTTTCCTTGTTGTTACTCCTTGTTGTAACTCATTTCATCAGGTAGGTCTTCCATTTCGTATTTTTTACCCACTTTCTGATTTTTCATTCTTGGTGGACACTGGTGCTGAATGCAGTGTCATCCAATTTTTAAGGCCGACAAAGCTTATGCCCCTTCAGAATTAGTTTTGAAGGCAGCCAATTCGACCAATATTAGGACCTATGGGAGCGTAACCTTCAGGTCTCACTCGTTCTCCGTCGAGTTTTTCGATGGGTTTTCATCATGGACGAGGTAGATTATCCAATATTGGGCCTTAACTTTCTTTCGGCTTACGACCTCTTGGTCGATTCTCGTCAACGCAAGCTTGTCGACAGCAAAACTCTCATCACTGTGTCTGATTCGTATTCACCTTCTCAGAGTTCCCTCCTCTCTATTCGTCTCCCATCCACCGAGCCAAAGTTTCAGAGCCTCCTTCAAAAGTTTCTTGAGCTCACCCTTCCACCCTGAAAGGACAGGCCCATTAAACATATCGTGGTGCATCGGATCGAGACAACAGGAGGTCCTGTATTCTTACGGCCACGCCGTATAGCACCTCATAAACTCTCTGCTATTCGTGATGAATTCCAATTCATGATTGATGCAGGCATTTGTAGGCGTTCCTCTTCTCCGCGGGTCTCTCAATTTCACATTGTGCCCAAATCCACGCTGGGGGAATTCAGAGCAGTTGGGGTTTACTGAGCTCTTAACTCTGTAACAATTCCTGATCCCTATTCTTTGCCGTATTTAGCCGATTTCACTTCTTTTCTCCATGTCTGTACGATTTTTTTCTCACTTAGATCTAGTTTGCGCTTTTAACCAGATCCATTATTCACCCAGATGATGTCGCAAAGTCTAACATCACCACGCCGTTTGGTGCTTTTGAAATGGTCAAAATGCTATATGGATTGCGTAACTCTGGTCAAACCTTCCAGCGCTTTATGGATCAAGTGCTTAGGGGTCTTCCTTTTGTATTTTATTACATCGATGACCTTCTAATATCATCTACCTCACTGGAGGAACACCTTTCTCACCTTCACCAAGTTTTTTCTCCTCTTCAGGAGTACGTTATCGTACTAAACGCCTCCAAGTGCCTCTTTGGTGTTCCGCAACTCTCATTCTTGGGGCACCATGTCTCGAGTGTAGGGATTAGCCCACTCGAACATAAAGTTACCGCGATGCGAAACTTTTCTCGTCCTACATCACGCAAGAAACTCAGGAGTTTCTGTGGCATGGTCAATTTCTACCTCAGATTAATCCCTAAATGTGCCCAGGTCATGCAACCTATCAACTCTCTGCTCACCAAGACCGAAATGAACTCGCCTCTTGAATTATCTGCTGAAGCGTGCGATTCATTCTCTTGCACCAAAGAGGCTATTACCCGCGCTGTGGAATTGGCTAATCCTTTTCCAGGAGCTCCCATCAGCGTCGCCTCAGATGCATCCTCAACCCATGTAGGTGCAACCTTGCAGCAAAAAGTTGGTGACCAATGACAACCTCTTGCTTTCTTCTCTCGCGCTCGTACAAACCCTCAACAGAGATATTGAACGTTCTCTAGAGATCTCCTCGGTATATATCTCGCTGTGCGCCACTTCCGCTATCATTTGGAAGGGAGTGAATTTACCATTTTTACTGAGCATAAGCCCTTGGTCGGTGCACGTTCGTCTCGTAGTACTTCGTCAGTACACACTACAGTTGACACTCGTCATCTTGACTTTATCCTGCAGATAACAAACGATATTTCCTACGTCCCTGGTTCTTTAAACGTCTTACCGGACGCGCTCTCTCGCATTTCATCTATTTCGAGGACGCAACTCTCCTACACTGCGCCCAACAAACATGCAACAATAGCGCTTGCCCAGGAACATGATGAAGACAGGCAAACACTGCGTCACTCTTATCAACTAGTCGTTCACGAGATTGCCTTCCGGACAGTCCTTCCAGGCACATCCTGGTTGACTATTCTATTCCTGACTGTCCTCGTTCTCTCATTCCTCTCGCTTACCGTCGGCACATTTTCGACCAAATTCATGGTCTCTCTCATCCTAGCGTCAATGCCACACACAAACTCGTTGCACAACGCTTCGTAAGGCCTAGGTATGAATGCCGAAGTAGCTAAATGACTCGCTCATGCCTGCTATGCCAGCGTGCTAATGTCTACCGCCACACAAAAGCTCCTCTGGTCCCTTTTCTTCTTCCTTCGTCACGTTTTGACGCCGTTCACGTCGATCTAGTAGGTCCTCTTCCTTACTCCTGTGGTTGCAATTATCTTCTCACCATGATCGATCGTCTTACTCGCTGGCGAGAGGCGGTTCCTATCTCGGACATCAGAGCTTCCACTGTCACTCGAGCCTTCGTCTCAGCATGGGTTGCTAGTTTTCGTGTTGCCTCAACGATCCTGATTGATCGTGGCAGCCAGTTTGAATCCCCCCAATGGGATGCACTCATGTCAGTGCTTGGCTACTTTCGCCTTCGTACAACAAGCTATCATCCGTAGGGTAACTCTAAGGTAGAACGTCTGCATCGGACATTCAAGGCAAACTTACGCTCCACCGATCCAAACATAACTCGGGTGGACAAGCTACCTTTGATTCTCCTTGGCATTCGCTCGTCCTTGAAAGATGTTTAGCTTGCTCTGCATCAGAATTAGTTTTCGGTACTCAACTTCGTCTACCCACTCAATTCTTTTCTTCCTCTGACCTACCTTTACCTGCTCACCTAGATCCTTCTTCATACGTACTTAACCTTGTGCGGGTGCTGGCTGAAGTTAAGCCAGCTGCCCCAAGAGTACCTGCTAATTATAAAACCTTCGTGCCGAAGGAGATGACAACATGCTCCCATGTTTTCGTCCGTCGCGATTCAGCTCGCACTTCGTTGCAACCAGTCTTCTGTCGGACCCTTTCTCGTCTTCTCCAGGAAGCCGAAATTCTTCGCCCTAAAACTTGGCACCAGGCAAGATACTGTCTCTATCGACCGCCTAAAACTACTTATACCGAAAATGTTCATCTAGAATCACTATCACATCATTCTTCTCCTACTATACCTCTTTATGGTACAGTAATCCCCCAAACATCCTCAACTCCACCCTTTTAACCACGTCTGCTACTCCAACTCCACCTTCTCTTTTGCTGCCTCCTCCTCTTTTGTTGCAGGAACGCTCGTCGGCAGAAGTGGTCAGTCAGGAGCAAATCTCTCCCCCACTGGCCACTCCGTCAGCGAACAACGGTACTCATGACTCCCACATCCCGCTTGGTGCCATCTCGGAAGGAACCAACAAGCGGATCACTTTCGCTTCTTCAACTTTCTCTCACGTCGGTACCTCGTCCAACGCTACTGGCACTGCGACAGCGAATCTGTGCCCCCGCAGCCTAACCAATGGTACTGTCACACGCTTCGGTCACGTCGTCAGAAGGCCTCGGCGTTACTCAGACAGCGGGTCTTAAATAAAAAAAGGGTGGTAATTTTCTTAAGGGGGACTGTTATAACAATGCCCTCTGGCATTCCTATAAAATATTAAATTTATCAATATTCCATTAGCATACTTTCTTTTTAAAATTCAATGTAAAATCATCCATTATAAATAATCGATCCAAAATCTTAAATATTTTGTAAAATATAATTGCCATTCAAAAATCAATGACTAATACATTCTTTACGGCAACACTTAATTTTACTAATTAACACAAACGAAAGCACGCCCTGAAACAGTCACCCATTTATTCCTGCTCTACTTTACTTCGAATCAAGGTCACTTATAAATCCTCCCACACTTATTCTATGCAAACTTTCATACGAGAATAGGTTCTAAATCTCGTTACTTCTCTCATTGCAGATCCCAATTCACGTCCATCATAGTTACTTTACAACTTCTTACTTTACCCTATCATACTTTACCACACCATAGTTACTTTACTACATCTTACTTTACCACACCATAATTTACTACATCATAATTACTATATCTTAGTCATAATATTTTACCACCTCTTACTTTACCACATAGTTAGCACATCTTAGTTACTTTACATACCTTACATTCATTCTACTTTTTATTACTTCCATCCATTACATTACGTTGTATTCCTTAGCAATTCTCAATTTAATTATATCATTCATCCATATAATTTCAATACCCATTCACTCGTTATTTCCTAATTCAATTCTATCATTGTGCATTCGTTGATTTTGTAAATATATTTATTTTGTTTATTTTCTGTTTTTCTTCAATCTTAGTTCAGAAGTTTTCTAAATTCGTTTCACGTCAGTCGTTAGGCCTAAATATTAGCAGACGACTATTCCATCCAAATTAAACAAATTTATGGTAATGGTCTTCAATTAGCTATCTAGGCTGATTTATTAATTAAAATCAATCCCACTAATAACCAAATACCATAAACCAAAAGTATCTGCGATATCGATGAATCAATAACGCTGGGAAGAGGGGGGAATATCGGATAACCGATAACCCGATATCATTATCGCGATAAATTATTGCGATAATTTATCGTGAGAACACCAACCTATGCTGAGGCAGCGAGCATCGCTTTAATCTCAGCTAAGGCAACACTGCCAAGGTATCTAAAGCGTTGCTTTAATTAAGATAAATGCACTGCTCACCGTCTCAGTTTGTTCACTTCAATTCCCACCCATGAGCGGATTTTTCCGCAATTAGAAAAAAAAACTTTAAGAAGAAAAATGTTTCCGCACAGATACAGATGGGTGCACTAAGGCCTTTGCAACGGCAGCGCAATGACATTAATTCTTATTTAGGTTTAGGCCAGGTTTCAGGCTATTTCGCTCCTTCTTTTTTCTACTTTTCCATAGTTTTTCGATATATAATATGTATTTTTCTACTTCTTCGCTTGTTGGATTGAATCAAAGCACCTTTTCTAATCTGGTGTTCCCTATAATAGTATACTTTCTACGTATGTCTATTAGTCCTTCACAATTTAGTAAGAAGTGCCGTAATGTATCTTGCTCTCCTCGGTTGCAGAAGTCACATTTTTCCTACTTTCCTTTAAACCTCTTTCTCCAATTTAGCTGCAGTGAGTTGGTTCTGCATCTAAACATTAGCTTGGGCTTAAATAAGTTGTCATATATATATATTCCTACTTGATCACCTTCTTATTCTTAAGATATGTACTCAGTTTTGATTTTCCTTCCATACTTAGCCTTCATATTTCTTCTCCCCATTTCCTTACTCTTTCCTTTATATTTTCTTCCTTCAACTGATTCAGTTCTTCCATACTTCTTATGTTAAGTTCTTTCATATATCCTCTTACTGTACTTATCCACTGATTTCCTTTATTATTTCCTTTCATCTCCTCCAATATTTCTTTTAGTAAATTACTGTTTATTTTCATCACATGTTTTGTATAATTTAATTTGATATTTATATTTTTTTTTCCATTGTGGCGCTTCCTATTTGTCCTCTTAATACCTCCAATGCAGCATAATTTGGAGCTGAAGGCCTTACGCAGAGATACGTAAGGCCATCAGATCCCTAAAAAACAACAAAGAAATAGTCATAAGAAAAGCTGACAAATCCAACATGTACGTCATTTCAAACAAAGAAGAATATAACAACAAATTGAATACCATCTTAAGTGAAACCACTAAATTTGAACGCATGAAAAAAGATCCAGCAGCTTACTTAAAAAAGAAAATAAATGGACAAAAAACTGAAGCTAATGCACTCATCCGAGGACTTTACTTCCAAAAGATCATCGGTGATTACATACCAGGATATCTGTTTCGGAATGTAAAAATTACTAAGCCGCACAACCCATTAAGGCCCATCATATCTCAAGTCACGACTCCTACGTACTGTTTAGCTAAAACCCTAAATGCATTAATAAAACCATACATTCCTTCGAAATATAGAATAAAATCCACGGAAGAATTCATCCACATACTCCACGCTTCAAGACCGTCAGGACTAATATCATCCCTTGACGTAGAAAGCCTGTTTACGAACGTGCCTATCGCTCATACCATGCACATCAGAGGTGCCGTTCAGGACACCGGACGGTAATCTATACACGCAAGTGGATGGAGTGGCTATGGGGTCAGCCTTAGGGCCGACCTTCGCCAACTATTACATTGGTCAATTTGAGGAGAGATTATTGGATATCATGGAAAATAAGCCACACACATATTGCTGAACGTAGATTACATCTACATCAACGTCCAAAACGAAGAACATCTGATAAACATCAAGCAGCATTTTGAGGAGAACGCCGTGCTAAAATTCACTTATGAATTGAACACGGGCAATAAACTCTCTTTCTTGGACGTTGAGGTTCAAAACATCAATGGCAGCTACATCACTAAAGTACATAGGTAAAGTATGGCCATGGGAAGATGCGTAAATGCGGAGAGAGTGAATGCCCTGAAAGGTATAAAATAAGCGTAATCGGCCCATACATCCTCAGAGCTTATAAATGCTGCTCTACGTGGGAACTTTCCCACCGAAAGAGTGCACAATGGTTTCTCAAACAGCATGATTGACAAACAACTCTAAACATTTTTAAATAACAATTACAAACATGCGGATAAAACTAAAAGTAATCATGGAGAAGTCAACAACATCACAATGTATTGGAGAAACCAGATGTCCACGGCCAATAAAATAGATGAAAAAAACATCAATGGGATTATTAACCGTAACATCAAGGTTAAAAATCAGACGGATAAAATCCAACTCATCCTTTTTTATAAAACAACAAAAGCGAACAATCTTCTGATGAAAAACAACATCTGCCTAAACTCCTCGAATCTCAAGTCAACCAACATAGTTTAAGCTTTAGAAAAACTTAAATATATTGGCATGGCAACCACTACATTTTTGACATGTTTAACCATGCATCTACAAAGCGGAGGGCCTAAGAATCATATGGAGAGTGCCCATAATATAAATCTAACGAGGGAGATGTCAATAAAGTGAGGCTGAACATCTTAGAAGCCATATTAACAAATGAAGATGAGCTGTCCACCAACAGTCAAGCCACAAGCTGGAATCTCACAATAAAACTATTTTAAAATTCCCCTCACAAGAGTGCTTCATTTCGCCTAACATTACGTTTACTAAGGCGGAATAAATACCCTTTAAAAATCATTTTATCTCACTGTCAGAACCTCACTCCACTCATTACATCGGTAAAGGAGGCAAGAACATTTCAAAACGCTCCGAAGATGATCGAATAAGATCGAAAGCTTAGCAATTTAGTTTGTTTTTTACCAAACACATTAATTTAAAAAAGAGATGAATACTGGACAAGTGATCCACCATCTACCATATGGAATAGAAAGATAGTTAAAAGAACAGAAGAAAATTGCCAAATGAAATTAATTAAGGCAAAATATACAATGGTCTTCAACAAAATTTGCATTCAGGAAAGTCTGTTACCTAATTACACTCATATATATATATATATATATATATATATATATATATATATATATATATATATATATATATATATCATCTTAGTATTATCTATTAAGGTAACTTACTACTCCTTAAAATTAAAGGAGTGGCAATTAATTTAATAAGTTTCTACACCTACCCTCCATTTGTATTTGTTATTCTTTTTTCTCCTTCTACATATCTTTTCTTTATGGGAACATACGATAACATTTTGCTTTTTGGGTCAACCAACTAATTCTTTTGGCGCAAATTTTGTTTGGCTCTCATTTAATATTAGAAGGGACTTTCTACTGATCTTCTGAAGGAATCGGACGTTTTTGATCGGTCTCACTTCGTCGTCGAACTTTATATCACCTGCTCACTCACGGTCGCCCGCAACTACAATCTTCTAAAGGCTTTCGGCCCCTAATAACCTCTTGGAGTATCTCTAGCTTAGCTCTGGGAGACCTAGGCCGCCAGGCCCAGGTGAACGGTCCCCCAATGGAAGTTTCCCTAACCCCTAAGGGCAAACGTGGCCTCAGCCCTTCCGCCGAAGCGGACCCTCGTCCGACTTCACGTCCTCGCTTCAACCAAGACGCTCCAAGACCTAATATTCCTCGATCTCACCATGCCTCCAACTCAACCCTGGCTCCAAATGACAACTCTGAGTCTCAGAATGTTGTTCTCATCAGATCATCTGAAAACAAGGCCATATTTTCCCATCCATTAAAAGTCACAACTGCCCTAAACTCATCACCATTCCATAAACTTATAAAAGAGGGATCCTGCCGAATCTTGGGAAAAGGTACAGCCCTAAGAATTGAACTCTAATATAAATAAACTAGAGGTAGATCTTGAAGATGTCTCCACCCTGGGGGAATGGCCAGTCAAGTGCTGGCGCCCGGAAGATGCCTCATTAGGCAAATACAAATATGGAAGGTTCTCTGGCCTTCCAGTCTCCCTACAGCAAGAAGACCTCAGAAACAACCTGCGGATCCTTGATTCTAACAGCCTGTCCAGTCTTATGGAGATTTCTAGACTACCTTCCCATCCTGAGGCTTCCACCTACTCAGCGCGTCTCAAATTTGCAGGAGGACTACCAGAAAGAATGGCTCTGGGCTTCACCTCCTACTCAGTTCTCCCATACATTCCCCCCCCTCTGAGGTGTTTCACATGCCAGCGTTTTGGCCATGGATCACTGACCTGCAGATCCACACAAAGATGCAGCAGATGCAGTGGTTTTCATGCAGGCCAAGAATGCTCAAATCTCCCCTACTGCTACTTCTGCAACGACAACCATCGCCCCTCCTCCAACAACTGTCCATTCTCAGAAAAGGCAAGGCAGATCCAACGCAAATCAGTGGATGATAGTACCCCTACCTATACCATCCATGCCCAGCTCCGCTCCATCTACTCAGCCCCAAAAGACTCCAGGACAACTTCCACTGCCTCCAAAACTACACCCTCACTATCCTCCCAGGATATCCGCTCTTCTCCTAAAACTCCCCCAAGAAAGCCCCTCCAGACTCCCTCCTATGCAGAGATGGCTGCTGCTCCCATCCCACCAAGGAACCTCGGTAAACCAAATCCACCTGTAACCTCCTCCTCTTCACACAGAGCCAACAGAGAGACCACTCCCAAGAGGCCCTGCCCCAGCCAATACTATCACCCCAAGAGCCCTTCTCCAATTCCTCCTCCATACCCACTTTCCCCAGTCATCCAGAATGTGCCTCTTCACCACCGCAAAGGAGCACCCTCAGCTCAGCCACTCATAGTGAAGATCACAAATCTCCTAAAAGAATTCGTCCCCCTTCTCCAATCTGGCTCTCCTGTCCAACAAGCCCTTATCACTCTCCTCCCTAGTGTAATCAATCTGTTCACTTCATTCCTCTCATAATGGCTTCAATGCACAGCTCTATAATTTTC
Source organism: Ceratothoa steindachneri (assembly GCA_963969495.1). Lineage (NCBI taxonomy): Eukaryota > Metazoa > Arthropoda > Malacostraca > Isopoda > Cymothoidae > Ceratothoa > Ceratothoa steindachneri. Next base: position 88,342,153 of record OZ018319.1, on the reverse strand, counting down.
TGGAATGCCCGCTCCCTTCGTCACAAGATGAGAGACCTCTCTCTACTCATCAACTCTCTATCACCCAATATAGTTGGCATATGTGAGACCTGGTTCCAGCCTGAAATCTCACCCTCATTCCAAGGTTACACTGCACTCCGCAGAGACAGGTCAAATCGGGCAGGTGGTGGCCTCCTCCTTCTCATTAAACATGGATTGACCCACCGTCTCCACACACTCATACCATACCCCCAAGGCCTTCTAGAACTGCTGGCAGTGCAGATAGCCATCGGCGGAACCTGGTGTGACATCCTCATCTGCTACAACCCATGCCTCCCGGTCACAGCAAGAATTTAACCACTATTTTGACCAACTCTCCCCTACAAGCCTCATCATGGGAGATTTCAATGCCCCCCACCCCCACTGGGATCCATCAGCCATCACAAGCCGCCCAGGCTCTGCCCTCTTTCAAGCCCTCCTCTCCTCGACCCACCTCTCCCTTCTCACCCCACCAGGCCTCTGCACCAGGGTGGACCCAGCAAAAGCCGTGCCTTCAACCCTGGATCTGTGTATTGGCAGTGGGTCCTTCACCTCTTCAGTAGTTTCTACCGGCCAATATATGGGAAGCGACCATCTACCAGTGATCATCTCCTCAAATGGCCTCACAAACCCTCCCCCTAGGTCAATCCGCCCTCATTGGAAAACAAACACAGGAAAATGGACAAAATTCCAAGCCTCACTCGAACCTCCCCCCCCAAATCTCCTCTCAGTTGAAGAAAAAGCCAACTGGTTTTCAGAATCCCTCAAGGCAGCTGGGGAACACACTTTTCTCCTGACCACCAGTCGCTTCAATGGCCGCCCCCGCTGTCCTTGGTGGACAGAAGAGTGTGCATCAGCCGCCATCCGCCTCAGACGACTAGCATTTGCAAGATGGAGACGTCAGCCCTCCCAAACTAACAAAATTGGATTTAACAGACAGGACGCCAAGTGCAAAAGGATCTTACTTCAGGCAAAAAGAAACTCCTGGCATAAATTCTGTAGCTCGCTTTCCTTTTCCACCCCTCCACTAAAGTCTGGACTTTCTTCAGACACATGACCTCACCTTCAAAGCCCAATTCCTATCCCCTCTGCTCAGGTGGCTTCCCACTAACAAATGAAAAAGACAAGGCTGAAGCCTTTGCCACAGAATACAGCCGACTATACAGCAGCAAAGCAGACTCTCTCTTAACCAGACCTCAAGCCAGGCTTCTCACAGAGAGTATTTCCAACACCACAGATGACCCACTTGCATCCCCTTTCCAACTCAAAGAATTGCATGGGGCACTTTCTTCCATGAAAAAAGGCAAGGCCCCCGGCTCCGACATGATCCTCTCTGACTTCCTAAGTCACTTGTCTGAAGTTCACCTAAGCTTCTTACTGGAGCTATTCAACGACAGCTGGACCCAAGGCCAATTCCCCTCCCCATGGAAACTTGCCCTCATCCTCCCCATCCCCAAAAAAGGAAAAGACCCTAGTGACCCGGCATCATACAGACCAATTAGCCTCCTTTCCTGCACCAGCAAACTCCTGGAAAAAATGGTCCAAAAGCGTCTAGCCTGGTGGCTGGAATCCCACCACATCACCACCCTAATCAATATGGCTTCCGACCAGGCTGCAGCACGACGGACGCACTCATACATCTAGACCACCTGGTGCAATCCACCTTCAAGGAACATCTAGTGGCAGAGGCCGTCTCCTTTGATCTGTCAAATGCTTTTGACACAGTTAACCATGAGGCCTTGCTGCACAAACTATTGAACCTGGGAATGCACGGTCCCCCCCCCTCTCATGGATCAAAGACTTCCTCTCTAACCGTCTCTACACAGTGCTGATAGGGTCAACCCAAGCTTCTCCCCGCAAGATCAACCAAGGAGTCCCACAAGGATCCCCTCTGAGCCCCCTTCTATTCACAATATACATAGCAGACATACCGGACAGTGTTCATACAACATCTCTATTATATGCAGATGTCATATCCATCTTCTGCACCGCCCAAACTCCCCAACTGGTCCATGACAGACTCCAAAACGCAGTAAACGACCTCACAGCATGGGCTCAAAGTTGGAACCTGCACCTAAACAAGACCAAGTCCAAATCACTCTTGTTCACTCGTCGCCATCTAGGACCACCACCACCCTTGCTCATTTCTGGCACACCTATTGAACGGGTGTCCGCCCATAAGCTTCTTGGACTATGGTTAGATAGCCCAACTCTAAGCTGGAACACCCAAATCAACCAGCTGTGAGAGAAATGTTTCAACTGTCTCGCCTTGATGTGCCGCATTGCTGGTGTGAAATGGGGTGCCTCCCGGGAAACACTCCTTCAATTCTACACAGCCTACATCCAAAGCAAACTAGACTATGGTTCGATTGTCTACTCTGCGGCAAATAAGACCCAGCTGGCAAAACTAAACCCTATTCAGCACAGTGCAATGAGAATTGCCCTAGGAGCCTTCAGATCATCCCCCATTTCAGCACTTCATGCAGAAAGTGGCATCCTTCCCTTAGAATACAGAAGAAAGAACCTCCTTGGAAAATGGCTCTATCGGACTACATACCTACCAGAAGACCACCCTCTTCCAACAATCATAGCCTCCCACGCATATCTTCAACCCTGGCCAACTTCTTCACATCGCCCAGTAGCAGTCCGTGCAGCCCAGACTTTTGCTCAATTTGCTTTTCCTCTCCCACGGCAGGCTCCACTTCCAGCAACGCCTCCCATTCCACCTTGGATATCACTATCCGCAGTGATATCACCCTCCCTCCCATGTCAATGGACAAAACATGACCCACCCCACAAATTGAGAGCAATCTTCTGCAGCCTAGAAAATGCCACTTACAAAGACTACTTAGCCATATTCACAGACGGCTCCCACCATACGGATCCCCCCTCAACTACAGCAGCAGTCATCTGCCTAGAATGCCCATTTGAATTCACATGGCATTTAGATCCCCTGCACAATATCGTGGTGGCTGAACTGTATGCCTTGTTCCACGCTCTTAAAATAGCCCGGACACTAGTCCCCTCCAGGAAAATAATCATCTACACTGACTCAATGTCCTCGCTTCAGCTTCTCCTCTCCTCCGCACCCCTCACCCACCCACAACTCTGCTATGAAATTCAGGCATTGCTACTTGACTTCCTCATCCACCCTCTATGGCATGTGAAGCTGCAATGGATCCCAGCCCACTCTGGTATCATCGGCAATGAAAAAGTGGACAGAGCAGCAAACCAAGCTCACTCCACTCCCATTTTGGGAACACTTCCCATCTCTCCAGCCACACGAACCTCCCTCTGGAAGGCACACACCAGAGCTACATGGGAAGAAGACCTCCGCCAACAGCTCCATGGATCCTTCAGATCCATCCTTTATGAGGACTCTGGTCCTATACTTTGGTCAAGGTCAATCAATCGTCGTCTTGACTCTGCCCTTGTCCGATTGAGAATTGGACATTCTGGTCTGTCTGCTCATCTCTTCCGCCTGGGTCTCTCTCCCTCTCCAGACTGCCCCTGGTGCCCCAATCAACCAGAAACCATCCAGCACTTCCTACTAGAATGCCTGCACCATCACTCCCATCGAGTACTACTCCGTGAAAAACTCAGAGAAATTGGAGTAATGCAACTCACAATCCCAGTCATCCTCAATGGAATCGGTTACCCCATCCCTATCCGCCAAGCAATTTCCAATTATCTCTAGTTCTTTCTGACTAAAACTGGACAGTTACATAGAATATAAATCATAGATCATCCCCTCCCTCCTGTACTAACATGGCTTATCTCCTGTTAGATTGCTAAGTCAGCCCAGCAAGCAAAGTCCGCTAAATCTTTCCTAAGCCAAAGTACAGAGAAATATAAACGGCATTGACCTTCTCCAGGGCCCATAGTGCTGACCCTCGCACTCTCTGGCCCTCAATTTACCAAATTACCAAATTAATATTAGAAGAAGTGGAAGAATGCAATGTAGGTTTTGAAAATGAGAAGTTCAAGTTGAGAATGCTTTACTTTGCAGATGATGGATTAATTTTGAACAGGAACTTAGAGGAGGCAAAACAGAACATCAAAAATTTTATAAGAATAATTGCACAATATGTGCTAAAGATAAACTTAAGCAAAAGCAAAAATATTCTATTTAACATAAAAGGAAATGAACAACCAGAAGAAATTGGAGGGGTAGGGGTAGTGACATAAATAAAATACCTGGGAGTGGTAATTAATAAAGGAACAAACTTTTTCAGGAGACAAAGGGAAGAAATGAAAGAAAAGGCAATTAGGATGGCAAATAATGCATACTCAGTAATAAAAAAAAGCTGTAATAAATTGATGGTAGGGAAGACCTTCTGGAAGGCAGTGGCATTGTCAGGAATATTATATGGAGGAAAGGTGGTTGGATTTAGTAAACAAGAAATAGAAGAGCTCCAGAAACTTGAGAACAGCATACAGAGTGATTTTAGGGGCAGGGCAGGGAGATGTGGTTGAGGTTTTAAGAGGAGAGATAGGGGCAACATGAATGGTAGCAAGTGTGATGAAGGGAAAGCTTAAATATTACAGAAGCATAGTAACAGAAAGAACAAGTTAAAAATGAACTGATGAGAAGAATACTTGAGGACATGAGAGAAAAAGGATATTTTGGTTTTATGAATGAAGTGGAAAAATATAAAAAGGAATTAAAACTGAGGGAATCACAGATAGTAAAAATGAGCGAAGATGAGATGAAGAGGGAAGTGAATAAATGTGATACAGAAGAGTGGAGAAGCGCATTGCAAAAGAAAAACAGTGTAAGGATATATCGTATGAATAAGAAGGATATTGAGGAAGAGAGATGGTACGATAATACATACGGGGCAATCCTTATGTATAAGGCAAGGACTAACACATTGAAATTAAATAATAGAAGAAGGTTTAGTGGTGGGGAAGTAGGGTGTGAAGTGTGTGGATGGGACATGGAAAATCTGCAGCATTTCATTGTGATTTGTGAAGGTTATGAACTGGAGAAGCAGGAGGTAAGGGTATTGCAGAGACCACATGAGGAGGATGAAGCGCAAATGTTGGGGAAATTTTCGGTAAATATGTAGATTAGCGGCCCGGCCGCAAAAAAAATTTGTGTGTCAATATTATCGTTCACTCGTGTCGGAATATTCATGCGCGTTTGAGTCCTTTTCGAATTATTATTCTATAAACAATTAGGACTGTGATTCCCTCAGTTTTAATTCCTTTTTATTTTTTTCCACTTCATTCATAAAACCAAAATATCCTTTTTCTCTCATGTCCTCGAGTATTCTTCTCATCAGTTCATTTCTATATTGATGCCGCCCAGACCCCCCCCCCCAATTTAATGAAACTCAGGATCATCGTAGTGTAGTCCCCCCATTGTGTTTACCCTCGCACGAGCCGTCAACTTAAATGTATCTACATCTACAATATATAGGAATGTCCAACCATGCATCTACAATATATAATTTAAAGCCTCCATACGAGTCTGTCAAAAACAAAATCAAAATCTGTCAAAAACATTTCTTTTAATGTAACCTAGCACCCTATTTGCTCTATTTTTTGCCTCAATACACTGCTTTGAAAATTTCAGTGACCTATCTACTACTACTCCTAATTCCTTCTCATCTTCAACTGAATTAAGCCAATACCCATCCATCTCATAGCTAAATTCCCTATTATCTCTCCCCATATTAATAACTTTGCATTTATTAAGGTTAAAAGTCATCTGCCACTTCTGAGCCCAAGCTAACAACTTATTTAAGTCACCCTGCACTTTAAAGCTACCCTCAACCTCTTTGACTACAGCTGCCAATTTAGTGTCATCAGCAAAAATTGATACTTTGCTATTCACACCTTGCCCAAGATGATTTACATAGATTATAAATAATAAAGGGCCTAAAACTGATCCCTGAGGTACGCCACTAATAACATTCCTCCACTTTGACCTCACTCCATTCAGTATAACTCTCTGTTTCCTATTTTTCAGCCATTCAGTTATCCAATTTAAAACATTCCCACATATCCCATGCAGCTTTAATTTATGAACTAGTCTTCTATGTGGAACCTTATCAAAAGCTTTGCTGAAATCTAAGTAGATCACATCAACTTTCTCACCCCTATCTAATTTGTTAGTTACATAATCCATAAAATCCAGTAAATTAGTTAAACACGATCTACCTTTTCTAAAACCATGCTGAGCATCATTAATTAACCTGCTACTCTCTAGATGATCAGAAATTTCCTTTTTAACCATCTTCTCAAGAATTTTACAGACTATAGAAGTTAAGCTTACTGGTCTAAAGTTATTTAGGTCCTCTTTGCTTCCCCTTTTAAAAATTGGCACTACATTTGCCAATTTCCAATCATTTGGTATTTCTCCAGACTCTAGTGATCTAATAAATATCTTCTCAAGAGCTACTGCAATACTTTCTACACCTTCTTTGAGTATCCTAGAATGAATGTTGTCAGGGCCAGATGCCTTTCTAGTAATAAAACTGCATTATAAGCCCTTTAATTTCTTCTCTGTCTATATTAATAGAATTTATCACTACTTCCCTTGACCTAGAATTATCATCAATTAATCTAACTGGTTTCTCTTCTGTGAATACTGAAGCAAAATGATCATTAAGGACCTCTACTATTTCCTCATCGGATTCTTTCAAAACCCCTTCATATTTAATAGGCCCTATTTTATCACTCTTAGATTTATTATTGATTCTATAATAGCTAGAGAATTTTTTAGGATCTTTATTATTATTTTTAGCTAAATTATTTTGGCTGTCCTTTTGGTCTTCTTAATAATCTTAATTAGTTAATTTCTGGTTGACCTATAATGGTTTAAATTATCTAAACTACTCTCACTTTGTAATCTCTGGTATGCCCTTTTTTTCTCTGAAACTTTATTAGCTATTTCTTGATTCCACATAATGGTTTCCTACATCTCTTCCTAATAGACTTCATCGGAATACACTGTTCCTGACCCATGTTTAATATAGTCTTAAAAATATCCCACATCTCATAAGTATTCTTTTCATGGAATTCTATATCCCAACTAATCTGATTTAGCATGCTGCGTAATTTATCGTAATCTTCCCTATAAAAATTTGGAATTCTTGTGGAGTTTGTCGCTGTTCTACCCTTAACTATTTGCAAATTAAACTGAACCATCTGATGATCACTGTTTCCCAATGATTTCCCTACACTCAATCCTTGAACTAAGTGATCACCATTTGAAAGAATTAGATCTAATATATTGGCACCCCTTGTTGGCTTATTAACAAATTGGGTCAAAAAGTTATCCTCAAAACACTCCATAAACTTACAACTTGCTCTATCTCTACCTATCATATTTTCCCAGTCTACAGAAGTTAAATTAAAGTCACCAAGAATAACTGTATCTTCTTTGCATCCTTTACTTATTTCCCTAATCATTAACTCATCGATGCAATCAGTCTGTCCTGGTGGTCTAAAAAAAAAAAAAAATTGCAATTTGTTCAATCTATATACCTCCAAGATTTCCTTTAACTACACAAGACCTAATGAATCTTTATAGCCAACTTCCACCACCAGTATTAATATCTGGAGATTTGAATGGATATCACAACCTGTGGGTCTCATCAGAATGCTGTCAGAGAGGAATTAAAATAACAGATTTTATTGAAGCAAATTTATACATCCTTACTCAAAGGCCCCAACTTATTGCAATGAATTTAGAGGACACTTTTCTCATATAGATATATCTCTATGCTCCCATTCTTTAAAACTAAACTTAAGAGTGGAAAGTAATACCAGATCTTTATGATAGTGACCACTTCCCCATAATTATTGAAATGAAGTATAATACCAGGCCCAAATGGCTATATAAAGGTAATTTAAACAAATTTCATCAAGAGCTACAAATTCCAAAAGTCAATATTTCACTTAATGCAAATGATGCTTGCCTTCTAGTAACCTCTGCTATCACCAAATGTGCAACCAAAACCATACCAAAGTCATCATCAAGAATATTCCTTAAATATAACAATCCCTGGTGGAATGATAGTTGTGCCTATGCAATAAAAGTAAAAAAAAAAGCCTATAGTCTTTACTATTATATCATAAAGCTAAAGCTTTAGCCAGAAGGGTAATTAGATTATTGAAATGTCTCTCTTGGAGAAGGTTTGTACAAACTATTAATCATAACACTCGTACAGCAGAAGTTTGGAATAAGATAGGGAGACTTACAAAAGGACATAAGCCCCATCCACTCGTCACATTAAAATCTGGCAGTAACTTTACTTCTGACCCATTTGTGACTGCCCAAATATTAGCTGGCTACTTTGCTACTATTAGCAGTATACACTATGGTGGAGGCTGAACTTAATGAAATTTCATTTGGGGTATCTAACAATGAGGAATATAACTGCCCAATTACATTATATGGATTAGAAAAAGCTATTCCCAAAACAAGCCAAGCTCTCCAGGCATGGATGACATAATATATCCTTTCCTAGCAAATCTTAGTAACCTAAATAAACATAATCTCTTAAATTTCTGCAATCACCTATTTCTAAATAATACTTATCTAGATAGATGGAAAGAGAGTTTACTCATCCCTATTTTAAAGCCAGGGAAACCAAGTCAGGAACCATCTTCTTACCACCCTATAGCCTTGACTAGTTGCTTATGCAAGACATTAGAGAGAATTTTGACCATTAGGTTACGGAAATACCTTAATGAAAAAAAGTAATTATACTACCAAAGTGGATTCAGAAAGCACTTCTCAACTATGGATAGTTTGGTACGCTTGGAATGTGACATAAAGGAAGTGTTCCTCTGCAATAAATGTGTAATGGCAATCTTTCTGGACATTGAAAAAGCATATGATACCATTTGGCACCATGGTCTTTAGAAAAAAACTATACAAGATGGGTTTACGTGGCCATCTCCCCAACTTTATTAAAGATTTCATTTCCTCTAGAATTATAATAGTTTTGATAGCTAATCTCCCTTCAGAAAAATTTGCTGTACAAATCGGTTTACCACAGGGCAGCGTTATAAGTCCATTCTCATTTTCAATCATGTTAAATGATTTTTTCAAAAATTTAGACATAATCCATGCCTTGTACGCTGATGATATTGCAGTGGGGCTATCTGGTCAAAACTTGGATCAAATGCACAACCAGATGCAAAATATCATGGATTCTATATCTGACTGGTCACAAAAAATGGGGCACCACCTTTTCTCCTACTAAAACTAAGTATAATTTTTACAAAACACACTAGGAAACACAACTCACCAGAGCTGATAATATTAAATTACCCTATTAAATATATACCAACTCATAAATACCTGGGTATAGTATTAGATCAGGGACTAACTTGGGCAGCTCATATTATGTCATTAATAGAGAAATGTAAATCTAGCATTTTGCTCCTAAAATATCTTGCAAATACAAACTGGGGGTCAATTAGAATGCATCTATTACATATATAAATCCCTTATTAGAAGCAAAATAGACTATGGCTCTTTCCTATACCATATATTGTCAGAAAGCAACCTATTAAAACTTGATAGAATACAATTTAAGTGTATTAGACTAGCTATAGGTGCATTAAATTGTACCAGAGTTGATTTTTTAGAAGCAGAATTTAATATAATCCCTCTTAAATTTAGTATAATATTGCTAGGGCTAAGATATGGTATCAAAGTACTCAGTATTGCAAATCACCCCACAGGTATATATATTTTACAATTCTTTTGGTATAATTTCTATGACCTTTGGCCTCACCCACAACCTTTTTACGCTTGGCTTTGTTCTGGAAGGTTGTCTTGCAGGAAGCTCTTGATTCTCATTGTAAGATTGGGATATAATACTGATTTGGGTGTATAGTTTTTCTTGTATTTATTTAATACATCAATCACTGTGTAATAAATACATTAGTGATTAATACTTTTGGGGAAGATAACTGGCAGCAATCCTGAGCAAGAATTTTTTTTGGTGAGTGTTAACTTTTTCCTTAGTAAATTTCTGAGAGTATGGCTGTTTGTATAGATGGTGAGAGCATGCCGTTTGAAAGTAGTTTGTATGTGGTGTGTGATGCATGTGGAGTTGAAAGGAGAGTGAATGTAACTGAATGCCGTGTGTGTTTTCTGGAAGGGGAGGTTAGGAGGTTGAGTGGGGAATGTAAGAGGTTGAATGATTTGGTGTTTGAGGTGAGAAGAGATGCAAGTGTGCGATTGAAGGGTGAGATTAGTGCTAAGAGGGTGGAAGATAGGGCTAGGACTGGGAACAGTGTGGAAGTTGTGAGTGATGATGAATGGTGGGTGAAAATGGATAGGATAGATAAGTTAGGACAGGTTAGGTGTGTGAATGAGAGGGACATAGAACCTGTTAGGTTGACTAACAGATTCAATGTCCTGAGAGAGGAAGAGTGTGAAAGTGATTTGCCTGGTGTGATTGTGGATGAAAGCAGGATGGGTGGTAGTGTGACTGAGAGCAGGAGGGAGGGTAATGTTAGGCCAAGACAGAATAGGAGAATGACTGAGGTGCTAGTGATGGGTGACTCTCAGATTAGGTATTTAGATAGGAAGTTGAGTGATAGCAAGTGGAAGGGAATGAGAGTTTGTCTGCCGGGTGCTGGTGTAAGTGATGTTTGTGAGAGGTATGATAGGCTGGTTTCTGGGTGTGAGAGGGATGCAGTTGTGATTACGCATGTGGGAGTGAATGATGTAAAGAAGGTGGGTACATGTGAGCAGTATAAAAGGTTAGTTGAAAGGATGAGTAAAAGCAGGGTAAAAGGTGTTGTTTCTGGTGTGCTTCCGAGATTGGATGTGGGGGTAGAATGGTTGTCGCGTGCAATTGGTTTGAATGAATTTGTGAAAGGACTGTGTGAGGAGTTAGGATTGGTGTTTGTAGATGTCTGGGGAGGGTTTTACGGGAATAGGAGGTTGTATGCGATGGATGGGCTCCATCTTAGTCGGGCAGAAGTTGAGGTTCTATGGGGGGAGCTGGATAGTGTGATTAGGTCCTTACGGGTGGGAAACTAGAAGCTGTTAGAGGTAAGGGAATAACAGGAATAGAGGGCAGGTGTAGGAAATGGAAGGGATGCAGAGATAGAGGAATAGCTAAGGGAGAGGGCATACTGATGCGTTATAGGGGGACTAATGCACAAGTGAATGAGCAGATAACTAGGAATAGAAAAGCACGATGCAATGAAGATGGGAATAATAAAAAAACCTTAAAAATATACTACACAAATGGTCAGAGTATAAGGAATAAGATAGATCTCTTAAGAGCATTAGCGAGTGAAGAGAATTTTGATATAATTGCGATAACAGAGTCATGGCTTGATTTGGCAGGAAATCACTTTAAACCTGAGGTTGAGATTGAGGGCTTTAACATGTTCCATACAGATAGGAATAGGAAGAGAGGAGGAGGGGTTATTATTTATATTAAAGATAATCTCCAGTGTTGTGTAAACAGTACAATTAAATTAGATGATAACACAGAGTCATTATGGCTAAATGTAAAGGAAGGTAAAAACAAGCTTGTCATAGGATTATTATACAGACCACCAAATCTTAGTAAGGAAGCTTCAAATCTTCTGTGGCAGGAGATTGAACGGGCATGTAGAAGTAAGCATGTGTGTATAATGGGCGATTTTAATTACAGAAATATAGACTGGGAAGCTCTTGTGGGTGATCAGGAGGCTGAGGAATTTTTGAATGTTGTCCAAGATAATTTTCTGAGGCAGATTATTAACGAACCCACTAGAAGTAATAATATACTGGATTTAGTTCTGACAAATAGGGAAGAAGTTATTAAGGATACTGAGATTGGAGGAAATTTGGGTAATAGTGACCATTGTGAAATTAGATTCAAGATGAAATGGAATGGTATTGATAGTAGCATGAACAATGTTAAAATTCCTGACTTTAGAAGAGCAAATTATAATGGGCTAAGGACTTACCTGGAGGCAGTTGTACAGAAACCAGGCAATGAAATCAATTCAGGAATAGATTCAATGATATCAGTTAGTGGAGACAATAATCACCAGGAGGAAGAGATTACAATTGAAGAGGAGTATGAAAGAATAATTGAGCAATTAATTACAGGTCAGATGATTAACATTCCTTATAAGGAGATTAGGACTAAAAATAATGACCCAAAATGGATGACAGATAAAATTAAGCATTATATTGGCATTAAGAAGGGCATTTATAGGAAAATAAAAAATGGGGAGGATCACTTAAGGCAGAGATATAATGAACTAGCAAGAGATGTTAAAAAGTTAGTTAGAGTAGCAAGGAGAAATTATGAAATTAAAGTGGCAAATAGGGCAAAGGAAGATCCTAAAAGTTTTTATCAATTATACAAAACTAAGGTTAGAGATAAAATAGGCCCACTTATAGATTCCAATGGAGAATTAGTGAGTGATAGGGACTCAATGGCTGGAATGCTAAATGACTTTTTTCTCTCAGTATTTACACAGGAGGATACTCTAAATATACCTGAGGTGTCAATGATCTTTCGGGGTAATGATGAAGAGAAATTAATGGATATCTTGATCACAAAGGAGATAGTGACAAAGGAAATTGATAAAATCAAAAGTAGTAAAGCACCCGGTCCTGATGAGGTCTTTCCTAGAATATTGAAAGAATGTAAGGATGTGTTAAGTGAGCCCCTAGCATGCATCTTTAGAAAATCATTGGAGAGTGGCATTGTGCCAGTGGCATGGAAGAAAGCCAATGTGATACCTATATTTAAGAAAGGGGATAAAACAAATATGTCTAATTACAGACCAGTAAGTTTGACATCAGTGGTAGGGAAAATCATGGAATCTATTATAGCAAGGAATATTAGGGATCACTTGGATAAGCATAAGTTGATAAAAGAATCACAGCATGGCTTTAGTAAGGGTAAATCCTGCCTGACTAATTTGCTGTCTTTTTATAGTAAGGTGTATGAAGCAGCAGATAAGGATGAAAACTATGATATTTTATACTTGGACTTTAGTAAGGCTTTTGATCGAGTGCCACACTTACGGCTTCTGAGCAAAGTTAAAGCACACGGGATCGATGACAGTATATTTAGGTGGATTCAGTCATGGCTTGGTGACAGACAGCAAAGAGTTAGTATAGATGGAGTTAAATCTGAGTGGGGGTGTGTTAGCAGTGGAGTTCCGCAAGGATCTGTTTTGGGTCCCTTGCTATTCTTAATTTATATTAATGATCTTGACATAGGTATAAGTAGTGACCTGAGTAAATTTGCTGATGATACTAAGCTAGGTAGGGCCATTAGGGCTGATTCTGATGCTGTTGTAATGCAGGAGGAATTGACCATTCTGTCCAATTGGGCCGAGAAATGGCAAATGAAGTTTAACATAGACAAATGTAGTGTACTTAGTATAGGTAGAAACAATCCATTGAATAGTTATAAATTAAATGGCAGAATTTTAGGGAGGACTGATTGTGAGAGAGACTTGGGTATTTTGGTAAGTTCAGACCTTCGTCCTAGAAAGCAATGCCTAAATGCTAAGAATAAAGCTAATAGGATATTGGGATTCATTAGGAGGAGTGTAACCAATAAGAGTGCTGAAGTCATTCTAAAACTGTATCTGGCTCTAGTTAGGCCTCATCTAGACTATGCAGTACAATTTTGGTCACCATATTATAGGAAGGATATTGATTTGCTTGAGTCTGTGCAGAGAAGGATGACAAAGATGATTGGTGGGCTAAGGAACTTACCTTATGGTGAAAGGCTCACAAAACTAAATCTACATACATTGGAAAGGAGAAGAGTCAGAGGGGAATTGATTGAAGTCTTCAAATGGGTAAAAGGATATAATAAAGGGGAGCTGGGTAAGGTTCTTATACTTAGTGAACATGACAGAACACGTAGCAATGGGTTTAAGCTTGATAAGTATAGGTTTAGGAAGGAGATTGGGAGGAATTGGTTTACAAATCGTGTGGTAGATGAATGGAATAGGCTCACTAGGCATGTGATAGAAGCCTCCTCTCTGGGTAGTTTTAAGAATAGATTAGATAAATATATGGATGAAGCTGCTAGATGGGACTGACTTTTTTTTATGTACATATGTATATATTTTTCTAAGGAGTGGGAAGATTATATTTTGCGGTTGCATGAATGGACATAATCCTCTGGATGCATTTTATGTATATTGTAGATTAGATCTGACGAACTCCTGTTAAGGGTGACAATGTTGATGACTTTTCTCTGGTAAGAAATCTTTTGTGTGTTGAATGGAACAGGAGCTGCCAAGTGTAGGCCATGAATGGTCTTTTGCAGTCTCCTTCTTTTCTTATGTTCTTATGTTCTTATGTTCTTAATTGAGAAGGGTAAAATAACCGAAGTTTGCTAAATTTTGTAGACTGGGATGTAGAATTCAGAGGTAAAAATGCTTATGGGATGTGGGATACTTTCAAGCATATAATGAATGTAGTCCAAGAACAATGTATCCCAATGAAGGCCATTAGGAACAAAAGTAGGAAACCATTATGGTGGAATAAGGAGATAGCTAGAAAAATTTCAGAGAAGAAAAGGGCATATAAAAAATTACAGGTAGAAAATAATATTCAAAATTTAAGTGATTATAGAATGGCTAGGAATGAGTTAAATAAGATTATAAAGAAGAACAAAAGGGTGTCAGAAATTAAATTAGCTCAGGATAGCAACAAAGATCCTAGAAAGTTCTTTAGTTACTCTAAAATTAATAATAAGTCTGGCAGAGTTAAAATAGGGCCTATCAAATATGAAGGGGTTGTGAGAGAAACTGATGAGGAAATAGTTGAGGTACTAAATGGTCATTTTGCATCAGTATTTACAAAGGAGAAATTAAATAGTCTTATGTATAGTACTCATGGGCCAGGGAAAGAGGTGTTTACTACCATTAGTGTGGATTGGAGGATGATAAAAGGACTAATAGGTGAGTTAGATACTACCAAGGCCTCCGACCCTGATAATATTCATTCTAGGATACTTAAAGAAGGGGTAGAAAGTATCTGAATAGCTCTGGAGAAGTTGTATACTAGGTCACTGGAATATGGAGAAATACCCGATGATTGGAAGAGAGCGAATGTAGTCCCCATTTTCAAGAATGGTAGTAAAGAGGATCCAAATAACTTTAGACCGGTTAGCCTAACTCCTGTAGTCTGTAAAATTCTTGAGAAAATAGTTAAAAAAGGGATTTGCCAACATCTAGAGAGGGATGGGTTAATCAGTGATGCTCAGCATGGGTTTAGATCAGGTAGATCATGTTTGACTAATTTACTGAATTTATCTGAATTTTTGCGAGATCGTCGATTCCGTGTACAGGTGGGAGGATCCCTCTCTGGCCCAAAGGAGCAGGAAGAGGGTGTCCTGCAGGGAAGTTTCCTCAGTGTCACACTCTTTGCCCTGAGCATCAACGGCATCACCTCGGTGCTGCCGGAAGATTTTCTCGCTACGCTCTATGTGGATGACCATTCGATCTCTTTTGGCGCGTCCCAGATGCCAACTCTGGAGCGTCAACTCCAACAGGCATTGAACCGCGTCTCTCGCTATGCCGAAGCGCACAGGTTTCGGTTTTCTTTGGCCAAGACTAAGGTGGTGCACTTCTGTCACCATCCACAGCTTCACCCCGACCCAGATGTTTCTTAATGGGGTGCGCCTGGATGTGGTTGAATCGCACCGTTTCCTTGGTCTTGTATTCGGCCGACGCCTCACCTGGGAGGCTCATATTCGCAGCCTTAGGGTCTCTTTTACCCGCGCCATGTACATTCTCCGTTCCGTGACGTTCAGCGCTTGGGGTGCTGATAGGGCTACTGCCCTACTTTTTTATCGATCCTTTGTTCGTTTGAAGCTCAACTACGGATGCGAGTTTTATGCATCCGCAGCCGAGCGTTTATTGTGGAAGGTGGATTCGATCCACCACACCGGCCTTCGCCTTGCGAGCGGTGCCTTCCGTACTTCCCCCATTGAGAGCCTGTTGGTCGATGCTTTTAGATGCCACTCGCTCTGCGACGCATGCAGTGCATCACTCGCCTGTACGTGTGAGCCCGGTGCCTCCCTCAGTCGCCAACATCTTTCACTGCATCCGCAGCTGATCTCGATGGTGCCTATGACGCCGATAGACGCCAGTCATACCCCAAGCCCTCTGGGTTTAGGGCCACGAAACTCCGGTGGTGCCCCTGGTTCTGCCCAGGATGCCACCCTGGAGGGTACCACATTTGGCTATTTGTCACCACGCCTCTGCTCCTAAAGCTTGTACAGCGCTGGGAGTATTGTGTTCGACCTTTTTGGAGCACACCTCGTGTCACGCTGGAACCATGCCAGTGTATATTGATGGCTCCAAGTCCCAAGAGGGGGGGGGGGTTGGCTTCCACGCCCTATCCCCTCTGTTTGAAGTCAGCGGGGCTCTGCGTCTGTCTTCATGGCCGAGCTGGTGGCAATACACCACTCGGTGTGTGCCATTGCGCCGTGACTGTTCCATGGACCTATTCCCTATTGCGACGACTGCGTCGTGCCCAGACTGTTCGGCACATTCTTGATGAATGTCTCATTCTGGGTGATCTTCACGCATGTTACCTGTCCTGGTACCGGGATGGGCGGGGTCGCTACCGCCTGTCCTTTGTACTCAGGATGAGTGTGTGCACATTGACTGGTGGACTTGTTGACTTTTTGGGGGAGGCCGGGCTTCTCCCCTTTATATAAGAAGGTTCTATTTTTTTCTTTGTTTGTTATTGTTTTCTTTGTAGGTTGCACGCTCCTGCACTGGGGTGAGGGAGATTGCTTCCTAATTGTTAAGTTTTTCACATTTTTATCATTATGTTTTCATATTTTTATTTTAAAGTAGACTAGTTCTAGGCTGTCGTGTTTCCGGCGACTGATGCCCAAGTGGGCAGTTGCCAGATGGGCTCTATAATTAAATAAAAAAAAACAAACCAACCAACCAACCTTGGTTTACTATCCCCACTGACCCCACATCCCTAACACCAGCATCCCTACTTCCATCTGGAACAGATGTCTCACTAGCTACCTGATTCCTTCCTCCTTTTATCACCCTCTACTTACTACTATCTCCACTAGTCCTACCCTTAGCTAATCTAAATGGGCTAATCTTACAATCCCCAGAATTCCCCTTGGTCCTAGTGGTGAGATCCCTCCTAAGCTCAATGACCAACTCCTCCAGCATAGCTAGCGACTTGAGACATTGGCAGGATCTCTATATGCAGTTTCAAATACATTCCAGTAGCCTAGATAAATGAGTCAAATTGAAGACATGAATAAATGCACTCTTTCTTGCAATAAATTAAGAAAACAATCTGCATAATGTACAATTATAGTAAATGAAAGTAAATAATTGGAGAGAGGCCTAACTAATGCCAGTTACAGTTTCATAATGACATTTTTATCTTAATTAATATTAAAAAAAGAAGAAAAAAGTCCTTGATTTATATAAAAAAATCATGACTAAACAACAGAAAATGCCTTCTCAACAAAGAACAATTACTAATCACAAATTTATTATTCACACAAATAGACATTACTACACAGCCAAATCAAACTAGTATTTCAAATTATATCAAATCACTCAAAGAACTACTTCAATGCAACCTTTTAGGAGATAAGCAGGAAGCCAATTGAAACCGACTATGGAATACAATATTGAGTGGGAGTGGCTGATAAAAGATTTAAGGACAGTGTTAGGTCAAAGAAGAGCAGATTGTGGACTAGGAGTGGTACTAAGGTTTGAATGTGGGAAAAATGATTTGAGGAAAAGAGAAAAAATTTAGTTTGGGCAGCTAAGATTTGCGTGTGTGTGTGTGAAAGAAGAGTTAATATACAGGCAGTCCATTCATTGGTGGTGGTGCAGGTTGCAACAAAAGTAGGTTAAATTAATTCGCCAATATTTCTTCATCCCACAGAACTATCCCAATATAAAGTGTAGCATAACAAGAAATACTTCAATTATCATTTTGACAAACATTTTCACCATTTTCTACTGAACTCTGAAATGCCAGCTTCTTTCACTACTTCTGAAAAAGTAAGTGGGTTAAGATTGATCACAATTGTCATGATAGGCCCATTATCATTAACTTAGCTGCATCACTAATGGTGAGGTGGTAATGTTTTCTATATTTCTTTGATCTCTTGAATTATTTGAGTAGATTTATAAGCATTTATTGGGCACTTGATTTGAATAAACCATTTAACCTAACCATGTCAGGGTGATCTGTAATTGGGGAGAGAAACATCGTTTTTTTTTATTAATGAAAAATGCACTTTTCTGTAGTGAGGTTGAAAATATAGAACAGGGCATAAAAGCACAGCATTGGTCTTCTAACTCTAAAGGTGAGTTAGCAGGTTTAATCCCAACAAGTTAGGCCACAAATGTCAGCGCATGTAAATATCAGGCCACTGATTGGTGGATGTGATGTGCTTACCCCCACAGGGTAGGTAGATCTTACACAGGTCATCATACACCATATAGCCTGTTGCACTTGGTACCTAGAGGAGCCTCATGTCCTCCCAGCCTGAGGGCAAATTAGAGAAGCCCTGTCACTGAGTTGACCTGAACTCTGATGGGTCCTGGGAAAGTTGGTATGCTTTCTCCTCATTCCCTCTCAACATTTCTTTTTTTCTATGACCATCTCCTCAATCCAGTGTCTAGGCTTAACCTCTTACACACAACTTGTGAAAACTGTTGAGTAATGAAAAACTACTTTTTTACCTGTATATATATATATATATATATATATAATAATAATGAACAAATATTTAAAATCACATACCCTACTAAGTAGGGTTGCACTGATATATTGGCAAATAATTGGTATCAGCCCTTTTGCCGATTAATTGCTACTGTCCATTTTGGCCTATTAATTGGGTTGATAATCAGCCATTCTTATAGGTATTCTAATATTGTTGATAGTTTGACATGTAGTCAATATGAGCTGGCATAAGAAAACTGTCAGTAACAAGAAAAATGGAAACATTTTGAATTCATATTTAAATATGTAAGAATTGTGTGGCATACTATTCTGATTGATTATGAAGGCAATACGTGTAATAGTCAATAGTAGTACTACATACTTTAAGAGGGGGTCAATTTGATCCACTCTTTTACCTGAAATTAATTTTTTTGTGATGAATTATTATTTTATTTATTTTTACCCCTCCCTCTCTGGGACCTTTTCTTTCTTCAGGGATTGGTCTCAGAGAGGCTCTGGTCTTGTGCTGAGGGAGGTCAGCCCTGTGGCCCTTAGGGGTTTCCTGGTGCTTCATCTGCCGATGACCAAGGAGAAACTCATCAGCGACTCCTTTTTGGGGCAGCCTCTTCAGTCTTTAGAGATAGTATGGTGGATCTGTATCAATTCTCCAAGAGGACATACTGGATGTAACCGAATCAAGAGTTGTGGTACTGCTGGGCCCTTGTAGGCCTCTGGTGGGGAGTCCTGAGGGAAAATGTGAAGTCATTTATATTTTCAATGGCTAGCCATAAACATAAAACTTCCCCTTCTTGTAAGGCTTCTTGTGCCAAACATTCTTCAGCTCCCCTTCCAGCCTTCCATTGCTCGTTGGATCCTTATGCCAACAATGTGGACACAGCTTTAGATTATCCTGCTTTCTGGTCATGAGTTAGTTGTTATATGACACCCCACTTGCAAAAGTGAATGTGTTTGATATTAATGAATCATTTGAGTCCCGCTGTGGTGAACCCCGCCGACTGTGGTCAAGAGATACTGGTGATATCATAGTCGAATTGTCATCTCTCACTCAACATAATCTTGTGCAAAATCTGTCTTCGATTGCCAAAGTTCCTGTAACCATTTCCTCCCATCCATGTCTGAATTTTGCCAAAGAACCCTTGTCAGCCTTGCCGAAATTCATGGGACCGTTATGTTTTATCAATTTCCTCTATGGCGCCTACTATAAAGATCTGGAAGAGGATTAACAAGATCCAGGGTTGTTATGCTGACCATAATACCCCCACACTCATTTTACAGGTATCCTTAGTGAATGACAGCCTGGTGGTCAGCAATGCCTTGGCTGACCATTTCCATGCTGTTATCAGTGTCAGCAGTTACAATAAGACTTTTCTAGCCTATGAATCAAACAAAGAGTCTTATCCTCTCAACTTTGCAACAAAATCTAACCTTCCATATAATACCTTATTCTCCATCCACGAGTTGGGTACTGCATTGTCCATTTTTAGATCTACTTCTGACCTTGACGGGATCCATTTTGATACGATTCAGCACCTCCATCCACAGTGTCATTTTCTTACTTGACTTGTATAACCCTATATGGGTGAAGGGTTTTTACCCATCATCATGGTGCGTTGGAATGCCCTTGCCTTTGTGTCAAACTGGACAGGGACAGGTTGGTATTCCCAGGTGTCGTGATGCACAGGCACATCAGGGGTAATCTGGCCCAGGCCACCTGGCGAGTAATATCCTGGGCTGGTTGGAAGCCCTGAGATGATGAGGGGATATCCTCAAGTGCCTCGGCCAGGGAACGGGTAACAATGGAGTACTCAGGGTACGGGTTGGAGAGTTGTTACTGGTGGCTGCACGAACACAGGGGACCACTTCGGACATTGATTTGAGGACCTGACAATGAAGCCTGGATGTTGTATGCTCCTGCACGAGAGCGTACCGGGTTGGTTATTTCAGGGAATTCCAACAAAACGAACCTACAGAAGAAAAGGGATACCGCGAATTATTTACACAAACATCACAAGTTAAATGTAACAATCAACTGTGAGCGAGTGAGTCTTGTCAGAGTCCAGCGGTTGTCCTTATATAGTCAGTGACTAAATGGCTATGGGAGTCATGATGTCATTGCTCCCGCCACCTGGGAGGACTGCAACTGCGCGTTCTCCAAGGTGTAGTGCCAGTTAACAAACCCCTGGAGATAGTAAAGATGGAGCCGGGTGTTGAGTCTGGCCTCTTTCTGCAGAAGGTTGTCCCGGAGGCAGTGGAGGATCAGCAGGAGCTAGATCTCCTCCATGTCCCTGGTCCTGAGGGTATTCCTGGGCATAACGATGATGTCACAACTCCCATAGTCGTTTAGTCACTAGAGCATGTGACCTCACATATACAATACTGCTCGATATACACTGATGGTTCCAAGTCAGACATTGGTGTGAGTACAGCAGCTACCTACCCCAGAAAGTTTTTAACTTTGTCTTTGCCACTGGCAACTTCTATTTTTACTGCTGAACTTTCAGCCATATTTTTAGCTCTTAGACTGATCGAAATGTTACCTTTTAAAGATTTTATTTCCTTTGACTTTAGGAGTATTTTACAGGCAATTCACTCTTTTAATGCTTCCCATCCCTTAGTCACAAAAATCTGCAACTGGCTGGTCCAGAATGTGTCCCAATATCGAGTTATGTTGAGCTCCGGATAACTCTGTATTGCCTTTATAAGATTTCTTTCCCTCTATAAAAGAATATACGAGGGGCGGTCAATAAGTTTTGCAATTCGGATATAAGGAAATGAGTTAGGAGAAAGTGTTTTATTATTTTTCAGTATAACTACCCTCAAATTCAATGCACTTGCGCCTCTTGTCCCTGAGGTTTCAAATTCCCGACAACCAGAAATCTCCCGACTGCTGTTCAATCCACTTCTGGACGGCGAGCTAGACATCTTCATTGTCCCCAACCTGGCATCCACGCAGTGCAGCCTTGAGCTGGCGGAATAAAAAGTAGTCGCTAGGGCCCAGATCTGGACTGTAGGGAGGATGGTTGAGCTCCTCAAATCCGACCTCGCGCAGGGCAGCTTGTGCAACTCTGGCCTTATGGACTTTGACGACTTTGAAGTCGATCATGGGGCATTGTGGTGGAGCGAATGTGAGCTCGTGTATAAGGGGCCATTCTCCCACCCCTTTTCTCTTTACCCTCTCCCTCCCTCTGTAAGAATGTGTGTGAATGGGAATGGGTTTGTTGTTCTTTTGTTTGTTTGTTTTTTTAAATTCATTAGCATGTTATTATAAGATGGTTTTTCTTTCCAGGCGCCATAATTTGGAAAGATAAAAAGGACCAGCACTTGTAAATTTACCCTTGTAGTAGAAGCTAACTATAACGATAGAATATTTTCAAAGCCTAAGGCCACTAGTATAGGACAAAGGTTCCAGGCCGTGCTCTGTCTTACTTGAGAATGTAAAATAGTTAAGCTTTGAGGAAGGAGGGCTTAAAATAGCCACACAACTGTAACAGGTCAGTTATCTCAGTCCAAGCTCGGAGACACTAGTTTTCAATACAAAGATTTCTGTTGTACCACGTGAGGCCATTTTTTTTTTCTGTTATTCATTGACTGTAGAGTCCCAATTTTATTTGGGTTACTTGATTATTTTTCATTGTTCTTAGGATCGATCAATAATATTTCTAAGTAGGACTTATTTATTTTTCATTGTAAATATTATTATATTTTTTTGTTAGTAAAGGACTGTACATACAACCCATTTCATTCTCCTTCGATTTCTCACATCCGGATTAGTGTAGGAAGCGGGTTGGATTGATTGGGGTTAGTCTAGATTTTTGGCCGGCAGCTTGTGCAATTCTGGCCTTGTGGACTTTGACGACGTTGAAGTCGATTTCTAGGGACCCAACAAGCACAGACCTTGGTTATGGCCAAATATTCGCGGATGATGTTGATAACACTTCCATGTGATATTCCAAGTTGTCGCTCGATTTCTTCAACCTTCACCCGTCGATTTTTGAGGATCATTCTCTCCTCACGGGCCACATCGTCCTCGTTGGTCACGTCTGATGGGCGTCCTTGACGGGGGTCATCTTCAAGGGACTCACAGCCATGGCGGAACTCCCTATTCCAGTGAGCAATGGTTGCATATGAAGGGGCGGTGTCAGTGTACACTGCAACCATGCGTTCATGGATCTCTTTTGCATTCTTGCCTTCCTTGGTCAAAAATTTGATCACTGCGCGCTGCTCAACCTTCATTGTTGAAAAATTTGTGACTGATGATCTCCGATCAGCTACTGCTTCTTAAATAGACGAGGCAGGAACGTGCGGCTGCAGGTCCATACTTATCATAACTTGTCCTAACACCCCCACAAACAGCCATTCCCCTTCCTCTGTTTTGCCCTACCGATTCCCAAAACTTATTGACCGCCTCTCGTATTTTTCAGTTGTGGCAGGACAAATGAGATGGATGTTCATCATTTAAGTTATATAAAATAAAAAAGTTTGTTGGCTCTTGGTCCTTGAGACTTCAGAGACTACAATCATTAGAGGTGCCCTCTGCTGCATTCACATCGGCCACACAAGACTTACCCACGCTCATCTTGTTTCGGCAGATACTCAAATCAGCCCTTGCTCCCATTTTTGTAGTGGGGACCAATTAGTTGCCCATCTTCTACTAGAATGCACCCATTTTTCCACTCCTGTTCTGTTTCCTGAGCCTTTTAACTATTTCTTGCCTGTCTCTCCTTTGTTTCATTCTGGCACAGGAATCTTTTAAAACTTCATTTTAAAATTTTTTATCACATAGTGGTTTTCAACCTCTTTTATAATTAATTTGCTTCTTTTAATTTGCGCTGCCACTTAGAATCCACTTGGATTGGGCAGCTGCCCAACTGGTTCCTTACTTTATCTATTTTTAATATGTAATTTCATGAATTGGTTACATAAATAAAATTATGAATACCTATTGCATTATAGCAAGTTTGGCAATGTTGTATCTTTGCTCTTCCTCTTTATAATGTTAACCAGCATATGTCATTGAGTTAGTCACTTCCATGAATATTTTAGGAATACTCCAAAGGTAAACTTCAAAGCTTCCTAAAGTTTATTCAGAAAAAATTTACAAATAATTATAATGGTTGATATATAAGACTATGCAGTGTTGCAAATTCCATGATTCCTATGAGAATATATTTTTAAAAATGATGCAATAAAGTACTGATTGCATCATGGATGTCCATGAGCAAATATGTGCACCTTTACCTAATGGAACTTCTAGGTTATGAATGTATAATTCAGTGTAATTGTTTATCGGTGAAACCCTAGTACTAAGTTCAGAAGAATCTTATTTATTTGACCATTCTTTTCATAGTAATGATAGCAAGGGTGTGCCCCAATAACCCCTTCACTGCTTGTAATGGGGGCTGACTATCCCCCCTGCCCTTGTTGGCTGCCAGGCTTACAAAAAGTCTGGGTGTGCCACAACAGATCCTGGCCAGCCTGTTGACTATTAGTATGACCTAGCAAGGAAACTCACCCTGCTGCCTGCTCCTCTGGCTGCTTGGTTGGGAGGTGTGGCCTTTGGGTAGTGACTAGTCTATTGAGCAACTTGTAGTTGCTGTGCATTACTGCACATGTGCGGACACAATTCTTTAACACAGCCAGGGTGGAGACCTAAAAGTCTGAAAACTTAGGTGGGAGCAACTGGATGCTGGATATAGTCCACAAGCTTCTAGAA
Organism: Ceratothoa steindachneri; assembly: GCA_963969495.1. Taxonomy (NCBI): domain Eukaryota; kingdom Metazoa; phylum Arthropoda; class Malacostraca; order Isopoda; family Cymothoidae; genus Ceratothoa; species Ceratothoa steindachneri. The sequence goes on along the minus strand of OZ018319.1, from coordinate 88,317,716 downwards.
CTTTTTGTGTGTTGGTTTATTCTAATAAACTTTCAGACATCCCTCATACAAATCCTTGCCAAACCTTGAGGTTGGTAAGAAAAGCCATCACAGCACCATTCTGACCAGAGGAGGGGCTACCCTACAACCATTTTTGTGTGGCAAAGGGGCTTTCCCTGTGATTTTCAGAGTTTCCCTTGGGAAGCTCCACCTCTGTGATGGACACCCCCTGTGCTTTCTTAGGGGCCTCCTCCAGGAATCTCTTAGCATAGAGCAGTTTTCTCCCTGTCTTAATGTCAACAAGTCAGGGTTTCCCCTCACTCCCTTACTTCATCATCTTTGCAGGACAGTTTCAGAGGCTGCATCTGTCTCAGCTGTGTTGTATGCTATTCATCGCTTGATACAGGAGATAATGCAGTGTGGCCCAATTTGGAGACTGTATTGTGGTCTTTAGTGATTCACAAACCACCCTGGGTACTCTTGGAGCATTGGAATCTCCTATGGTTTGTGGTAGCCATGACCCCACATTTGCTGTGAGTTGGGTGGATTTTGAGATTATCTTTTGCTGGGTTACTGGACATGTGGGGATTGAGTGGGCCAAAGAGTCCTCTATGACTTGCCAACAAAACCAGTGTTACACTCTTTCTCACACTGACTACATGGCAGGAATCTGGTCTGTCTGGCAAAGAAGATGCGAGACAGCCAAGGGGAACTTAAATTTGAGTGCCATCATGCTGCAACTGTTCCCATGGACCTTTGTCCCAATGCTGCATTGGCTTCAGGTCACTTTGTCATCTCTTGAATTGGGCACACTTTCTGCAGGATGCAACGCTATCCTCCACCTTAGTGCATTGTCACCCAGACTGTTCAGCACTTTTTTTCTTTTTTGTCCCAGTCTGGGGGCATCTTTATGCATTACCTTGCCTGGTAGCAGGACACACATAGTCACTACTTGTCCCTTGTACTCATGATGAGTTCATGTGTATAGACTTGTGGACTATCTGACTTTTTGAAGGAGTTTGGCCTTTTCCATTATATTTTCTTTGGTGTCGGTTGAATGATCTTGCACTGGTGGGAGGTTAGCCTCCCCCTGGTGCTCTAGTATGCTTTATTTTCTTGGGAGTTTTTTTTTGGGGGGGGGAGTTTAGTTATTTTAATGTAGGCTAGTATCAAACTTGAAATTAATTATGGTAATTTATGCTCTTGTAGGCAATCGCTTGATAGGTGCTATGAAAATCATAATGAAAGATATAATGACATTTAAACAGCACAATATATAATCCTTGAAGACTGAAAAAACCTGGTATAGGCCATATCCTTCCTCAGGGCACAGTTTGAAGACCAGTAACAACAATGTAACTTTACGTATAACTGATGTGTAATTTATATCCACTTTTCTTTCCATTCTTTTCACTGATCAAGTGGATCTGAGGGCCTTTACTAGTCTGTAAATTGGGATAAATGAAGGTAGGTGAAAGAACAAGAATAGGTCCTGAAAAGTTGCTGCAGAGTAAAGTTTTTTTGCTACTTTATATAAAATATATGGAATAATTTTAAATTATTAAAATGAATAAACCTGTAGTTTTATTCTTAACAATTTACATAATATATTTGGGTGAAAGAGGGATGAAGATATGCCTCTAAGAAAGACATTCATCTAATGAAATTTCAAACCAAATGGCTGTGTGGTAGGTATTTTTTGTTCTACATAGAAGCTTGGGTTTTCTTGCATTTTACTTGGTTAAAATGCTGCTAAAATTGGCTATTTTTTTCTGAAACGCCTTTTATAATAGGGGTGGGGGGAGGGGGTGCAAAATTGATTTCTCATTAGTCCTCAAAATATGACAACATAAAATCAGATGACTTATTTGATTTCTAAGGGGACATAAATTCTAATTTTCTGATTTTTCTCAAAATATAATTAAATACACAAAATCCGCAACTCAGTTATTTATAACCTGTTTTATGCATCTCTAGAAATCATCTCAATTTATCTGCAAGCCACTGTAAGTGAATTTCATCTAGTGCATAAAATATTTGTGATAAAAGAGGCAAAGGTTGAATGATGGTGAATTTTGTGTCAAAAGCACTTAAACTTTAATAATTTAAATATGTATTGTGGCAGTGGGGTCGCAAGCCCCTCACCAACTATCCCTGCTGCCCAGACAAGGCCAACCCTGGGTCTGAGGAGAGGATATTGAGGGGTGAGTCTAATTTTAATTTTATTCACTAAACTCCAGTAAATAATAAAGAATGGAAAAACCACAACAAATCCACCAAAATAATTACAATTTATAAAGGAAAATATATATATTTTTTATATAACGTAATATATAGGTGGCCTTACAAATACACTTTGGCCAATGTAACTTGACTATACATACATACAACCCACAAACAAAAATAAATATATAAACATATCTATGTGTGGCCTTACACAATATATTGGCAAACAATTGCACGTATGAGATGGATATAGTAGGGCCTTACAAATATACCTTGTCCCATGCAAACTTAATTATATTATACTGACCGGTTGATAAGGGGGAGGAATGGAAGGGTAAGGGGACGCAGGCCTGCTTTTGGAGGAACGCGTGATGTCTGGGACTCGGTGAAGTGTCCTGGCTTCAGGTATCTGGGACTCGGTGAAGTGTCCTGGCTTCAGGTATCTGGGACACACTCAGTTCCAGCCTCTGTGTTGGAGTCTCTGGGACACTAGCTCCAATTATTGCCTGGAGACTGGGAGGTGCTCTCCAAGACCCACACTTGTAGGCGGTTCTTTTCTCATCATGAGAATGACTGAAAGTCAAGACTGGCTACTGCTACCTCTCAAAGCCAGAAGACGCTTGACTAGCTGGCACCAAGAAGCTGGAAAGGAGAAAGCATTTTCAGTTACCGACTCACTGCCACACTTAACTATCCTTGCACCTAACATACTCAACCACCTTACTTCCACACAAAAGTTATACTCACCTATCGTTTGTCCAATAGGTTCTTTGCTGTACCACTTCAGGTATTTTAACCTTCAAGGATTTCACCAGAGTTCGTTAAATTCACTTTTTATAAACACTAGTATATTTGATCAGTCAGATTTAAATTTCTTATTCCTATGGGAGAGTGAAGATGAATGGGGGCACAATAGAGGTCTATCGAGGCCCACACACGCTGAAAAGAGAAGAAAGGGATTAGAGCCGGGGGAGGGGAGGCGAACAACTATTCACTACAGTATGACAAAATAATGTACTTTTTAGCAGTTTCCTGAACTGTCAATATTAACTATTTTATGTTGGGACTGGTGATTCTCCTTAATATTTGTAATTTTTTACATATATTTTTCTTTCTGGACATTCTTCATTAGCTTCACAATAATTGGTTGCTAATATTTTACCACTGGATATCAAAGCCAGTCCTTTAAATCAAAGCTGGTCCATGTCCCACAGGAAAGCCTCCCCAACAGCATGCTAGACCCACAAGTCTTGTCTTTATCTGAGGGGTTCTGGTTTGGGTGTGTTTCTATGTTCATTCTTTTCAGTGTGGACAGTTTGTTGTCTGATAAATATTTATATGCCATAAATGGTCTCTTATTAATATATAAATTTTTTAAAGAATAAACCATATATAGTAATAGAGCAATTAATTTGAAGTTAATTATCTTGAATTTTATATTTCAGAAAATATTGCCAGTTCACGATGAAGAACAGTATTTGAATTTAGTAAAAAATATTTTAGACCGGGGAAATAAGAAAGATGATCGCACTGGAACAGGAACATATTCCATATTTGGAGCTCAAATGCGTTTTTCCCTTAGAGATGGTAAGAAGTGGTTGGTGTCTTATAAATGTAAATTTAAAAAATGTTCTAGTCTATTGGAAGAACAGTTTGAATGTGTTTCATACTCATTTGTAATATGAAACATTCAAGTACTGAGACATCAACACTATTGGCAAGTTTTCCTGAATATACTGAACTAAAACAACAAGTAAGACAATAAACAAACTGAATGTGAACATACCCAACTTCACTAAACAAATACTCTCATACAACACTGCAAAAATAGGTAACAGAATACCTCGGCTCATGAGCAGAACTTTAAGCAGCAGGTCATGGCACCTCACCAAAATACTACAAAAATGGTATCCCAAACTATACTGCAGGCAAAATATTCTTCCATTTCTTGTACCCTGACAACACCTTAAACAAATATCTGTGACACCTTAGTCCTAGAGGCAGCAATTTGCTTCTGCTTATCTTCAAGCTCTCTCCCACAATTCTATTGCAAAAATTTGGAAATCTGCTGACATATACTCGTCCTCAACCACCCACCCTCCTTACTCTTACTCTCTGTCCCTTCCAAATTAAACCCACACCCCACTGTTATTATTTTATTGCTAAGAAACAAAAAACAAGGGTATCTATTGCAAGAAGTGGTGTGAAGAAAAGGAAAGCAAAAATGTGCAGCAGAAGGTACATAGCCTGATTATTCTAAACAGAAGCCTACCAAGAGTAGGGTGGCCAAGACAGAAGTAAATAAATTTCATGATTTATTACCAACATTTCATTTTGGTCCAGCTGTGAAATGCAAAATGTCTGGTAATATATTTTTTCTCAAAATTTAAAATAAAAAAGAATGTGTCACTGTAAGCTTGTAAGAGAGATCTGAAAAGAAAGTGGTGAAGAAAGGTGAAGTGAATATGTGCAACGCATCTGCAGATTGTCATTCAGGCATTGTGGCTCAAAAGGAATACAGCTGTGAGATTAGGACTGGGAGGTCAAGCACTCCAACAGAGGCCAGCTGCAGCTTTATTTTTATGCTACACCTGATACTTCATTTCAAAAGATAGTAATAAAAAAGAGAATGATGGTGATGGTAGAAAAGATAGTAATAAAAAAGAGAGCGATGGCTGATTGTTATTTTTTTTTTTTAGTTTGATTTGCGTAATTTATCATGGTAGGTACATAATGTTGGAATGATCAGGAAAGTTTGTTTTGTTAGATACGTTTATTACTGTGTCTGTGGGAATAAAACAAAGTAAGGTTTAAATGTAGACAAAATAGAGTATTATTGGAACCAAGGGCATTATAAAAGAAGATGGCAGTGAGAAGGAGAACTGGAGAGAGTCGACCAGGCAGTCAGCAGTTGGTGGTATAATAATGATGGGAGCTCCCTTGTAAGTAGATTGGCTTTATTGGTTTTCAGCATTGTCATTGTGGTGGTCAGCTGATGTAAATTAATGGAAACAACTAATTCTATAATGAGAAGGTAAATATTAAGTTAAAATATTTAAGTATAACAAAGTAATTGGTGTCAGGCCAGTAAACCTGTGGAATAGGCTAATGAGCAAAGAGTATAGCACAGGGGCGGATGCAGGGGTGACAGTGGAGTGGAGATGGAGGAGGGAGTTTTCCCGGTTTAGTGGAGTACAGGCAGAATATAAAGAATGTAGGGGACAAGTAGAAGATTGGTTGTTTGTTTGTAGAGAAGACGTAAAATATCCTGGAATAGAAATATGAATGATTCTAAAAGGACAAGCTTTAAAAGTAGCAGAAAGTATTAATAGAGAAGAGCTTAAAGAGTCAGACGGTGACAAAGTAATATTAACCCTTAAAACCGGCGGGTCTGGGTTGCATCAGAGCTTGTGCCATACGTGGAAAAAAAGAGAAATTTAAATTTTTCTCAGAAGGTCATTTATCATTTATAATATTATTTTATTTAAGTAAATATGCAATGTAAACAATATTTTATTATTCTAAATGTTAGAAAAAATTGTAAAAAGGATTCTGAAAAAAAACAACTATTTCTTTTGAAGATAACTTTCTACGCTTTGGAAAATTTGACGACATTGAAGCTAAAGACTCAATCTTTATACTGGACTGTAAAATGACGCATAAATTAAGCTCAAATGTGATTCTGTCAACTCTTTCACTCAAGGAGTTGCCAATTAGTAATAAAACAATGGGACATCAATTGACGATGCTAATATGGCAGGAAACTTTAAATCATCAATTGATGTTACCTGCCGTTCTCTAAGGAAATGCCAATTGAAGAGAGTAAGAGAAGAATTACTATTAGAGGGTTGGAAAAGGAAAAGTTGGAAAGAAGTTAGGGGAGCCATTATGAAGTTACACTTGCAGTTTGGTCATGGAAGTGAGGAAAAATTATGGAAATTGACATAAGAGGCTCAGTGGAGTGCTTGTTTGAATGAATATGAAAAGAAAGAAGTTAAAAAATTGGTAACATGTTTGATTGCAAGTTGTGAAGTATTCAGGAGGTACAAAAGAAATCAAGCAAAACCAATATTAAGTTTTTCATGGGGTAGGGCTTTCAATGAAGTCTTAGCATTAGATGTGGGAAAGATAGAAGAGAGAAAGTTCTTAGTGATGGTAGACATGGTAACAAGATATTGCCAGGCACATTGGATTAGGGAGAAGAAACCAGAAACGATCATAAAGACATTATCCGATGGGTGGTTTACAATTTTTGGAGTGCCTGCAAAGATACTTTCAGACTGGAGGTGAATTTCAAAATGAGGATGGCGGAAAGATGGAATGTTAAATTGTTAGCTACATCAGCTGAGTCTACTTGTATAGGGCTGTTCAAGTTCATATTATGAAAATATAAAAGTTGTGGGAGACTTCACGACACATGTTCTTGTTCCACTTAAGGTTGTATAGGTGTACATAAAATTTGAACTCAATTGAATAAAAGAGACACGCATTCTCCTTCCCTCCATGTTGCTGCCTCCTGGTCCATTATTGAGGTGACGTTGGCAGTCAGTCACATGGATTGGCCTTTGGAAGTGTTTGTTTGGTGTCTAGAGATCACAAACTTCTTCATTCATTTGGTGGCAAATTGGTACAAACATTACTTGTTGTTTGGTGAACTGAAAGTTATCATTTTCAGTCGCAATCACTAACAGAGCAGAACAATATTCCCATTTTTTCCTTTCACAGATGCGATGGTTTCTATTTTCAAACAGGGGTGGTTGATCGGTCACCCAGAGGAGAACATCACTGGGAGCTGTCTTCCCTCAAAGGGGCAAGTGCTCTAAAAATTCTACTTTCACCACATTCTGGAAAAGAAAACAAAGGTGGAGGATGTGAAGGAGACTGTTGAGGGAGTCCTGGAGATTTGGGAGAAGTCATGTCTCCATACCTCCACACTGTTAGAGCAAGGTGAAGATGTTCAAGTTAGTGGAGGCCTACGAGGGTCTTCAGAAGGACAAGAAAAGCGCTTCGGAAATGGCAAGGATGAATGAGATCTTTCAAGAGGACATTGATGACTTGTTCAATGTGGCACACAGAGATGCCCTTGAGAAGACTACAAATGAGGAAGACAGGGCCTTCCTCATCAGCCAAAGAGAGGATTGACCAGACTGGACACTGTGTCAGGCTCCAAGAGAAAAAACGGAAGTGGAAACAGGCTGCAGAGATGGAGAAAAAGATTGCCTTAAGTGTTGTACCTTCAAGCCAGGTGCATCATCCTCATCCTCTCATGGGGAAATGGATGGAAGCAATGCCGAGTTCAAGTGCCTTAAGTCCTCCTAAGAGAAGAGCTGGAAAGAAGTCTGCCATGATCCTGTCAAAGGAGGTGACCCTTGATTACAGTGTGTGGGTGCATGTTGAGGGCAAGGCCTGCAAGGTCCGCCATGTCGATGAGCTGAAGTCCTCGGTCAACCTCATTTGGGCCAGCATAAGGAAGGACTTCCTCTGCAATGTGTGCACAGCCTTTAGGCCTCGTCTGGAGCACATGCTTACCGCCAAGGGCAGCCACATTAATTAATATACAATTTAAACACATTTTAATTATATTTAAAAAAATTTAAAAAATGTTTAATGCATCAAAAAATATTGTCCTTTGTTGAAAGCGGTGTAACAAGTGTAACGGCTTTGGCAATGCCCAGTGCATTGTCACTTAATCCATGTAGCACTTCACTTCAAAACGAGTTGCAAAGCCCCCTCTTTGCATTGGATTTTTTTGTTTGATGATTGCGCTCCACTAGGCCATTTCCCTCTGGCCATTAAACTGCTTGAAAAAAAATCTCATTATATTCCACTTTCCACTCACTTGTTCAAATTCCTTTGATTTAAACTCAGTAACATTATCCATTAATATTTCTTTGACTGGTCCTCTTTCCCAAAGATTTTGTTCAAGATAGCCACAATATGCTCAGCAGTTTCTAATTTTAGTTTCCTCAACAACACAAACCATCATGGACCACATTCAACCATAGATAAATAAGACTTGTGTCTAAATTTTCACTTGTACAAATTTCATCTACTTTGTGCGTTGCTAGTGCTGGATCAATCATTTGACCTCATCTCATTTGACATTTGGATAAATTTTCTTAGCTAGTTAGAATGATCGTTCAATGCCAAAATGATGCATATCATGAGCTTCTTTCAAGCTAAGACCAGTAGCACAGGGAGAATAAACATCATTATTTGTGTTATCAGTATTTAATAGCCACTTCTTTGGCACTCTGGTCAAAATATCTGTTTTATTCTTTGACATAGCTAGTAGCTTAACAGTTAACTTCACTCCAAATTCCTCCACAATTGCCTTCAGTGTTCCCATTCTGTGTTTTATAAGAAGTTCTGCTCCCCCCTTAGTCCTTATTCTATTCTCCTAACTCATAATACAAGTCAGCCAATTTTAGATGGTTGCTGATTCAGTAGCCAATGTTGTTGGCATCCTTCTGTCTCGGAAGATAATGGAGATTGCACATTGGAAGTCATCCTCCCTTATGGTTTCTCTTGCTGAGACAGCAGCACTGGAGTGACCTCTTCAGGACGCAGGCCTGTGGGAAGTGTATGGAGATCCTGGGTTGCCCAGTTCTCAAGATTTTCCTCTCAGCCTCACGGGTGTCATCCAAAGGAATGCAGAGTAGTATGTACTCCCCAATTTAATATTCTTATACTCCCAATTCAGAGCAAGGTTTATACCCTTCAAAATTGCATCCAGCTCTGTTACTTTAATATGCTTAAAATCATCCTTTTTCCTCAACCATGTAACATCCTTAACACAAACTCCATTTACCTCAAGTAATGCACCAACCAATTCCAATACTGCTTGTATTGCAACATACCATCAGCTTTCCATCTTTTGGCACATACCACTGTCCTTTCACATGATCATTTATCTTCAGCTTATCTATTACCTCTGTAATCATACATAGAGCTCTATCACCAATATAGTCCTCCCACCTAGCACACACGATCTGGACTTTTTTTAACTCTCAATCAGCTAGAAACTGGATAGTGCCCCAGCAATTTTCCGCATACAGAAAACATTTCTCTTCTGGTACAGTTTTCAGGAATATTTGGTACTTCATTTCCATAGGCCCCTCCCTCTCTGGGATCTTTTCTTTAGGGGTTGTTCCCAGAGAGGCTCTGGCCTTCTCGTGGTGAGGGGGGTTAGCTCTGGGCCCAGATCTAACCCCACTGCCCTTTATTTCCCCCTCTTCCTTCACCTATCTAGTGGACCTTATGGATACCCAATCTCTGCTCCTTTAATGGATTGATTCCGAATTGTTCTTTCATGAAGGTGAAAGAGGCTGGGCATCTCCACCGCCTTCATCTACCGAATGCCCAAGGAGAAACCCATCATTGGCCCCTTTTCTCTGTGCGTAGGAGAACTCGGGCAGCTTCTTAGGTTTCTAAAGATGGTGTGGTGGATCCGTATCCATTCAAAGAGGACATACCGGACATAACTGATTGTATAGTTGCAGTAGTGCCAAGCCCTTGTAGGCCTCCATAGTGGGGAGCCCCAAGGGAGAATGTGAAGGTTTTTTTTGCAATGGCTAGCCATAAGCGAAAAACCTTCCCTTCTTGTAAGGGTTCTCGTGCCAAATGTTCCTTAGATCCCCTTTCAGCCTTCCCTCGCTCGTTGGACCTCTATTCCAATGAAGTAGACCCAGATCTTGATTATCCTCGCTTTCTTGTCATGAATTCATCATCCGACACCCCACATGCAAAAGTCGATGTGTTTGATGTCAATGAATCTTTTGAGTCCTGCTGTGGCGAACCCGATGGATGTAGTCAAGAGGTAGTGGTGATGTCATAGTCGAGGTGTCATCCCACTCTCAACACAACCTTGTGTGAAATCTATCTTCGATAGCTGAAATTCCAATAACTGTTTTGCCCCATCCATGTCTGGGCAAAGTGTATGGAGATCCTGGGTTGCCCAGTTGTCAAGATTCTCCTCTCAGCCTCACAGGTGACATCCAAAGGAGTGCAGAGCAGTATGTTAGGCATACCGGGCATAACTGATTGTATAGTTGCAGTAGTGCCGGGCCCTTGTAGGCCTCCATGGTGAGAGCCCTGAGGGAGAATGCAAGTTTTTTTTCTTTTTGCAATGGCTAGCCATAAACCAAAAACCTTCCCTTCTCGTATTGGTTCTCATGCCAAACGTTCCTTAGCTCCCCTTTCAGCCTTTCCTCGCTCGTTGGACCCCTATTCCATTGAAGTAGACCCAGATCTAGATTATCCTTGCTTTCTTGTCATGAAATCATCCGACACCCCACTTGCAAAAGTCGATGTGTTTGACATCAATGAATCTTTTGAGTCCCGCTGTGGTGAACCCTGCCGGATGTCATCAAGAGGTAGTAGTGATGTCGTAGTCAAGGTGTCATCCCACCCTCAACACAACCTTGTTGAAATCTATCTTCAATAGCTGAAATTCCAATAACTGTCTCACCCCATCCACGTCTGAATTTTGTCAAAGGTGTCGTCCGTTCAAACAACTAAAGGACTATGGCCCCACTCGCCTTCAGAGTAAGCTTAGTACCCAACATGTCACACACGTACACAGGGTAACTAAGACATTAGGCTCCACTAAAGTCCCAACTGCCACACTGATTTTAACATTTGAACGACAAGAACTGCCGCAGTATATTAAAACTGGGGACCTTTGTGTCCCAGTAAGTCCCTACATCAAACTACCCAGATGATGCTTCAATTGCAATCAATTTAGACATGTTGGCCGTGCCTTTCAGCACCCTCGCTCCTGCATAAATTATAGCTCTGACTATCATGGCCCCGAATGCACTAAAACACCCTGCTGTGCCAACTGCGGAGGTACCCACAGTGCTGCATCAAAACTCTGCTCTATATTTTTATATGAAAAGGAGGTGCTCGCTTTGCGCGACTCCCTACATCTAAATATAAGAGAGGCCCGCCAGCGTGCTCAAGCACAAACCTCACCACTTGGCCGGCTCTTCTCGGACGTTTTACATGATGTTGGATGAAACCGACCATCACACGCGAGTTCAGACCACCCTGAAGCACCTCATCCTACATCTACTTGCAGTGTCGGAAACATTCAGAATATGCAGTTGAAGCATCGCTCTCACACCAAGATAACCAATGTAGCCCCTCCCTCCTCTCTCCAGCAGCTCAAGCTGGGAGAGACAATCAGGGTGAGACACTTGAAGACATCAGACACTATTTGAAAGAATCCTCAACATTGACCAGTGAAGGTTCATCCACCCGGCCCCGAGACCCAAAGCCCAGTGGTAAGTGGAAGGATTCCTCACCTGGGTCATCGACCACCAATAAGCGGGCAGCCTCTGGAGCTGACTTGGCTGAACCCTGAGAATCTTCAATGGACTCTTTCCCTATGGCTGAACATTCTATGCCCTTAAGTCCATCCCACCCTTCACGGGACTTAGGTCCCACCCTGATCCAAAAGACGGCAGATATACACCCAGTTCCACTCACCCTTCTACCAGTGATCCGATGAAAGCAGTTGATACTCAAACATCACCAATCGCCGCGGTTGGAGCAACCCCTCAGACACCGAAAATACTCTTGACCCATGAATCCGGATCTACCGGCCAAAAATCCCTTCTTGATCTTCCTTTTCCACCAGGTTGTGAGCCTGAATTACAATCAAGGGCCTCAGTCGGTTCTCCAAAACCCACGAAATAAGCCCCAGCTACTGCTCCATCTAGGATCTCCCCCTGCAAAAGCGGGATCCTCAAAATCAGCCCTTTAGGACGAGGATCAAATACAATATCGGCCACAAAAGAGAAAAATATCCACAGTGGTATCTAATTGTCCCACATAATATCTTCCATTTTACAATGGAATTGCCAAAGCATTCTTCCAAAGTGGGAAGAATCAAAATTCTTTTGACGACTATATACCCTGCAGTTATTTTTCTTCAGGTGAATAAACTGGGTATACAACCCTTTCCGCCAGTACCCGGCTTTCTCACTTTCAACTCTATTGCTCCTACTGGAAGCTCCTCTCATTGGGGTGGGGTTTCAATCATGCTATCTTCATCCCACCAGGTTTCTCCCATCCCCCTACATACTACCCTCCAAGCTGTTGCTGTGAGGGTTTTTGTTGCTAAGCTTTTTACTGTTTGCTCTATTTACCTACCCCCTTGTTTATCATTGTCAAGACCTGACCTTTTAGAACTTATAGACCAGTTGCTGTACCCATACTGGGGTGACATCACTTGAAATGCCATAGGCAGTGTTTTAAGTCTCTTTTATTATTTGACTCTCTTTGTGTTTTAAATACTGGCAATTTTACCTCTTATCATGTCCAGATGGATTCATTTAGCTGTGTTGACCTGTCTGTTTGTTCCCCGGATTGCTTCATGGAATTTTGATCGTCAATTCTTGACGATGTCCATGGGAGTGACCACTTACCCAATTATCTTGTTGGCCCTTCAAGTTAGCCCTTGTACAACTATGCCCCTTAAGTGGGACTTAGGTCATGCAGAGAGGCTTTCTTCACAAGTGCATCCTTGGGGACCTTCAATGGAGTGGATGCGGCAGTAGAATACTTTACATCGACTATCTACAATGCAGCAACACAGACCATCCCACAGAGGCGACCCGCTTCGGGCCGCTCAACTGTGCCCTGGTGGACCTGGACATGTGCAACAGCTATAAAAAATTGCCAGTTAGCCCATGCCTGATTCCTAGAAACCAATCACCTTCTTTTCAATGTGGCTTCTGCAAAGGTCATAGCACCCTTGACCTACTAATATGTTTTGAGGGATCAGTCCGGAAAACTTTCTCATTAAAGCACTGAGTCCTGGCCATATTTTTTGATATTGAGAAAGCCTACGACACAATATTGAGATACGGCATCTTGAAGCAGCTATACATTTGGGGGATGAGAGGCCGTTTACTGTCACTTATTCAAAGTTTTTTTAGTATCTCGACCCTTCAAGGTACGTGTTGGAGACACATACTCTGACCTGCAACCCCAAGAGGAGTGAGTTCCTCAGGGCAGTGTTTTAAGTGTCTTATGTTTTATAATTGCCATCAATGATATTATTTCGTCTCTCCCAGAGGGTATATCAGCAACTGTTTGTCAATGATTTAGCACTATACTGTTCCTCACCTCGCCTTCCATCAGCAGCACATCGGCTACAACTGGCAATCGATGCTGTATCCAAAAGAGCACAACTTAAGGGATTCTGCTTTTCCACGACCAAAACCAAAGCAATGTATTTCCACCGAGGCAGAGGGGTTTTTGTTCCGCCATCTCTCTCTCTACAAGGCGAAGATATAGAGTTTGTCTCCGAGTTTCGGTTCCTTGGAGAACTCTTGACCCAAAGTTATCCTGGTTACCACACCTACGCCGATTTCGAACAGGCTGTCTGCGGGCTCTAGACATTTTGAAAGTCGTCACACACTTTGTGTGGGCAGCGACCGACAAACATTGTGCACATTATACACAGCCCTCATCCAATCCAACTTGGATTATGGCTGTCAAATTTACTCATTGGCTTCCCCTTCAGCCCTTAAAATGCTGAACCCCATTCGAAAACTCAGAGTTTGCCTTTCTAATGGAGCCTTCTATACTTCTCCTGTCAACAGCCTTTACTGCGAGAGTGGGGTGCTCCCTTTGCCCTACTATACTCTTCAAATCTGCATGCGATACCTCTGCCGAGTACAGCAAGCCCCTGTATCCGAGGTCTACGGATGCCTGTATGCTGCTGAATCAACAGCGGTATATAATAAGTTGCCATCTTTACTCCGCCCTTTGAACCTTCGCATAGATCATCTCTCTTAACTTGGGTACTCCAAGGGTCCTTACCCTTCCATCCTTCCTGACCCCCTAGTTGGCGTGCTCCTCTCCCCACAGTATGTACCAACATGTGGAGCCTGGAGAAGTCCTCCATGGACCCTTGCATCATTAAGAGCCTGTTCTTAGAGCATTCAACCTCACACAAACAATGCTGCCCACTATACACAAATGGCTCTAAGTCGGACGGTGGTGTGTGCCCTGCAGCCATCTACCCAGCAGAAGAATTCCTAACTCTATCTTTGCCGGCAGCAGCACCAATTTTTACCGCTGAGCTTTCAGCAATCCTTTTAGCCTTTAGACTCATCCAAATTTTACCTTTTAGTGATTTTGTCATTTTTTTCTGACTCAAGGAGTGTTTTACAGTCAATTAGATCTTTTAATGCGTCTCACCCCTTAGTCACAGAAATTTGCAACTGGCTGATACAAAATGTGTCCCAATATAGAATTATTTTTTGCTGGGTCCCTGAGCAATGAGAGGGCTTATTGGCTGGCCTGCTCAGCACATTCTGTGCCCGCTGAGAACTTGGCTCTGCCTTTTAGGGACTACTTTCCTTCAATAAGAAAATATATATTTCAACTGTGGCAGAATGAATGGGATGACTGTTCATCATCCAAACTATACAAAATTAAAAATTCTATTCACTCGTCCCTCGAGCCGTCATAGAATGCGGTCATTGGAGGTGGCCCTTTGCTGAGTTCGCATTGGCCACACGAGCCTTACTTACGGCCATCTTGTTTTGGGTGATGTTCATATCAGCCTCATTTTATCATAGCTGCCATATAGAATCCACTTTGATTGGGCAGCAACCCACTAGTTCCTTACCTTTAACCTTAAACCTCATTTCCACGGGTGAAGTTCATGTTCCCATGCAGACCCAGATTTATTTAGCCTCCACCCAAGGACTACTGCACCATTTAACTTTTTGGATGGTTTGGCAATAAAGTCAGTTATTCAAATGTTCCGGGAGCTCAAATGTACATAAATCTGACACCTTGACCACTATGTCATTGATATAGGAACTGGTAGCTCTTTTCAATTTCTCAGATTTTGATAAAACAGTTCAAAATTTTGGACATAACTGGTGGGGTACAATTTAATTCCAAAACAAGTCTTTTGAGATAATAAGTTGTGCCCTTGTACTTCATGATCTGATATTTCCACAATTTTTCCTCCCTCCACCTTGATTTGAAGATATGCTGACTTTAAATCCATAAAGAGTGATCTCTCCATCCACCTGTCACCATTCTCACTTTCATTGCACGCATCAGACGTTATCCCTTGTATGACACATAATCTATTCATTTAACTCTTATAGTCTATAACAGGTCTTATCTTGTTCTTTGTTGGCTGTTCCACTCCCATGAGGGGCGAAATGCCACTTTCTACCTCCTCGTCCATGGGAATAAAATGCCTTCTGCAATCCAATGGTCTATTTCTTTTGCAAACTTTTCCTTTTTTCTGCCTTGCAAATCTCTGTCATAAGAAGTTTTATTTTTTAATACAGGCTCTTCATTTTTGTTGAAAAACCACTCAACCGTCCAAAGGGTGCCAGTGCCATCAAAATGTGCTTTAAAATCATTATCCAGGATAGTCTCTTCTGAATGCACTGAATTTTTCTGGTTCTGTTTGTACAGTTTCAACACTTACAGCACAACTCAGTGTGCCAAATGTCATCTCATCTCCTACATGGATACCACCCATTTGATTTATTATTATCACCATTCCTAATACAGTAGTACCTTGAGATGCAAGTATAATTTGTTCCTGGATTAAGCTCGTATCTCAAATAAATTTCCCCATTATAAATAACGGGAAAACATTTAATCTGTTTCAGCCCTCCCAAAACACCCAAATCAACAGAAGGATGCTATCAAGAGTGTAACGCCTGCCAAAGGGATAACAATTATCTCTTAAGTTAAGGACAAGCATCCATGATGAAATGGAGATGCTTCTGTTGTGGTTTAAGGAGAAGGAGCTAGCAAGAGATACCATTAGTGAGACACTCATCTGTGAGAAGGCTAGTGCTATTTTAAGCGATTTGAAACAGAAGACATCAGCGGAGGAGTTCAAAGCTAGTTGTGGCTGGTTTGATAATTTTAAGAAATGAATAGGTATCCAAGGTAAGAACTCATAATAATTTAATTGCTATAAACGCTTGCATATTTTACTTGCGCATAAAATAATATAAATCATATTAATAAAATAAAATGTGGTTTTATTACGAGTTCTTACCTTGGATGCCTGTTCATTTCTTAAAATTATCAAACCAGTCACGACTAGCTTTGAACTCCTCCGATGATGTCTCTAACTTTCAAATTGCTTAAAATAGTGCTAGCCTTCTCACAGATGAGTGTCTCAGTAATGGTATCTCTTGCTAGCTCCTTCTCCTTGAACCACAACAACAGAAGCATCTCCATTTTATCATGGATGCTCTTTTTGGCAGGCATTACGCTCTTGATAGCATCCATTTGTTCAAGTATTATAAAAATCATTGATGTACTGCATTCATACTGCCTGGCTAAATCACTCACCTGCACATTGTAGTGGGCCGAAAATCTAGACTAACCCGCGTTCCAACCTTATCCTAGGATTTATGGACCTTAACCCCGAGGAAGAATTGATACAATTTGATATATAGTCCTTTACTTTACAAAAAAATACAGTTATATTTACAGTTTATATTTACAAAAAATTAGATAAACACCAGTGCACATTCAAATAAATATTTTATACAAATTGTAATTTTCCCAACTGAAAACAAAATAAAGTATGACGGGCGCAGAGAACAAATGTCAACAACCCAACCAAGGTCCACACAACAAATAAATCGCAACAACAAAAAAAAACACCCGAACGAGAAGGGGCACAGGGCTATTTCTTGGTGCGCGGGGGTGGGGGTAGGGTAGTAGCAGTCTTGTCAAATAAGAAGGGGCACAAGCTCATCAACCAATACAGGTAGGCAGTGCAGGTACCGCCCTCCATTTCAGGGCTGGGCTGGGCGGAGCACTCGCCTCGAGGATTCTTCTTACAGTGCGTAAAAGCTTCCACTCTGTAGAAGAGATGATATCCCCAATTTACAATTTATTTACCATAAAGGGAAGGGAAAACCAATAAGTGGGCACTCGACCCGAGGAAATTCTGTTAACTTCTTACCTCTAAGTGAACATCCACGTGCACACGAAAAATTCCCGTTTATAACTTTTATAATTCTAGATATTTACTGTTATGCTTTATAACTGATTTAACAAAATATATCTCATTAAATTATGGCAAAGTAATATCTCTGAAAAGAGAATACAATTGGTTAACATTATTCCTAAAAAAAAAATCAGAAGGAAAATTATACCCACACCCTCACACAGGGGTAGGGAAAGATACATGTAAAAGGGGGTGGGAGAATGGCCCTACAGACACACACACACACACCGCTTCCCCACAACATCTCACTGTTTTTTTATTATTTCATGTTTAATTTCCATTGATATCACTAGTTGCCTTAGCACTCACTTTCTTTGGACCCATGATATAAAACAAAAATATTCAGAAAATCAAATAAAAAAAATCATATTGTACAATTTAAACACAACACAGAAGATTCATATCGAAGGTGGTGAACATGTGAACTGAGCGCTGCGAGCTCTCTGCCACCTAGCATTAGCATCTTGAAGCGTGCTAGTATCTTAATTTTCTGCTCACATCTCAATGCAAAATATTGCTTGAAAGCTGGCTCGTATCTCAGAATACTTGTATGTCAAGGTATCACTGTATTACATCATCTCCATTTACAATGTCACTCACAATTGCCTCCCCCTTTAATTCAACATTGTTCACTATCATTTGAATGACACAACACCCTCTACAATTCACTTCATGCCCATCAAAAGCAATTAAACTTTCTTTGCCAGAACAATGATTAACTAACCTATTACAAATAAGTTTTTGTGCAACCCATATCCAACAATGTGTTCACAGTGCAGTCTCCTTTCTCAACATCAATTATAGACATATATGACTATATGAAGAGTAACTGCTGGCGCATCAGTTACCCTCTACTCCTTTCCCTGACTAACGCATTCAGTTGAAATATGTCTGGGTTTCCTGCACCTGAAACAGATTATCTTATTTTACTTGTATAAGAGCAAGCCATATGTGGTCCCTCGCAAATGAAACATTTACCTTTGAACCCTTTCCTATTTGATTTACCTTCCAATTTACCATTTTCAACCGAAGATTCTTGATCCACAGGCATGTTTGATACACTAGAATTACCAAGGTCCTTACAACAGTTGCAATGTTTTTAGTGGTACTCATATAATTCTAGTTTTACCATCAACTTGTTGTAGCTCAATGGCTACTTGTTCTGGCAGTCCATTAACAAAAGTCAGTTTTATAATATGCTCCAGCGCAATTGACTTAAAACTAGCCAGCCCTGCTAGTTTGTGAACCAATTTACCATATGCCACAAACATTCCATCTGTATAGGCAGAAAGAAGCTTTTTTTGCAATTTCATTGACATCCTTCTGTTTATCTTCAGACATCTCCAAATACAATGCCAATGTATTAGCTTCCAAGTACAGCAAAAGAAAACTAGCCACATCACATATTTTCTGTAACTTTGCAACTAGTGTTACTTTTTTCACCCACATTACATCACCTTCACCATTGAATGGTTTGATCATATCTGCTGAAATCTTCACTGCATTTAACCTCTTAAACGCAATGGAAATGTTAACTCGAATTTTGCGGTTAACTTTTTTACCGCGTTCCCGCCATATAGGTAGTGGGAGGAGCTTGGTATGACGCATGTACCTGCAGCCAGGGCTCCCTCGCAACTTCCCACCAGGCTCAGTTTAAGTGTGCTTGCAGAGCTCAGATAATGTACATCTGTGTTACGCTGCCCCACAGACCGCATCTTTTTCACCTTTCTGCTGAATTTGATGCCCTACCGGACACCACCATACCCACGCAATGGGGCGTAGCAAGCTGACAATGGAGGAGAAGACCCGTGCCAGTAAAGCATGTAGCTGCTGATCTGAATGTGAGCCGTGTGTCACTCTTTAAGCTAAAAAAAGCAGCCACCACAGTCCCTCCCGGCACCGCACCGCCTCACAAACTTGGCTCTGGGGGCAAGAAGAAGACAACTGCTCGGACTGACAAGGTTTTGCTACATGAGGTAAAGCAGGACCCTTCGATAACAGCGGCTGAATTGAAGGGGAAACATCCTGACTTGCTCCACAACGTCGCTATTCATACGATCCAGCACCGGCTACAAAAGACCTAGGTTTGCCTGGCCGCCAAGAAACCGCTGCTGACAGGGTGTATGAAGAAAAAATGGGTAGCTTTCGCGAAGAAATATCAAGATTGGACACCAGAGCAGTGGAAGAAAGTCACGTGGAGTGACGAGAGCAGTTTTCGGCTCATCAGGGGTGGCTCGAAAGTGGTGCAGCGGCCCAGTGATATGAGCAGATATGACCACCGCTACACTGTGAAGACCGTGAAGCACCCCGATGGCGTTATGGTTTGGGGATGCTTCAGTGGGGAGAAGGGCAGGGGTGGTCTCTATTTCCTCCCCAAGAATGTCACCATGAAGGGAAAGAATTACATTGAGGTTTTGGAGGAACATCTGCTCCATTTCTACGCTCTCCATGGCTGCGACTTTTTTTATGCAGGATGGCGCCCCTGCACACAAGGCACGAGCTGTCAAAGACTTCCTCAATGAACAGACATCGAAGTTTGGGACTGGCCAAGCAACTCACCCGACTTAAATCCCATATAGAATTCCTGGAACCAATGAAGTTGCTAAGTCCCGGCCCACCTCGATCCCCGCCCTGAAGGAGACACTCATTAAGCTGTGGGTGGCAATGGACAGCTCCTACTTCGAGAATCTTGCAACATCCATTCCCAAAAGGATCCAGGATGTGTTGAAGACCCGTGGGAACATGACAAAGTACTAAATTTAAAGAAATGTGAGTAAAAGGACCCGATAAAACACACTTGAAATGTAATTTTGTGCTTAATTATCCAAAAATTCTTTATGTTAACATTTCCTTTGCGCCTACTGTAAATACAAATAAATTAATATTTTTTTACTCACCTTTTCTCACAGGATATTATCAGCAAAATGCACAAAATGGTGGACAAAACCAACTTAACCATTAATCAGTTCACAACCTAAAATAATCAACTGGCTGATAATACTGACTGGTGACACAGCAGCAATAGACCACTACTGACTGCCCTGAGGGAAATCATGACAATCTGGTCTCTCCTCCAATTGCCAAAACAAAGTAAATGCAAACCAACAAAAAAACATCACCACAGTCCTACTTAATCAATAAAAAGGGTGACTACCTCTTCACTACTAAGTCTGATGTGACAATGCCAGAACAATTGATAACTGGCTGCCATTACAATCTTCACATATTATTCCTAAAAGATATCCATCCATGTTTCTCTGAGTTTTCCTCAGTTTCCTACTTTTTGTTATGGGTTGTGTCCACTGCTAAAATACATTGATTAATATACTTTGTGTTTTAAGCATAGATGCATGCCACTCCTGAAGATGTAGTGTAACTTCCCTACTGCTCTTGATCATAATTTTTTGTTCTGATTTGCTTTTCCATGCTCCCATCAAGAGTCGCAATCTGTTGTAAGTATACATTTTCTTATACCTGCTCTAGGGTTGATTGTCATTCCTAAGTCTTCTGCAAAACTGTGGGTCATTTTGTTTGTAAAGTTAATTCAATACACCTATGAGACTGGCTTGTGATATTCTGTTTTCATTGCCCCACAATGAGTGGGGGACAAGTAAACTTACATCTGGTGCCTGGACCGCAATGTGAATGTTAATTACAAAAAGTTCATAAGGAAAATAAATTTTTATGCTGTTACCACTGATGGCTACAGTTTAACATGGGATTTAAACTGTCTCCCTGCCATCCCTCAGGGGTGTCCCCTCTCAGTCCCATTACTCCTGGCAATCTGAAACTAAATTGTGACTACCTGGGCTCTAGCCTGTAATCCTTCTGGACATAGTATTTTACCCCTTTTTGCCATTTCTGTACAAGCCTCCTCATGTGTGTTCTTGGCCAGTGGCTAATTTTGTAGGCTTATTGGAGTGTGGGGAAGGGCCCGGCTCTCCTTGGCTCGCTGGTTTTAAACATGCTGCAGCTGGTATCTGGAAGATTGTGTACCTTCCCAGCCCCACTGCCTGCTATTGTTGTTTTTTAACCTTTGACCTTTTTTTTATCAGTATTTTTTAATATAGCCTACTCATACGCCGACCTTTCCCCTAGTAGGCAGTTGCCAGTTATGTCTTCCATACTTTTTTTACTTTCTTTAGAGATTCTCTCTTTACAAACCTTGTGCAGGATTCAACCTCATTAGTATTTTGCTGTAAATTTAAAATAATTGCTCATTTGGTATTATCTACCCCCTATGTTATTTAATTTTGCTATAATTGGAAGTGATGTTTCCACTCAGACCACAAGCTAAACTTTGGGAGAGTTGCACACCTTCCTGTTTTCAGGTGTTCCAAGTAGTCATAACTAATCAACCTTTGTACTATTTACGCATTTTTGCATCCCCTAACTTCACTTTCATATGAACCTCTTGTCAAGTATTTTGTGGTAGACACACATTCATTGGTGCTTGCCTTTAATAAATAGCTTTGATCCACAGGATTTTAACCCCCCAATCAATATTTTTTTCCTCTAGATGTATTTCCATTGTTGACAACCAAGCGTGTGTTTTGGCGGGGAATCTTTGAAGAATTGCTGTGGTTCATTAGAGGGTCAACAAATGCAAAGGATCTGAGTGCCAAAGGAGTTCATATTTGGGATCAAAACTCATCACGACAATTCCTTGATGGTCTTGGATTCACAGAGAGAGAAGAAGGGGACTTGGGTCCTGTTTATGGCTTCCAGTGGAGGCATTTTGGGGCATCCTACACAGATATGCATGCCAATTATGATGGCTGTGGCATTGACCAACTCAAAGAGGTTTGTAGGGGAAAATAATATATTTCAAGACATAATGAATCTGGCCAACATATCAAAACGCATTTTGTAATATATAGTTTTAATTTGCATTTTAAAAGTGTAGTTAATTTTTTCCTTTAAATACTGCACAATGACTTGATTTTTAGAAAAATAGCGATTCTTACGATTGAGAAATTTTAGTTGTCAATTGGGCTCTGTTTTATACAAATATAAAAAATGTGAGGTAAAGTGTGTGATAACAATTAGTAAAAAAGCTCATTTATATTGTTTTGTGTATTAGAGTAAATTAGATTGACTACCAAGACGTTACAAGAGTGTGAACAAGAAAATGTCTAATGGATGTTTGTTGGAGTTAAGTGTTTTTTATAAGGGGTGGGGTAATAAATCAAAAGGATAGTGAAGGCTGGTTATTGATAAGTGGTTTTGTTACTCTTGTTGGCACCATGCCCAATTATAACGATATTCCTTTCTCAGTTCACTTCTCTGTCCCCTTCTATTGACTTCATTCAGTCTTGGTTTATTTTCCTCATCTTGAGCAGATTTCTCTTCATTCTCTTAAGGGCATTCATTATATTTGGGATTGCATTCTTTAGAGTGCACATATCCCATTTCTTAGCACTCCTGGTATTTTTCCCTTAACTTCATCTATTACATTTTTTGAATATCTCATATTTTGGGGCAAAACTGTACTTGTTAGTTTTGGTTTTTTTAACCCTGGATAGGTAACCCAATTTACATTTACTGGTAAAGGTAACCTGGGATATGACATACCCCAATAAAAATAGTACTTATGTTTATTATATTAACAAATACTTCAAAATTCACAAAATTCAAGTTATTTCTCTTAATTATGGCAAAAAATGGTGAATTTCAGGTGAAAAAATAAGGTTTTACAAAACTCTGAAAAATAACTATACTGATTTGAATGTAAAAATTTTGGCGTTAACTCTCGGAGAACTGGAAAATAAAATGCCAACTTCTTGGGCCACCCACAGTAAACCGAGTTTGGGACATTCTGTAAGCAAAAGGAGAAATACAGGAAACTAAAAGAGTTGAAAAAGCAAGAGGTCCAAAAGTAACCAATAAAAAATTAATTAATTTTTTTTTCATTTCTAGGAGACAATTATCACAAACTTTTTATATTGTCAAAGGCTTCTGTTTTGATCTCTGCCTATATGTACATGTAACACCAAATTTAGCAGGTAGAATGAAGATAGATAATTCTTGACAAAACTGACTTTACTAGGATCTAAATGCAGTCACTGCAGATGGGCGTGGTGTATTCACCACACACTGGGCGCTGGCAGTGTATACCCTACTGCTGAGTCTTAAGGCCTCCTTCCTGGGGCAGAAGACACATCTCTTTATTGGGGTTTCACCCTGAGCTGGTGGCTGATGAGGGATGTTGATGTTGTTCACATCCCTGATTGTCCTCTGTGTGCTCCTTCACAGATCGTGAAGTGGCATCCAATCCTCTGCCCATGGGAAGATCAGGTCTTCTGCAAGTTTCATCATAAATTTTCTGCGTTCCATCTCTGGTTGACTTCTGTCCTTCTGCATTTGGTTATAGATTATCCATGTATTATCATCATTCCATAGAACATACATAATGGCCATCGTCTCATCTTTCAGCTGCACAAATAACAAGAACACATCTGATCGAATGCATCAACACCCCCTTTAGTCTTATTGTAGCATTCCACCATCTCAGGCTTCCCATCGGCTTGTATAACAGGCTGATCATGCATAGTTGACACCAGTTGGACAAATTTGGTCTTCTTTTTGTCTGAATGGTAAGACAACATGGTCAGTGCTCAGTCATAGAGGAAAGCAGAGCAACCTTTTGGGATTTTTTTTTTATCAGTCATCACTTGTGGTGTATGTGGCTTGTTGAGCCTCATTTCCCTAAGTATGTTAGGCCATAGTTTTGAAGGTCATTCACAAGTTGCATAGATGTGAACCAGTTGTCTCCTGTTATGTTTCTGTTAGTATGTTTCTAGGGCTCTACCAATTGCAATGTCACAAAATGGGTAAGGACATACCCTGAGGTGGTTTTGTGTGTTTCCCAAGGTAAAGGATGGCCCCCAGCATGTATTTAGTTTCCATGATCTTTATACCATATTTAGCTGGTTTATTTGAAATATACATTTTGAAAGGACACTGTCCTCGAAATCCAAGCAGTTGCTCATCAATTGTAATAGCTGCTCCTGGTGTATGACCACTCTTACACTGGGCAATAAATAAGTCCCACACCTTTCTTATAGCAGCCAATTTATCATTCTCTTTTCTCAAACTTAAGGCAGTGCAACAGAAAGCAAAATCTCCTTTCTGACATTGCAGGTCCATACTTGGTACTATATATTTCCTTTGTGGTAACATCATTATCACCTTTGGCCCCAGAGAAAATCAAAATACCAATTGTTGATTGTTACTTTGTCCACTGTTGCTTTCTTGGTTTTATATTTTTGGGCTTTTATGACAATGTTGGTGTTTGTGTGGGTGAGAATTTAATTTAGAATGTCAATTGTGAAGAAGTCTTTGAAGCAACGTGTGGGGCTGGGGTTTACATAGTTGAAAGCTGGCAACAGATTTTGCCTGGGAGCTCTTGAGCTACTTCTAACTACTGGCTTTGTCAACCACTGATGACCATTTCTGCATGTAAGAGTCTTCAAGGTGAGTTTCACAAGTAAATCACATCCTGTGGTGCAGGATGCCTGTTCTGCCACACCAGGGTCACCTGGTGCAGTAGCGGATGTGGAGAGAACTTGACCACTTGGGGCAGGAGCAGATGGATGGAACTTAATGTGTGAAGCATTTTCTTCCCAGTGCCGGAAAGTTGTCGCTGACATCACTATCCATTGAACTGTTGTGTCATATATAGAATCTACTTCCACATCTACATCATCAATACTACTGTCACTCATAATTTCCTTATCACTGTCATCAGCCATTTTGTTATTTATTCTTGAAACAATATTCTGCTGAAAAGAAAGAATAAATTACTCTTATTGCTTGAACCTACTTTTTCCACTTGAATGTTTTTGATTAGGCATCTTTGTTTTCCATTAGTCTTTTCTGGCAACCACATAGTTTTCCAATTATTTACTCATTTATTGAATCCTTGTCCCGTTTTTAGAGTCGTTTCACCTGAAAATTGTTTATCTTGATAAAGAACAAATGCGCTTTAGCCATCATCATCATTCATAATGCATATTTTTACACTTTTACTAAAATTATATCTTTTTGTTTCACATCACAGTAATTTTATATGATAGATAACCTGGGAGTCTGACACACCCCAGCAACCCACCATGATAGTTAACTACTGGAGTCTGACACATCCCAGCAACCCACCATGATAGTTAACTACTGGAGTCTGACACATCCCAGCAACCCACCATGATAGGTAACCTGGGAGTTTGGCATACTCCAGTGACCCACCGCGATAGGTAATCTGGGGGTATGGCACATCCCAGTGACCTGCCACGATGGGTAACCTGGGGAGCTGACACACTCTGGCAATGTACCATGATAGGTAACGTCGGAGTCTGATGCACCCCAGCAACCTACCACGATAGGTAACTTCATAGTCTATGATACTCCCCAGTAACCCACCAGAATATGTAACCTGGGGGTATGACACACCCCAGCGACCCACGGTTCTAGGTAACCTGAGTTTCTGACACCCCAGTGACCCACCATGATAGGTAACCTGTGGGTATGACACACCCCAGTGACCCACCATGATAGGTAGCCTGGGGGTCAGAACACCCCAGCAACCCACCGCCATAGGTAACCTGGGGGTATGACACACCCTAGCAACCCACCACAATAGGTAAGCTAGGAGTCTGATACACCCCAGTGACCCACCTGTATAGGTAACCTGGGGTATGTCCTGACACAATAGGTAATCTTGGGTATTAGATAGCCAAATGGCTCTATAGAGCAAACTGAGAGAGGCCATTACTGGGATGACAAGTCAGGAGGGTAAAGGGAAAGAGAGATCTTCGGGTCATAAGTTCATATAAAAAAAAAAACTTGAAAGAAAAAATTATGGCGTGTGAGATACTCCAGTTACCTATCCAGAGTTAACAAGTAAACAGTTGTTGGAGAAATTTGTGAAAGTGTACTTGTTGCAAGAACATACAACCCATTCTCATCTTTAATCCATAATAACTAAAATGAACAAAAGATTCAATTTAAATGTAAAAAAATTAATATTGTGCAGTACATGATTGGGTGAAAAAATGTGACTTTAATTATACAGTAGGGGCATTCTACATGAAGTCTACACACCCTCCTGACACCTTGGTCAAAGAATCGTATGAAATTTACATAATTTGGTGGTTATGATGAATAAAGTTCACATACTAAGTATGAGGCCTATCTGGTCATTGCAGTCATATTTATGGCCAGATCAATTTTTGGTCAAACTGATTGACCCCAAACCTTTGAGAGGTCATAACTTTGGCCACAATTAACCAATCTGAACGATTTTAGTACAAAAATGTTCCGGAGAAAATTTTTTCAAATGAGTAAGAACGATGTTTCTATGACAATTTTTGACATGACCTTTTTGTGAACTCTTTGACCCCAGCCAAAATGCAAATCAGATCATCCCAATTTTTTTCCTAAAGTTACCTCTTCCTATCCTCCATTCCTCCAGAAAAAATAAAAATGGGATCTCCATGGGTTTAGAATCTATGGGCAATTATGTGACAATGGGTATACCTACTAAAAGTATTATTGAAGCATAAATTATGGTGATATCACATACCTATGTAAGTTCTAACCATGGCATGGCCTATATACCTCTTATATAATCCTTTTGAATCAATAAATAATACATCACTGCCTATATACACCTTATATAGTTAATCTTGCCAAATCAATCTAACATGAAAAGCAGTCTTTAACTGCCTTTCATTAATCCTTAACTAATTAATGTATGTTTTTCAGATACCAATGTCATTTATGTCTTCAATATATAAATTAAAATAATTTCAAGATATCTTCTAAATTACCTACTTAATATTAATTGTGAGATTATCTGCAGATCCTAAAATAATTTACAGGTGTGTAATTTTATTATTTATTTTTGATAATTTTGAAATACCTAATGATTTTTATACAGCTACCTACCTACCAAATTATTATATGAAAAAGAGAAGAATGATTTATTACTTATTAGGCATCTAAAATGAACACCCATTAATTAAGTGACTTTTGATTGATTACATATTTTTATTATGCCAAGCTATTTCAAATGAGAAAAGGCAATTTTCACCAAATCCTTTAATTTGATTAAAACTGAATGTACCTACAGAATATAGGTAGCTATACCCTCTAAAAATAGGTATGGAAGAAAGATTAAACTGAGTGTAATAAACCTATTCTCAGCACTGCATTATGATGTAGCCATTGGCTAACTTAATAGCTATTGCAGTTGAAGCGCTGGACTGAGAAAACATGAAAATAATTAAAAATGATGTTGATCATTGAATAGGTAGCTACTCTTTTCTTCTGTTTTGTCCACTTCTCTGCGAATTTATGAAGAATCAAGTCTTAATAAGCGCTAATGGAAATGTTTGTTAGTTATAAAACCAGTCTACCAACCTACAGCCCTTTGCACCTAAACTTTGACCTATTTCAACTAAGATATAATACTTGACAATTATTATGCACTGCTTTCTTTGCTTACCGATTTTCTAGGACAATGCAATGATTGAAGCAGTTATATTGATATTGTATATTGGCAATTTTAAATATAATTACTTCAATCATTTATATAGGTGTTTATTTTAATTAATTTATTGTATATTGTTTATAAACAGTAATTTAATATTTGGATCTTTTTCAAGCTTTGTTTCATTAAGATGGCGAATCGAAAGTACTGCAGCGATCCGCTGAAGATCTATAAATCCCTGCAAAAGAAAGACCTAAGAAATGTTTCTGCTCAGCTTTTGCAGAAGTTCTCATCTCTTCTTAGCAAAGATGATAAGCTTTGTTTTTGTAGGAAGAAGCTTTCAGATTTAATGATAGAGCAAAATACTCCAGAGGAGTCTGGAACTTCAGCATCTGAACAGGAGTTCAATGAGATGCCTAGCCAAAAAGAGGATTCAGATGTTGTGGAAGTTGAAGTTGACTTACTGAACCAATCATTGTCTTTCATCGTTGAGAGCTCCTTTGATAAATGGAAAGCTGAAAGGCATCTGACTTACGTACCTGAGAAAAGGTTAAAAGTTGAGGAATCTGTTAGGAGAAAGTTGGATTTGGTTGTGGGTAGTAGTTCAGGAAAACAAGATATGCTGCAAAGATGTAACATGAACTGTATGCCAGAAGTCATCCAGTCTCTAAAGGAAAATATCGGCAATCAAGCCTTACGGATCAAATTAAAATTCTAACCATATTTGCAACCAGTATGAGGGTTAGAAAACTCATGAACGAGTTTGATAGCTCTCAGAGAATGGCCGTACAAGCTCGCCATATACTAAAGGAGAAAGGAATGTTAGCTTCACCTAACCCTAAGCTTGGCAAAGTGCTTCCTGAGGAACTAAAATCTTAGTGACGACATGAGTCGGGTTTTATGAGTACAAATTGAAGGGAAAAGCCTAGGTTACAGAAATGACTTTCTCAACAATTTTAAGGACCTTCATAGCAGTTTCAAAGTGAAGTACCCTGAGGTAAAAGTATCATTCTTAAAGTTTGTTATGCTACAGCCACGTGAGTGTGTTCTTGCAGCAGGCAGTGGAACTCACTTAGTATGTGTATTTACAATACATCAAAATGTAAAGCTGATGATGGTTGGATCCAAGATGTCTGATATCACTGATCTACCCTATTACCATCACCTACTTGCTTCTGTCGTATGTAATCCAGCCCGTCCAGCATGCTACATGAGATCTTGCGATTACTGTCCACCTGTGGATCAACTAAAAGCAAAACTATTTGGCTTTTATGAACAGGAGAATGTGGATAATATTGAATTCAAACAGTGGACATCAACTGATAGATCTGGATAGATGGATAGATTTTGTGATTGTGTTGAAACTTTGGTGCAACATGATTTAGTTGCAAAATCACAAGCGCAGTACTTGGAAATTGTGAAAAACAATATTGCAGAAGGTGAATTTGTAATAATTGGTGATTTTTCAGAAAACTATTCATTTGTAATACAAGACGCAGCCCAGGGATATCATTGGAATTACGCACAGACGACAATACATCCTTGGGTCTTTTATCACATTAAAGATGGAAAACTCATACATCATAATGTCAGAGTGTAACATCCACGATAATGTGTCACTGCATCTATTTCAGTGAATGTTGATAGAGTATCTGAAATCAGTATTCAAAATGGTAAAGAAAATTTACTACTTTTCAGACAGATTTGCAGCACAGTATAAAAACTGTAAATCTTTCCAGAATCTTTGCTTGCATAAAGAGGAATATGGTATAGAAGGAGAGGCATTTTTTTGCCACTAGCCATGGAAAGGGCCCATCAGATGGTGTAGGTGGCACCATCAAAAGGGAGGCTACTAAAGAGAGCTTGAGAAGACCCTATGACAAACAGATTGTATCACCAAGAGATTTGTTTGTATTCCCTGAAACTATTAGGAATATGAAGCTTGGATATAGAACTCAAAAGGAATATGAACAGGATGAAGAACTTTTGAAAACCAGACCTGCGACCAAAACTATTCCAGGCACACAAAAACTTTATTCATTCATTCCAATATCAAAGGAGGCTCTCCAAGTTTGCCCATTTAGTCTCTGTGAGACTTTTAGATTAGAATCAGTCACAAAAAATATTTAATGTCCATTGTTCAATGGAAAACTTGCAGGCTATGTCACTGATTTACAATGGACATTGGTGGCTTGCTTGCATAACGGAAGCTTTTCCAGAGTCACGAGAAGTGACTGTGAAATATCTTCACCCGCATGGACCCTCACAGTTTTTGCTTCCCTGAAATAGAAGATTCTTGTACTATAGACATCTCTGACATTTTGGTGTCAGTAGAACCAAAAACCAACAGGAAGAAGCTACACGATTAGCAAGGAGTCTGATGCAGCAAACAAAGTGATGGCTCTGCTCAAATGAGTACCTAGGTATTTATTAAATAATGTTTTGTCTAAAAGTTTTTGTTTAAATTTTTGTCTTAAATAATCTTTTGTCTAATATTTTGTATTAAATAACATTTTGTATAGGTAATAAAAATTGTGAATTTGTAATATTTGTAAGGTATTATGTTGTTTGTCTCACATTTCTGAAATTATATATATATATATATATATATATATATATATATATATATATATATATATATATATATATATTCATCTTAATGACTTTTATTTAGCCCTTGAATAAGTTTTATCTAGATAAACTGTTAAGCTACTCTCTTCCTAAAAAAATATGGTAAACTTATTTAAGGGTTGAATAAAATAGGAATATGACTTGCTCATATTCATATATATATATATATATATATATATATATATATATATATATATATATATATATATATATAATATTATTTTTTGTATTAAATAATTAAACACATTTTCTTGACAAATCATTTATTGCACAATTTTCTCTATTTGTACTTGTTCGGCTGTTATTTTATCACATATTTTGCTTATTTGTATCACTAAGGACTTCTTACTGTGGGTACTGTTTTCTGGAATCGGATGATTTTGGGTAAAGTAAATTGCCTTACCCATATTTATATAGAACATTAAAAGGAAGGTATCAATGAGAGTATCCATTTCACTGAAGACATTCCTTAATCATTGTATGCATCAAATAAAAGTTACTTGAAGGAAATAGATTAAATTATCTTTGTGTTATTATTTATGACATGTACTTCTCAAGCTTGTAATTCATCACTAAAACATAATCTGACTACTGACAAGGTTATACAAACACTGGAAAGTACCATGTTTGAATATTTGTCACTGCATCTCCAAAGCTTATACAGCACTGAGAGTACTGCATTCAATCCCTTCGGAGCAGACATGTTCTCACTACACTCTTTCTCACTTTCAACTCTATTGCTCCTGTTGGAAGCTCCCCTCATGGGGGGGGGGGTGTCAATCATGGTATCTTCATCTCACCATGTTTCTCCCATCTCCCTACATACCACCCTCCAAGCTGTTGCCGTGAGGGTTTTTCTTACTAAGCTTTTTCACCGTTTGCTCTATTTACCTACCGCCTTGTTTATCATTGTCAAGACCCAACCCTTTAGAACTTATAGACCAGTTGCCCTCCCCATTCTTATTACTAGGAGATTTTAATGCCCATCACCCATACTGGGGTGACATCACTCGAAATGCCAAAGGCAGTGTTTTAGAGTCTCTTTTATTATCTGACTTTCTTTGTGTCTTAAATACTGTCAATTTTACCTCTTATCATGTCCAGACGGACTCTTTTAGCTGTGTTGACCTGTCTGTTTACCTGATTGCTTGGTGGACCTGGACATGTGCAACAGCTATCAAAAATTACAAGTTAGCCCATGCCCAATTCCGAAAGAACCCAACTTTGTGCAACAAGGTCGACCAAAACGGAGCTTGTGCGCTTCGCCAAAGAACCCTTCGTCAGGCTCGCTGAAACTCATGGCATCGTTACGTTTCCTCTATGACACCTACTGCTAAGATCTGGAAGAGGATTAATAAGATCATGGGCTGTTATGCTAATCATAGAATATTTTACATCGACCATCTACAATGCAACAACGCAGACCATCCCACAGAGGCGACCTGCCACGGGTCGCTCAAGTGTGCCCTGGTGGACCTGGACGTGTGCAACAGCTATAAAAAATTACAAGTTAGCCCATGCCCAATTCCGAAAGAATCCAACTTTGTGCAACAAGGTCGACCGAAACGGAGCTTGTGCGCTTCGCCAAAGAACCCTTCATCAGGCTCCCTGAAATTCATGGCACCGTTACGTTTCCTCTATGACACCTACTGCTAAGATCTGGAAGAGGATTAATAAGATCATGGGCTGTTATGCTAATCATCATACCCCCGCACTCAACTTAGACGGTTCCTTGGAGAATGATGGCCTGGTGGTCAGCAATGCTTTTGCTGACCATTTCCACGCCATCAGCAGTGTCGGCCGTTATGATAAGGCTTTTCAATCCTACAAATCAAAGGAAGAATCTCATTCTCTCAACTTCACAACAAAATCTAACCTTCCATATAACGCTCTATTCAGCATCCATGAGCTGCATAGCGCTTTTTCCCTTTGCAGATCTACTTCCCCTGGCCTTGATGAGATCCATTTTGATATGATTTAGCACCTACATCCACACTCTACTCTCTTTTTACTTGCTTTGTACAACCTTATATGGGTGAAGGGTTTTTATCCATCATCATGGCGCATTGGGATCATCCTTTCCCTTGTCAAACTGGGCAGGGACGGGTTGGACGCAGATCACTACTGCCCTATAGCTCTCACCAGCTGTTTGAGTAAGTTGCTGGAAAAAATGATATTGGAGTGCCTAAACTGGTTCCTAGAAACCAATCACCTTCTCTGTCCATTTCAATGTGGCTTCCGCAAAGGTCATAGTACCCTTGACCTACTAG
Organism: Ceratothoa steindachneri; assembly: GCA_963969495.1. Taxonomy (NCBI): domain Eukaryota; kingdom Metazoa; phylum Arthropoda; class Malacostraca; order Isopoda; family Cymothoidae; genus Ceratothoa; species Ceratothoa steindachneri. Next base: position 88,285,096 of record OZ018319.1, on the reverse strand, counting down.
TACGTTTCGAAGGATCGGTCCGGAAAGTTTTCTCATTAAAGCACCGAGCCCTGGCCATATTTTTTTGATATTGAGAAAGCCTACGACACAACATGGAGATACGTCAACTTGAAGCAGCTATACATTTGGTGGATCAGAGGCCTTTTACCGTCACATTCAAAGTTTTTTAGCATCTCGATCCTTCAAGGTACGTGTTGGAGACGCATACTCTGACCTGCAACCCCAAGAGGAGGGAGTTCCTCAGGGCAGTGTTTTAAGTGTCTTATGTTTTATAATTGCCATCAATGATATTATTTCGTCTCTCCCAGAGGGTGTATCGGCAACTCTGTCGATGATTTAGCACTATACTGTTCCTCACGTCGCCTTCCATCAGCAGCACATCGGCTACAACTGGCAGTCGATGCTGTGTCCAAAAGAGCACAACTTAAGGGATTCCGCTTTTCCATGAACAAAACCAAAGCAATGTATTTCCACCGAGGCAGAGGGGTTCTTGTTCTGCCATCTATCTCCCTACAAGGCGAAGATATAGAGTTTGTCTCCGAGTTTCGGTTCCTTGGAGAACTCTTGATCCAAAGTTATCCTGGTTACCACACCTACGCCGACTTCGAACAGGCTGTCTGCGGGCTCTAGACATTTTGAAAGTCCTCTCACACACTTCGTGGGGCAGTGACCGACAAATATTGTGGACATTATACACAGCCCTCGTTCAATCCAACTTGGATTATGGCTGTCAAATTTACTCATTGGCTTTCCCTTCAGCCCTTAAAATTCTTGTTTCCTCGCATTTCATACAACCTCTCCCACAACTTTCAATGGTCAGCCTCTAATTTCACAGGGTTGATGCTGACCTTCTTCTCAAGCCAACCGTCCCGGATCTGGGCTGGGGGGCGAGGGGACAATGTTCCCTATCCCCTGAGCTCCGTTCGGGATGTTTTTTTTTTAACAACCTGCTTCATCCCCACCCATACCTTCCTCACATCCCCTTTCCTCTCCTCTTCACATTCTATCCATTTTTATGTCGTGTTCAAGGTGGAGCCGCCATGCCGATGGACTGCCAGGCCACCAGGCGGGAGGGGTGGTCCAAAATGGCTGTGCCAGGCCTGTAAGCACCTCTTGCAGTGTGTGCAACTGCAAGAGGTGATGAGCTATTGTGTCCCGTAGCACAAATAGGGTCACCATGCCCAATGATGAAAAAAAAACAAACCCCAACCCCAACTTCCCCAAGAACATCAACGGAGCCGCCCTTGGGCAGCTACACTGAGAAAATGGAGGTCATCCCCCTTGTGCTTGCGCAGGGGACCCTCCATACTTCTTTAACCGGAGAGGAGGCTTACTCCTCTCCTACGCCTATGGGTGTAGGGGACTCCCCCTCACCCCCTTCTCTGGAGGTGCTTTTAGGCACCTCCCTATCTCCAGCGGCAGTCCCTCCTTTGCTTTCTAAGGGGACTGCCAAGAAAGCCAGCAGGCAGCCCATTGCCGACCGCCCCTCGTGCAAGCGGCTCGGTAAGTCAAACCCCCTTAGGGGGGAGAGGGAAGCCAGGCCCCTTTGGTCTCTTCCCTCAAAAGACGTGCTGGCAAGAATCCTCAACTCTCCCGGGGTTAAAGCCTGTGCCTCCCCACTAAAGACTTATGACGCTGCCAAGGGGACCTGCGATGTCCTGGGAGGGGATGGCCAACTGGAGGCCCCTCCTGTGATAGACATGGTCCTTGAGGAAAACCAGCCTCAGACGGTAGGGCCTTCCATGGCGGGGAATCCGGGCTCGGCACCAAGCACCGAACCCGAATCCGCCCCTATGCAAGGTCCTCCTCAAACGGCTGGGGATTCTCAGGCAGTACAAGGAGGGGAGGGATCTCCTCCAGATGATGCCCCTGCGACCACCAGGACCTTGTCCATTTCGGAGAAGGACCTGGATGAGGCCGGTCCATCTGGCCTGGGGGCTTCTACCGGTGGGGGTGAGAAGCGGGTTCATTCCCCACCCTCCTCTCCAAAAAAGAAAAAGATGAAGAAGACTCGGGGCTCCTCTCCATCAGCGGGGGCTGTGGGGACGGATGGGTCTGCTGCCACTATTGCAAGCGACCAAGCTAAGATCGGCACATCCGGCCCCTTTGCCCCCCTGGTTGCGGAGCCCCTGACCAAGACCAAAAATGCACAGGGTGGAGCCTCGATGACATCGGGGCCCCTCATTCAGAGGTTACCTGGTGTTTTTGAGCCCGCTGGCTTCAAATGCTTCCTCGTTATTCGCTCCACTGATGGCACCATGTTGTCCAAGGGAAACATGATCCATCAGAGGAGAGGATTAGCTAGTGCAATTGGTTGAGAGCCAAAGGTAACGCGTTTCTCGGACGGGAGCCTTCTTGCGAATGCGACGAATCCCGCCGAGGCGGCCAAGATAAGTGCTCTTCGGACACTTCATGGCACCCCGGTGAGTGTGACGCCGCACCCTACCATGAACTTTGTGAAAGGAGTAGTTTATGCGAGGGAACTCGTTGACTACTCCATTGAGGACATCACCCTAGAGCTGGCCGACCATGGGGTGGTCAAGGTCGAATGTGTGATGAGAAAACAGGGAGGGGCCTCGAGACCCACCCCTACACTCTTCATCATGTTCGACTGTGACAAGCTCCCTGAGTCGGTGCGTGCCGGTTGGTACCGCTACCGCGTGAAGGCATTCGTGCCACTGCCGAGGCGGTGCTATTACTGTCACCGCTTCGGCTATACGAATCACTCATGTAGATGTGCAAAGTCGGGGTCACCCGAAGTCTGTGTAAATTGCTCCAAGGTCGCACACGATAAGTCCAAATCGTGTGTGGCCAAGTGTGTTAATTGCAGAGAGCCGCACCCTGCTTCTTCGAAGCAATGTGGTGCATATCTCCTTGAGAAAGAAATCCTGGCCGTTCAGGCCCAGGATCGACTCTCATTCCGCGAGGCTAAGGACTTGGTCCTGACGCGCCCGGCTCTGCCTGGGACGTCATATGCCTCAGTAGTTAGAAAGGCACCCTCTGCTCCTGGCCCATCCAGGTCAACGAGCACGGTTGTTTCCGCGCCCATTCAGAGCCCTTCTGCGGGCTCTACCCAAACTGGGTGCTCCCCTGGTAAAGCTGGTGGCAAAAAGGGTTCATCCCCAGCCCCGGCTAAAACCAGGGCTCCCCCCTCTTCCCCCAGCGTGACCGTTTCCCGTAAGGCGAAACGGCCACGCGCCTCCACCGAGTCGTTAGACTCACTGGAGGCAACACCCCTGAAGATGGTCGCTAGGCCATCTTCCGGGGTTCCTAAAGATTTTCCCCGAAAGGAGGACAGCAACAAAGAAGCTTGGGCTTCTTCGCCCACGCCCCGAGGTGGAGCGAGTGGCTCGGAGACAGTGGTTCCTCGAAAAGAGGACCCTTCGCCTCCGAAGCCGCAACGCCCGCCTAAGGTTTCGAGGCGGAGGGAGGAAAAGACTCGCATGGTGAGCCCAACCTCCCTCAATAAGTCCTCGAAGGCGACAGCGCCCGGGGTTCTGCCCCCGGGAAGCGTACGGCCATTCCCGTGAGGGTCCAGTTCGAGGAGGTCCCCCGCGTCTTCTCCGAGCTAGGCCTGGGGGGCATATTCCTTCAATGGAATTGCCGTGGACTCCGGGCCAACTGGGAGGAGCTGCGGAGGCTCGTCTCGTCCCGTTCCCCGTTAGCTATCTTCTTGCAGGAGACCATGCTAGGCGCGTGCCCCCTGCCCACCCTCCTGGGGTATAAGGGTCTTGCGACCCCACCCCAGCGGGATGGCCGGGCTGGTGGATGCGCGGTTTACACCCGGCATGATGTCTCCGTTCTTCCTTTCTCTTTAGATAGCTCCTTTCAGGCAGTGGCTGTACAGCTGCACCTGGATAGGAGGTATACTCTGATTTCTGTGTACATTCCACCGTCAGCTGACTTCGACGCGGGGGACTTCCGCCGCGTCGTGGCCCGGTTGCCGAGGCCCTTTCTCTTGCTTGGAGATCTGAATGGCAGGCATCCTCTCTGATGAGATTACTCCATAAATCCCAGGGGACAAGTCCTTGATGATCTGATCGAAGAGCTTGAGATGGGTGTCCTAAACGTGGATGAGTTTACGCATCACTGTCCGAGAACCGCTTCATTTTCTTGCCTTGACCTATCTTTGTGTTCTTCGGATGCACAGCCTGATTTTGATTGGGGGGTGGTCGATGACCTCCATGGTAGTGATCACTTTCCCATTCAAATATCATTTTCAGGGCAACTGCCGCCTGAGAGACCACCTCGGTGGTGCTTGGCGCGGGCGCGGTGGCCTGCATTTCAGGAAATGACTGAATTCTCTATCTCAGTCGAGGAGTTTAGGTCGGTAGATGAGGCTGTTGAGTTCTTCTCCGGCAACCTCATCGCCGTGGGCCTGACTACTATTCCTAGAACGTCTGGCTGTTTTGCACGCCGACCACTCCTATGGTGGTCGGCCGAGTGTGAGACGGCCCTGAAACAGAAGCGTTATGCCTACATGCGCTATAAGCGCCGCCCGAACGATTTCACTGTCGCACAATTTCGTCGGGCTAGGGCTAGGGTCCGGTATATTTCGAAGCACGCCCGCCGCTATTCTCAGCGGGCATATGTGTCTTCACCTAACGGGAAGACCCCTTTAGCTGAGGTGACGAAGCGAGTCAAAAGGATTCGGGGCAAGTTCTCGCAGGACCCCCCTCCCGTTCTCCAGGAGAATGGGACCGCAATCTCGGACCCCGCGTCCGTGGCGGAATCCTCAGCGACCGCTTTTTCCGCATTCCCTAGCCGTGATGCTGCTCCGCCAGCATTCAATGCACGTCGTGATGTCGCGAAAGGCCGCCGGCTCGACTTTACCTCCAGAGGCGGAGAACCCTTCAATGACAAGTTTACTGTGAGTGAGTTGCGTTCCGCTCTCGCTTCGTGCGCGTACACCGCCCATGGTCCGGACGATGTCCCGTACGCTATGCTTCGACACCTGGGTGAGCGAGGCATGTCTCCGTTCTTCCTTTCTCTTTAGATACATCCTTTCAGGCAGTGGCTATGCAGCTGCACCTGGATAGGAGGTATACTCTGATTTCTGCGTACATTCCACCGTCAGCTGACTTCGACGCGGGGGACTTCCGCCGCGTCGTGGCCCGGTTGCCGAGGCCCTTTCTCTTGCTTGGAGATCTGAACGGCAGGCATCCTCTCTGGGCAGATTACTCCATAAATCCCAGGGGACAAGTCCTTGCCGATCTGATCGAAGAGCTTGAGATGGGTGTTCTAAACGTGGATGAGTTTACGCATCACTGTCCGAGAACCGCTTCATTTTCTTGCCTTGACCTATCTTTGTGTTCTTCGGATGCACAGCCTGATTTTGATTGTGGGGTGGTCGATGACCTCCATGGTAGTGATCACTTTCCCATTCAAATATCATTTTCAGGGCAACTGCCGCCTGAGAGACCACCTCGGTGGTGCTTGGCGCGGGCGCGGTGGCCTGCATTTCAGGGAATGACTGAATTCTCTATCTCAGTCGAGGAGTTTAGGTCGGTAGATGAGGCCGTTGAGTTCTTCTCCGGCAACCTCATCGCCGTGGGCCTGACTACTATTCCTAGAACGTCTGGCTGTTTTGCACGCCGACCACTCCTATGGTGGTCGGCCGAGTGTGAGACGGCCCTGAAACAGAAGCGTTATGCCTACATGCGCTATAAGCGCCGCCCGAACGATTTCACTGTCGCACAATTTCGTCGGGCTAGGGCTAGGTTCCGGTATATTTCGAAGCACGCCCGCCGTTATTCTCGGCGGTCATATGTGTCTTCACCTAACGGGAAGACCCCTTTAGCTGAGGTGTGGAAGCGAGTCAAAAGGATTCGGGGCAAGTTCTCGCAGGACCCCCCTCCCGTTCTCCAGGAGAATGGGAACGCAATCTCGGACCCCGCGTCCGTGGCGGAATCCTCAGCGACCGCTTTTTCCGCATTCCCTAGCCGTGATGCTTCTCCGCCAGCATTCAATGCACGTCGTGATGTCGCGGAAGGCCGCTGGCTCGACTTTACCTCCAGAGGCGGAGAACCCTTCAATGACAAGTTTACTGTGAGTGAGTTGCGTTCCGCTCTCGCTTCGTGCGCGGGCACCGCCCATGGTCCGGACGATGTCCCATACGCCATGCTTCGACACCTGGGTGAGCGAGGCATGGCTTTTCTGTTAGATTTGTTCAACATGATCTGGGTGGAAGGTCTTCTCCCAGACTCCTGGCGAATCGCTACTGTGCTCGCCTTTCGCAAACCGGGGAGAGATTACTCTACTCCGACCGGTTTCCGCCCAATCTCTCTAACCTCTTGCGTGTGCAAGTTGATGGAGAAAACGGTAAATGTTAGATTAGCCTTTTTCCTGGACAGCGGAGGCCATCTGTCTTCCGCACAGTGAGGCTTCCGCAAGTTCCACTCCACGTCGGATGCTTTGCTCCGACTGGAAAATGCCGTCTTCGAGGCTTTCCTTCTTAGACAGCACTACGCCACGGTGTTTTTCGATCTGGAGAAGGCCTATGATACCGCATGGCGATACGGTATCATGGAGACTCTCCACACGATGGGGGCGAGGGGACGCCTCCCAATGTTTATATCTGAATTTTTGCGAGATCGTCGATTCCGCGTACGGGTGGGGGGAGCCCTCTCCGGCCCAAAGGAGCAGGAAGAGGGTGTCCCGTAGGGAAGTGTCCTCAGATTCACACTCTGCCCTGAGCATCAACGGCATCACCTCGGTGCTGCCGGAAGATGTTCTTGCTACGCTCTACGTGGACGACCTTTCGATCTCTTTTGGTGCGGCCCAGATGCCAACTCTGGAAAGTCGACTCCAACAGGCATTGAACCGCGTCTCTCGCTATGCCGAAGCGCACAGGTTTCGGTTTTCTTTGGCTAAGACTAAGTTGTGCACTTCTGCCGCCATCCACGGCTTCACCCCGACCCAGATTTGTTTCTTAATGGGGTGCACCTGGATGTGGTGTAGTCTCACCGTTTCCTTGGTCTTGTATTCGACCGACGCCTCACCTTGGAGGCTCATATTCGCAGCCTTAGGGTCCCTTGTACCCGCGCCATGTACATTCTCCGTTCCGTGACGTTCAGCGCTTGGGGCGCTGATAGGGCTACTGCTCTACTTTTTTTATCGATCCTTTGTTCCTTCGAAGCTCGACTACGGATGCGAGTTTTATGCATCCGCAGCCGAGCATTTATTGCGGAAGGTGGATTCGAACCACCACACCGGCCTTCGCCTTGCGACCGGTGCCTTCCTCACTTCCCCCATTGAGAGCCTATTGGTCGATGCTGGGTAGATGCCACTCGCTCTGTGCCGCGTGCAGTGCATCGCGAGCTTGGCGTCTCCCTCAGTCGCCAACAGCTCTCACTGCATCCGAAGCTGATCTCGATGGTGCCTATGCCCCTGAGAGACGCCAGTCATACCCTAAGTCCTTTGGGTTTAGGGCCAGGAAACTCCTTCGAGAGGTAGATATAGCTCTCGGGCTGGTTCTGCCCAGGGCGCCACCCTGGAGGGTACCACATTTGGCTATTGGTCGCCACGCCTCTGCTCCCAAAGCTTGTACTGCGCCGGGAGTATGCCGTTCGACCTTTTTGGAGCACACATCGTGTCACGCTGGAACCGTGCCAGTGTATACGGATGGCTCCAAAACCCAAGAGGGGGTCGGCTTCCACGCCTTATTTCCTCTGTTTGAAGTCAGCGGGGCTCTACCAGGCGCTGCGTCTGTCTTCACGGCCGAGCTGGTGGCAATACACCATTCGGTACGGGAGATTACGCGACGTGCCCGGTTCGGAGACCGCATTGTGATCTATAGCGACTCACAAAGCGCCCTGAGTGCTCTCGGGGCATTGGAATCTCCGCATCCCCTGGTTCGCGATATCCGTGACGCCACGGTTTTGGCGAGCTGGGCAGATGTCGAGATTATCTTCTGCTGGGTTCCTGGACATGTAGGGATTGCTGGGAATGAGGGTGCCAAAGAGTCCGCGAGGACTCTGCGACCGGACCAGCGTTTCGCTCTTCCTCACACCGACTACATGGCAGGAATACAGGCAGCTCTTCGGACTGCTTGGCAAAGAAGATGGGAGACGGTGGAAGGGAACTTAAAGTTGCGTGCCATTGCGCCGCGACTGTTCCCATGGACCTATCCCCCAATATCGCGTCGGCTTCAGGTTGCTTTCTGTCGTCTCGGAATCGGGCACACTCGTGTGACGCATCGCTATTTGATGGAGCGCTCGCCTGCGCCCTATTGCAACGACTGCGTCGTCCCCCAGACTGTTCGGCAGATTCTTGTCGAATGTCCCAGTCTGCGGGATCTTCGCGCATGACACCTGTCCCAGTACCGGGATGGGCGGGGTCGCTACCGCCTGTCCCTTGTACTCGGGACGAGTGCGTGCACTTTGACTGGTGGACTTGTTGAGTTTTGGGGGGAGGCCGGCCTTCTCCCTTTCATTTAACCAGGTTTAATTGTTGTTTTTGTTATTGTTTTGTTATTGTTATTTCTTTTTATTGTTGTTTCCTGTTAATTTTTTAAAGTAGCCTAAAACTAGGCTGTTTGTTTACGGCGACTTATGCCTAAGTCGGCAGTCGCCAGATAGCCCCTTAAATAAAAAAAAACCAAAAAAAAACCCTTCCTTCAGATAGCCTGTATTTCTCCCCTACCTCGCGCTTTTCATACAACCTCTCCAACAACTTTCTCAGGTCAGCCTCTAGTTTCACAGGGTAGATGCTGACCTTCTTCTCAAGCCAACCGTCCCGGATCGGGGCTGAGGGGGGAGGGGACAATGTTCCCTATCCCTGAGCTCCGGTTCAGGAAGGGTTTTTTTTAACAACCTGTTTCATCCCCACCCATACCTCCCTCACATCCCTTTTCCTCTCCTCTTCACATTCTATCAATTTTACGCCGTGTCTTAGGTGGAGCCGCCATGCCGATGGACTGCCAGGCCACCAGGCAAGGGGGGTGGTCCCAAATGGCGGCGCCTGGCTCTGGCGGGCCTGCAAGCACCTCTTGCAGTGCGGGCAACTGTGAGAGGTGGCGAGCTATTGCCTGCGTGTAAAAAAGAGGGTCACCATGCCCAATGATGAAGATAAAAAAAAACCCAACCCCCAACTTCCCCTGTAACATCAACGGAGCCGCCCTCGGGCAGCTCCACCGAAAAAATAGAGGGCCCTTTCCCTGTGCTTGCTCAGGGGACCGTCCATATCTCTCTAACCAGAGAGGAGGCTTACTCCTCTCCTTTGCTTACGGGTGTAGGGGACTCCCCCTCACCTCCTTCTCTGGAGGTGCTTTCGGGCACCTCCCTTTTACCAGCGGCAGTCCCCTCTTTTCTTTCCAAGGGGACTGCCGAGAAAGCCAGCAGGCAACCCTTAGTCAGCCGCTCCACATCAAAGCGGCTCGGTAGGGCAAACCCCCTTAGGGGGGAGAGGGAAGCTAGGCCCCTTCGGTCGCTTCCATCAAAAGACCTGCTGGCAAGAATATTGAACCTTGCCTGGGGTCAAGGCCCATGCCTCCCCACACAAGACTAGTGACGATACTTCCAACGGGACCTGCGATGTCTTGAGGGGGGGGGGATGGCCAACTGGAGGCCTCCCCTGAGATAGACATGGTCCTTGAGGAAACCCAGCCTCAGACTGTAGGGCCTACCATGGGGGGGAATCCGGGCTCGGCGCCAAGCACCGAACCCGAATCCGCCCCTATGCAAGGTCCTCCTCAAACGGCTGTGGTTTCCAAAGCAGTGCAAAGAGGGGAGAGATCTCCTCCGACCGGTGCCCTCACGACTACCAGGACCTTCTCCATTTCGGAGAATGACCTGGCTGAGGCTGGTCCATCTGGCCTGGGGGCTCCTTCCAGTGGAGGGGAGAAGCGGGTGCATTTCCCGCCCTCCTCTCCAAAAAAGAAAAAGACAAAAAAGACTCGGGGCACCTCTCCATCCGCGGGGGCTACGGAGACGGATGGGTCTGCTGCCACTTTGGCAAGCAACCAAGCCAAGATTGGCACATCCGGCCCCTCTGCCCCGTCCCCTGGTTGCGGAGCCCCTTTCTAAGATGAAAACTTCACAGGGCGGAGCCTCGATGACATCAGGGCCCTTGATTCAGAGGCTACCTGGCGTTATCGAGCCTGCTGGCTTCAAACGCTTGCTCGTTATTCGCTCCACTGATTGCACCATGTTGGCCAAGGGCAACATGATCCATCAGAGGAGAGGATTAGCTAGTGCAATTGGTAGAGAGCCGAAGGTAACCCGTTTCTCGGACGGGAGCCTTCTGGCGAATCCCGCCGAGGCGGCCAAGATAAGTGCTCTTCGGTCACTTCATGGCACCGCGCTGAGTGTGACGCCGCAATCTACCATGAACTTTGTGAAAGGAGTAGTTTATGCGAGGGAACTCGTTGACTACTCCATAGAAGATATCACTGCCTACATTCCACCGCCAGCTGACTCAAACGCAGGGTACTTCCGCCGCGTCGTGGCACGGTTGCCGAGGCCCTATCTCTTGCTTGGAGATCTGAACGGCAGGCATCCTCTCTGGGGAGATTACTCCATAAATCCCAGGGGACAAGTCTTTGCCGATCTGATCGAAGAGCTTGAGATGGGCGTCCTAAACGTGGATGAGTTTACGCATCACTGTCCGAGAACCGCTTCATTTTCTTGCCTTGACATATCTTTGTGTTCTTCGGATGCACAGCCTGATTTTGATTGGGGGGTGGTCGATGACCTCCATGGTAGTGATCACTTTCCCATTCAAATATATTTTTCTCCCCTCAATTTCCCCCTGTCCATCATTGGAGTCACCCTCAGGCAGCTGTTCAGATAAAATGGAGGTCCCCCCCCTCTTTGCTTGCTCAGGGGACCCTCCAAATTTCTCTAACCACCCTTGCCTGGAGATGCCTTCAGGCACCTCCCTCTTAGCAGCGGTAATCCCCACTTTTCTTTCCAAGGGGACTGCCAAGAAAGCCAGCAGGCAGCCCATAGCCAACCTCTCCTCTTTTAAGCGGCTCAGTAGGACAAACCCCCTTAAGGGGGAGAGGGAAGCCAGGCCCATTCCCTCAAAAGACCTGCTGACAAGAATATTAAACCTTGCCAGGGTCAAGGCCTGTGCCTCCCAAGACGAGACTAAAGACACTATTGTCAGTAGGACCTGCAATGTCCTGGGGGGGGGGGGGGGCAACTGGAGGCGCCCCATGAGATAGACATGATCCTTGAGGCAACCTAGCCTCAGACAATAGGGCCTTCCAAGCACCGAACTCGAGTCTGCCCCTATGCAAGGTCCTCCTCAAACGGCTAGGGTTTCCGAGGCAGTACAAGGAGGGGAGGGATCTCCTCTGGTGCCCCTGCGACTGCCAGGACCTCCATCTCGGAGAAGGACCTGGCTGAGGCCAATCCATCTGGCCTGGGGGCCCCTCCTGGCGGAGGGGAGAAACAGGTTCATTTCCTACCCTCCTCTCCTAAAAAGAAAAAAAATAGGAAAAAGACTAAGAAGACTCGAGGCTGCTCTCCATCCACAGGGGCTGTAGGGATGGATGGGTCTGCTACCACTTTGGTAAGCAACCAAGCCAAGATCGGCAGATCGGGCCCCTTCCCCCCTCCCCATGGTGCGGAGCCCCTGACTAATACAAAAAGTGCACAGGGAGGAGCCTCAATAACATTGGGGCCTGTCATTCAGAGGTTACCTGGCATTTTCGAGCCTGCTGGCTTCAAACGCTTCCTCGTGAGTGGCCAAGTGTTTCAATTGCAGAGAGCCACAGCCCGCTTCTTCAAAGCAATGTGGTGCATATCTCCTTGAGAAAGAAATCCTTGCAGTTCAGCCCCAGGATCGACTCTCATTCTGCGAGGCTAAGAACTTGCTCCTGACATGCCTGGCTCGCCTGGGATGTCTTACACCTCAATGGTTAGAAAGATACCCTCTGCTCCTTGCTCATCCAGGCCGTCTCATCGAGTGTGAGACGGCCTTCAAACAAGCGTTATGCCTACATGCGCTATAAGCGCCGCCCGAACGATTTTACTGTCGCTGAATTTCGTTGGGCTAGGGCTAGGTTCCGGTATATTTCGAAGCACGCCGGCCGCTCTTCTTGGCGGGCATACGTGTCTTCACTTAACGGGAAGACCCCTCTAGCAGAGGTGTGGAAGCGAGTCAAAAGGATTTGGGGCAAGTTCTCCAGGATAATGGGGCTGCAATCTCGGACCCGGCGTCTGTGACGGAATCCTTCGCGACCGCTTGCTCCGCATTCTCTAGCCGGGATGCTGCTCCGCCAGCATTCAATGCACGTAGTGATGTCGCGGAAGGCCGACGACTGGACTGTACCTCCAGAGGCGTTGAACCATTTAATGACAGGTTTACTTTGAGTGAGTTGCTTTCCGCTCTTGCTTGGTGCGCGGACACCGCCCATGGTTCGGACGATGTCCCGTACGCCACAAATCGCTATTGTGGTCTCCTTTCGCAAACCAGGGAGAGATCACTCTACTCCGCCCAATCTCTCTAACCTCTTGCATGTACAAGTTGATGGAACAATTGGTAAATGTTAGATAGCCTTTTTTCTGTACAGCGGAGGCCATTTGTTTTCTGGACATTGCGGATTCTGCGAGTTCCACTCCACTTCGGATGCTCTGCTCCGACTGGAAAATGCCACCTGCAAGGCCTTCCTTTGTAGACAGGCCTATGATACCACATGGCGATACGGTATCATGGAGACTCCACACGATGGAGGCGAGGGGACGCCTCCCAATGTTTATATCTGATTTCCTGCGAGATCATCGATTACGCATACGGATGGAGGGAGCCCTTTAGGTATAGTTCTCGGGCCGGTTGTGGCCCTGGTTCTGCCCAGGACGCCACCCTGGAGGGTACCCCATTTGGCTATTTTTCGCCACGCTTCTATACAGCACTGAGAGTATTGCGTTCGACCTTTTTGGAGCACATGTGTAATGCTGGAACTCGTCCAGTGTATATGGATGGCTCCAAGTCCCAAGAGGGGTTCGGCTTCCACGCCGTATCCCCTCTGTTTGAAGTCAGCGGGGCTCTGCCAGGTGCTGCTTCTCTCTTCACGGCTGAGCTGGTGGCAATACACCACTCAGTACGGGAGATTACGCAAAGTGCCCAGTTTGGAGACCGGATTGTGATCTATAGTGACTCACAAAGCGCCCTCAAGGTATGGGTGGTTTTTTCATATTCACTCGGAAATGACACCACTTTTCATTTTTTTCTCTCTTTTCTCCAGGGTGGCTCAACTGTAAAAGACAGGTTTGCCTGGTCACTTTAATGGGAATTGCTCTCCCATACCCTTTGCTGCCCTGATTTGTCTCCCTCAGACCTCTTTTCATTTCCCTATCTTAGAAAAGAACCAGAGATTATTTTTTTACTAAATGCAAATGGCAAAACCATGGTGAGGTTCAATTAAAAAGACTGAATTCTATATGAAAGGGTTAGAAGGCTGTTGAGTCAGATGAACCTGCAAGGGAAATTCAGGTGCAGGCTGCAGCTGACATTTAGAGGATTGTGTGCCCTCCCATCCCTGATTTCTGCTGGATGGATATGCAGCTATATATCTTCCACACATTCGCACTTTTCTGCAAGCTTCACCACTTTCTTTGTAAATCTCCTTAGAAACTTTCTGAATATAATGATAGAATGTAAAAATGTGCAGTACATGATTGGATGAGAATATGTGGCAATGTTTAATTATTCAATAACCAACCAACTGAAACAAAATACAAGCAATAAAATCTTGGAAAATAGCACTAATTGTCATTAAGGCCTGAGGATGAGACAATGTACACTGGAAAGGGATGTCAGGTTTAGCAAGGGCAACCACACTGCAGTTGACATCTTTAAGATTGTGTGCCCTCCCAACCCTGATGCTGCAGGAGTATCTGTCGCTATACATATATTTTCCACACATTTTTACTTCCATCTTCACATTCATTCCAAATATCTCTCACAAACTTTATGTTGGAGATGCCCTCCTTGGTTTTCAATTTAAATTGATAAAATATGAAAAAGGTGTCTTCTCAAAACTGTATCCTTCGATATATATATCTTTATTTAAACTTCAGACCTTACTTTGTTTACATTGTGACTGAGATGTGTTTATTTTAATTTTTTAAGGCTACAAATTACCTTGCCACTAGCATTGTGGCGGCAGGTTCGCGAGACCCCAGCCAAAAACTCCCACCACCCTGACAAGGTCCGCTCGGTGGTTCAGGGAGAGGGTATTGAGGAGAGAGAGTATTTTCTAAATTTAATTTAGACACAAAAAAAATAATGATCAACCACAACCCCAGTAAACAAAAATGTAAATTTACCCAATTACCAAAATATTTACTATTTTTAGTCACAACCGAAAGATATTTATATATATATATATATATATATATATATTAATATATATATAGTGGGCCTTACAACTTTACCCTGGCCACACACACGCAAACAAGGAAATGTTTAGGGCTTCAAAACCAGATTGCCCAGTGCCACCATGTGAGTCTGTCCAACTTTCTTCAGCTCTGGGAGTACTATTACCGGTAGGGGGCGGGGGAAGAGAGGTTCCTTTTCTTAAGGGACTGGGACTCCAGCTCCAGTAAGAGCGGAAAGTGCGAGGGCTCAGGCTTCAATCGATGCATCCCTTAGAGTCAAAATTGGCTTCAGCCGTCTCCGAAAGCCAGATGTCGGCGACAATCGGTACCACAGAACTGGAAAAGAGAAGGCACATTCAGTCACCTATTCACTGCCACAGCCACACTCAAACATCTTTACTCCTAACTCATTCAACCATATCCACTCTCACACAATCTTCACTCAGCTATTCTACGTCTAGGTGGCTCTTCCTTCTTCAGTCACAACTAATGACTTCCAAACTATAACACTTTCTAAAATATTTGCTGAAAGAATCCGCCTAAAAGAAAACAGGAGATGAATGGGGGAGCAAGATAGAGATCCATCGAGTCCCCCCACACAAAGCAAAGACGGTGATCACACGATCCACACACACACACACATTCTGCAAAAGAAGAAAGACATAGGGGAGGGGAGGCGGACAACCAAACTACTACAGCATCTCAGTATATGGTTTACTGTGGCTACAATCCATTACTAATTATTTTGTCATCCATTTTTGCCCCTTCTTTTTCCTCCATAAACTGTTGGTAGTTTCCATTTCTCTTTGCCATAAAATGTGTTCTTTCAAGAGTTTTTGTTTTTTAAATTTTTTGCTTCTGTCTTTTTCTTTCAATTTTTCACTATTCCTGTTTTCTCTTTCATTGTTTCTCCCCATCCTTTTCTTACTAAATGGAAATTGCTGTCAAAGCATGATGTGTCCTTTTACTCCTATAATCTGTCAATACTTCAGGTGATTGAAACTGTGAAAAAAAATCCAAATGATAGGCGGATCATCATGTGCGCCTGGAATCCCGTCGATCTTGGTAAAATGGCACTCCCACCGTGCCACTGTTTGTGTCAGTTTTACGTCGCTGAGGGTGAATTGTCATGTCAGCTCTATCAAAGGTCGGCTGATATGGGCCTCGGCATACCCTTCAACATCGCCAGTTATGCCCTTTTGACCCGAATGATTGCTCATGTCACTGACCTAAAGGTTAGTTAGATTCACAATTTTGCAACCTCTCATTAATTTATTTTCCCTTTATATATACAGTAATAGCTATAATATAAGGGTCAGTAAGAATAACTGTATTTAAATATTTATTATAGAAGTTTAACAAAACATTGAGACTATATATTATACACATATTTAGATATATTAATATCTATCTTTTGTGAAAATTTGGAGTGAACAGAATAGATATTTCGTAAGTTATGAGGAAATAAACAAACTGTCTTCCAAATTGCAGCGGCCAAAAGTTAAGGGTCACTTAGAAAAACAATGTAAAATGAAATGAGAACAGAAAATAAATCCCTTACTATTAACAGGACTGAAATGATGGGGTAATATTGTTCCATTCGGTTTTTCAATAATTCCCAGAGTTCCTCTTGTTTTTTTGGATTTCTCTTCCTCCCCCTCAAACGGTAATAAAACCTGGGTTTTTTGGGGGGGCTGGCTTCTTTGATTTGCTAACCTTGTTTTCTATGGGGTTGAGTTCAGGACTTTGAGGTGACAGTCCATGAGATCAACCCTTTTATCACTCCCAAAATCTTTGACTCTTTTCGCAGTGTGGCAGGGAGCGTTGTTCTGCACAAAGGAGTTTGAACTGACGAGGATCGGAGATGTGGAAGGGTATGCTGTCTAAGAATCTGCTTGTAGATTTCAGCATTGACAGTCCCTTGTAGGCAAATAAGGGCACCAGGACTAGCAACAGAGATCACTCACTCCCCATACCATTACACTGCCTCTTCCATATTTCACTGTCTTCTTCATACATGCATGAGATAACCTTTTGCCACATCTTTGTTGGATGTACATTCCGCCTTTGGAACCATTCAACTTTGATTCATTGCTAAAATGAACCTGTGCTTACTGTTCTCCTGTCAAAATGACATGTTCGTGAGCCTAATGAAAACAGGCTCTTTGATTCTTCTTGGAGATCAGAGGTTTCTTTGGTGGTACCCGAGCAAGCAACTTGTAACTTCCGGGGAAACTGTTTTGCGCAATGCATTGACATCGGAGGTGGAGCTGAACTTAAAGGATATCTCAGCAGCACTCTTAAACCTGTCCCCCGTAAGGGGCGTGGCCATCCTGGCCACCATGCTGATGGGTCTCAGTGCCCCATCTGACCCCAGCTTAGCTTCTCCTTCCTTCAGTTTTCCTTTCAATTATTTCGATCCTTCTTTCCAACTCTTGCTATTGTTTCCTTTCGGCTTCTCCAAATTACCCATTGTTAGCTTTAGGTAGATTTAGGTTTTTACTTTTAACAGTTTAGTTTAGTTATTTAGTGCCTTAGGTACCCTCTTTTACATATTTTCCTTTTTAGTTCACTTCTCTGTTTTCTTTTTCTGTTTTGACAGAAGTTGCGACTATGGCTTTGTGGGCCCCAGAGTCGCTTGGTATTGGACCAGGCTACGCTTTTGGACTGATCCTTTCTTACTTCTGCCTCTGTACAGGTCGACAGATGTGCCCACTCGAGGGGCATCGTCTGCAGGTCATGCCCTAAAGGAGGTTTGGTTGCCTGGTTCGTCATTTTGTTTCTGGGAGGTCTTTGCACCACAGTCCAGAGAATCTCCATTATGCAGTTCCGCCCATACTTGGTGACCCGTATGGGCGCTCTCTGGACTCACGATGACGATTTGGTGCATGCCCTCGGCTCCAGGGACAGCCCAAAATATAATATTTACTTATATGGGTAAATTTAACAAAAATAGCTCACAGAAACAGTAGCTGGTCATCGTGCCTTAGACCCTGACGGTAGATGCTTTGATCCTTTGGGTCAGACGTTGATCCTGAGTTGGATTATGACCGATTTTTTTGTCTTGAAAGCGAACGGTAGTCCTCTTAGTAAGGCTGACATCTTCAATGTCTACAGGGATATTGTTGAGAAATGTGGTGAACCTGCCAAAATGTGGGTTTGTAATGATGGTGCATTGATATTTGAGGGAAAATCGAGTGAGCAGCATCAGCGGATTAAGACCCTACAGACTTTAGCTTCTGTAGACATGTCTTTCTGCTACGCACCCAACATTTAACACCTTTTTGCCCTTACTAGTTGTCCATGTAAATTGTTTGAGAGGATGATAAATACAACACTCGTCTGGTTTTGGGAGACAAACCATCTTATATCTCCCTCTCAATCAGGGTTCAGACAAAAAAACAACAGAGTACCATCGACCTGCTTGTTAGAATGGAGTCTTATATAAGAGATGCTTTTTCAAAGAGGCAGCATTCTTTTACTGTTTTCTTTGATATTGAGAAAGCATATGATACCACTTGGAGGCGTGGTATCCTTAAGCAACTCCATGATTGGGGCCTGCAGGGCTTTCTTCCCAGGTTTGTTGAGCCATTCCTCATGTGGTGCACACTACGTGTAAAAGTTGGAAATGCCCTATCAGAGCCTGTAGAGCAAGTTGAGGGTGTGCCATAGGGAAGTGTCCTCAGTGTCACTTGCTTCTCTGTGGCCATAAATAACATTATCGCAAATTTCCCAGCTAAATGTGATGACTTAGCGCTTATCTGTTCATCACCTAGACTTCCATTTGTCATCCGTAAGCTACAGTGGGCTATAAATACTGTAGCTGATAATGCTTCTTCCAAGGGCTTCCACTTTTCCCCAGTAAAGACCAAGGTTGTCCACTTTTACAATCATAGATAGGTGACATGGGACCCTCCCCCATTTGACACTCTATGGTGTCCCTGTCACCTTTGAGCCCCACTTCAGATTTTTAGGGGTGATCTTTGATTCAAGGCTTTCTTGGATGCCTTGAAAAGGTCTTGTCTGAAGAGAATGGACATAATGCAATTTCTGTCACACACTTTTTGGGGAAGTGATCGACGTACCCTGTGGCTTTTGTATTCAGCATTGGTCCAGTCAAAGCTGGACTATGGGTCACAGGTGTACTCTTACTCGCCGTCCATTCTTGAAAAATTAAATACGGTCCTAACCAGGGTGTGCACCTGTCTTCTGGAGCCTTCAAGACCTCCCCTGTGTAGAGTGTTTATGCAGAGAATGGGGCTCTTCCTCTTCCTTTTCACAGGCTCAAGTCTAACCTCGAATATCTTTTAAGACTTGAGCAATTACCATGGTCGCCATTATATGAGTGCATGTTCAATTTGCGAACAGTGGTCACGTATGATAGATTTCCATCTCTGGCTCGCCCCTTTGCTCTGCGCATGGCCGAGCACACAGGACATCTAAGGGAGTTTTCTGTTATTCCGTTTTCAATACCAAAGATTCCCCCATGGCTCATACCACCTGTAGTGGTATGCAAGGGGCTTACTGGTAGGCCTAAGGATCAGTTCTTGCCTGTAGCCTTGAGAACCATGTATGATCAACACTCCTCCCAACATCGGCCTAGCACCTTTGTGTTCACCTATGGGTCCAAGTCATCAGACAGAGTTGGAGCTGCTGCTGTCTTCCTATCTCAGACATTATTGGTTCGCCTACCAATTGCATTTCTGTTTTCACAGCAGAACTTGTTGCCATTCCTGCTGCACTCTTTGATATTGATCCTATGCCATCTGGTTGTCTTATGATTTTCTCTGACTCTCTTAGTTCTCCGGAGGCACTGGGTGTTTTGGGTTCTAGCCATCCGCAGGTTTCCAAGATCCAGCGGTGGCTTTTTTATCTTCTATTCAAAAGATTTCTTTTTGCTGGGTGCCTAGTCACATGGTCATCCCAGGTAATGAAAGGGCGGATGCTGCAGCCAAGGAGGTGCCATCATTGGGGACACCCCTATCAGCCCCAGTCCCACTTTGCGATGTCTACCCTCTCATCACCGAGTATGTAGTCGGCTTCCTCCCACCAAGCTCCATTCCATAAAACCTTCAGTCGTCCCATGGCCACGTAGACTGGAGGTTATTTTGTGTTGACTGAGGATATGCCATTGCTGCTTCACTCATTGCCTCTTGATGAATGGGCAGCCCTCACCATTGTGCATCCTGTGTGGGGTGCAGCTGTCCATCCTTCACATCTTTGCAGAGTGTCCCCTTTTGAGAAATCTTGGGAGGAGGGTCTTCCCTTTCATTACTGAGCAGATGGCCCCCCAGCAGGTTCTGCAGGGCATCTTGTCTGCGACTCGTGTCTCTTTTAGTGTGAACAGAATTTTTAGAATAGTCCAATCTTTTAGCCAAAATTTAATATATTGTTTCATGATTTTATATTCTCTGTTCTTGTATCTATTGTTGATCCATCTATAGTGTTTTTATCCTTTGTCAAGTTCTCAACAGTTTATTTTTTATATCCTTTTACACTCTTTGATGGTTTTAAATTCCTGTGCTTCCATTCTATTGATTTTAATTTCATAGCTATATTTTTGTATATTCTTTAGATCTCTATATTTTTATTGAGAATTTTCATGCAAATTACCCATCCTTGAATTTGGCTGCGGGTTAGTCCGTTTGGGCTTTGCAGCATTTATTTTTGGCACTATTCATTCATTCATTAAACCTATCCTTCTAACTATAATACGATCCTTTCTTGGTGACATTTTACTAGGGCGGCCAGTTTTGGTTTTTGCATCTGTCGATCCTGATGACTTAAAACGAGCTAGTTTGTTCCACAACACTTCTAGACCTTCCTACAGTAGTTGCTATCAAAGAATTTGATTTGCCTTCCTGGCCGCCGTGCTGACGGGACTCAGTGCCCCATCCAACCTCAGCTTAGCCTCTTCTCCTTCTTTCAGGCAGCCTGTATTTCTCCCCTACTTCCTCACTTCCCCTACAACTTCTCCCACAACTTTTTCTGGTCAGCCTCTATTTTCACAGGGTAGATGCTGACCTCAGCCAACTATCACTGATTGGGGCTGAGGGGGGGGGGCAATGTTCCCTGACCCATCAGCTCCGGTTTAGGATGGTGGGTTTTTAACAACCTGCTTTATCTCCACCAATACCTTCCTTAGTCCTCTTTCCTTCTCACTTCACACACTATCCTTTTTACACCGTGCCCAAGGTGGAGCTGCCAGGTCACCAGGCGGGAAGTGTGGCTTTAAATGGTGGCACCTGGCTCTGCTAGCCCCGTACACACTCTTTGCCAAGCAGGCTACTGCGAGAGGTGATTAGCGTCTGCATTCCGTGAATAAAAAAGGTCACCATGCTCAATGATGAGTCTAACAAAAAAACAAACAATCCCCTTAATTTCTCCCCATCCACCGTCGGAGCCGCCCTTGGACAGCTCCACTGGAAAAATGGGGGTCTCCCTCCCTTGGTGAGGAGGCTTACTCTTCTCCTTTGCCTACGGATGTAGGGTCCCCCTTATCTGGAGGTGCTCTCGAGTGCCTCCCTCTTTCCAGCAGCAGGCAGCCCATAACCTACCGCTCCCTATTGAAGCAGCTTGGTAGGGCAAACCCCCTTAGGGGGGAGAAGGAAGATAGGGCCAATCGGCCGCTTGCCTCCAAGCTCTGCTGGCTCGTATACTCACGTTAGCGGGGGTCAAGGACTGTGCCTCCCCATACTCGACTTGTAACACCGCTGCCAATGGGACCTGTGATGTCGTGCGTTGGGGATGGCCAAATGGAGGACCCCCTGAGATAGACATGGTCCTTGAAGCAACCCAGCCTGAGACGTTAGCGGCTTCCATGGGGTCGAATCCGGACTCGGCGCCAAGCAACGAACTTTTCGAGTCCGCCCTATGCAAGGTCCTTCTCAAATGGCTCGGGTCTCCAAGGCGGTACAAGGAGGGGAGGGATCTCCTCCTCCGGCCCGGGTGCGGAGTCCCTGACAAAGACGAAAAGTACAAGTGCGCAGAGCGGAGTCTCGATTACGTCGGAGAGCCTCATTCAGAGACCACCCGGCTTTCTCGAGCCCGCTGGCTTCAAATGCTTCCTGTTTATTCGCTCCACTGATGGCAGCATGTTAGCTAAGGACAACAGGATCCATCAGAAGAGAGCTTTAACTAGTGTGATTGGTAGAGAACCGAGGATGACCCGTTTCTCGGACGAGAGCCTTTTGGCTAATTATTTGAATCCCTCCGAGGCGGCCATGATTAGTGCCCTTCGGAAACATGATGGCACGCCCGTGAGTGTGACGCCGCACTTTACCATGAAATTCGTGAAAAGAGTGGTTTATGCGAGGGAACTCGTGGACTACTTCATAAAGGAGATCACCTTAGAGCTGGCCGACCATGGGGGCGGTCAAGGTCGAACGTGTGAAGAGAAAACAGAGGGAGCGGTCTCGAGACCCACCCCTACACTCTTCTTCAGGTTCGACTGTGACAAGCTCCCTGAGTTGGTGCGTGCCGGTTGGTATCGCTACCGCGTGAAGGCATTCGTGCCACTGCCGCGGATGTGCTATTACTGCCACCGCTTCGGCCATACTAATCGCTCCTGTCGACGTGCAAAGTCGGGTTACCCGAAACCTGTCTTAAGTTGCTCCAAGGCCGCACACGATAAGTTCAAATCGTATGTGGCCAAGTGTGTCAATTGCGGAGAGCCGCACCCCGCCTCTTCGAAGCAATGTGGTGCGTATCTCCTTGAGAGGGAGATCCTGGCCGTTCAAGCTCAGGATTGTCGCATTTCGTGAGGCTAAGGACTTAGTCCTGGTGCTACCCGGGACATCCTATGCCTCAATGTTGAAAAAGACATCATCTTCTCCTGGCCCCTCCAGGCCTACGAGTACGGTCGTTTCCGCGCCCATTCTGAACTCTTCTGCGGGTTCTACCCACTGCAGGTGCTCCCCTGGTAAAGCTGACGGCACAAATGGTCTGCACACATCCTGACCGTTTCCCGTAAGGCGAAACGGCCACCCGCCTCCACCGAGTCATTATACTCACAGGAGGCAACACCTCTGAAGTTGGTCACCAGGCCATCTTTCAGGGTTCGTAAAGCTGCCCCAAGAAAGGAGCTTTGGCTCCTTCGTCCACGCCCAGTGATGGGCTGGGTTGCTCGGAGACGATGGAGCTTCGAAAAGCAGGACCACTGGCTCCGAAGCCGCCCCGCCCGGCTAAGGTTTCGAAGCAGAGGGGGGGGAAAGACTCGCATGGCAAGCCCAACTTCCTCCAATAAGTCCTCGAAGGTGACAGCGCATTGTCCAGCAAAAAGTACCCGGAGTATGGCCTCCGGGAAGCGCACGGCCATTCCCGTGATTGTCTTCTCTTCGAGGGGGTTCCCTGCATCAACCTCGAGCTAGGCCTGGAGGGCATATTCATTCAATTGAATTGCCGCGGACTCCGGGCCAACTGGGAGGAGTTGCGGAGGCTCGTCTCGTCCCGTTCCCCGTTAGCTATCTTTTTGCAGAAAACCATGCTGGGCTCATGTCCCCTGCCCAGCCTCCCGGGATATAAAGGTTTTGCTACCCCAACACTACGGGATGGGGCCGGGCGGGAGGATGTGCGATTTACAACCGGCATGATGTCTCCGTTCTTCTCTTCGCTTTAGATACCTCCTTTCAGGCATTAGCTGTGCAGCTATACTGTTATTTCCCGATACATTCCACCCTCAGCTGACTTCGACGCAAGGGACTTCCGCCGCGTCGTAGTACCCTGGGTCAAGCCCTTGCTGACCTGATCGACGAGCTGAGATGGGTGTCCTAAATGTGGAATGAGTTTACGCATCACGGCCTGAGAACCGCTTCATTTTCCTGCCTCGATCTATCTTTGTGCTCTCCGGATGCACAACTTGATTTTGATTGTGGTATTGGTCGATGAACTCCATAGTAGGGATCATCACCTTCCCATTCAAATATCATTTTCTGGGCCGCTGCCGCCCGTGGCTCCGCCCGAAATATTTCACCCTCGGTGAATTTCGTCGGGCTAGGGCTAGGTTCCGGTATTTTTCGAAGCACGCCCGCCCCTCTTTTTTGGCGGGCATACATGTTTTCACTTAACGGGAAGACCCCTCTAGCAGAGATGTGGAAGCGAGTCAAAAGGATTCGGGGCATGTTCTCGCAGGACTCCCCTTCTGTTCTCCAGGAGAATGGGACCCCGCGTCTGTGGCGGAACTCTTCTCGATCGCTTTCTCCACATTCTCTAGCCGGGATGCTGCTCCGCCAGCATTCAATTCAAGTCGTGGATTTTAACTACAGAGGCGGAGAACCCTTCGACGACAGGTTTACTCTGAGTAATTTGCGTTCCGCTCTTGCTTCGTGCGCGGACACTGCCCATGGTCCCGACGATTTCCCGTACGTCATGCTTCGACACCTGAGTGAGCCAGTCATGGCCTCTCTGTTAGATTGGTTCAACAGGATCTGGGTGGAGGGTCTCCTCCGGGATTTTTGTCGAATCGCTATTGTGGTCTCCTTTCGCAAACCAGGGAGAGATCACTCTACTCCGGCCGGTTTCCGCCCAATCTCTCTAACCTCCTTTGCGTGTGCAAGTTGGAGAAATTGGTAAACGTTAAATTGACCTTTTTTTCTGGAGAGCGGAGGCCATCTTTCTTCTGCACAGTGCGGCTTCCGCAATTTCCACTCCACGTCGGCTGCTCTGCTCCGACTGGAAAATGCCATCTGTGAGGCCTTCCTTCGTAGACAGCACTACTCCACGTTGTTTTTCGATTCGGAGAACGCATATTATATAGCATGGCGATACGGTATCATGGAGACTCTCCACACGATGGGGGCGAGGGGACGCATAACAGTTTTTATATCTGAATTTTAACGAAATCGTCGATTTCGCATACGAGTGCGGAGGGGGGGAGCCCTCTCCGGCCCAATGGTGCAGGAAAGTGTCCTCAGTGTTGCACTCTTTGTCCTGAGCATCAATGGCATCACCTCGGTGCTGCCGGAAGATGTTCTCGCTACGCTCTACGTGGACGACATTTCGATCTCCTTTGGCGCGGCCCAGATGCCAACTTTGGAGCGTCGACTCCAGGCATTGAATCGCGTCTCGCTATCCGGAAGCGCACAGGTTTCGGTTTTCCTTGGTCAAGACTAAGGTGGTGCATTTCTGCGGCCATCCATGGCTCCACCCAGACCCGTTTCTCAATGGGATACGCCTGGAAGTGGTTAAATCGCACCGTTTCCTTGGTCTTGTATTTGACCGACGCCTCAACTGGGAGGCTCATATTCGCAGCCTTAGGGTCTTTTGTACCCGCGCCATGGATATTCTTCGTTCCGGAGCGTCCAGCGCTGATAGTGCGACTGCCTTACTTTGTTTTATCGATCCTTCGTTCGTTCGAAGCTCGACTACAGATGCGAGGTTTATGCATCCGCAGCTGAGCGTTTATTGCGGAAGGTGGACTCGAACTACCACACCGGCCTTCGCCTGGCGACCGGTGCCTTCCGCACCTTCCCCAGTGAGAGCCTACTTGTCGATGCTGTCTAGATGCCACTCGCCCTACGCCATGTACAGTGCATTATTCGCCTGTACGTGTGAGCCCGGCGCTTCCCTCAGTCGTCAACAGCTCTCACTGCATCCGCAGCTGATTTCGACTGTCACTATGCCGCCGAGAGACGCCAGCCATGCCCTAAACCCTTTCGCTTTAAGGCTAGGAAATTCCCTGGAGAGCTAGGTATAGGTCTCGGGCCGGTGGCGCCCCTGGTTCTGCCCAGGACGCCACCCTGGAGTGTACCACCTTTGGCTATTTGTCGCCACGCATCTGCTCCCAAATCTTGTACAGCGCCGGGAGTTTTGCGTTCAACCCTTTTGGAGCACACCTCGTGTCACGCTGGAACCGTGCTAGTGTATACGGATGGCTCCAAGCCCCAAGAAGGGGGCGGCTTCCACGTCGTATCCCCTCTGTTTGAAGTCAGCAGGGCTCTACCAGGCGCTGCGTCTGTCTTCAAGCCACAGCTGGTTGCAATACACCGCTCGTACCAGAGATTATGGGACGTGCCCTGTTCGGAGACCGGATTGTGATTTAAAGTGTCTCACAAAGTGCCCTGAGTGGTCTCTGGGTATTGGAATCTCCGCATCCCCTGGTTCGCGATATCCGTGACGCCACGGTTTTGGCGAGATTATCTTCTGCTGGGTTCCTGGACATGTAGGAATTGCGTGGAATGAGGGCACCAAACAGTCCGCGATGACTGGGCGACCAGACCGGCATTTCGCTCTTCCTCGCACCATTTACATGGCAGGAATACGGGCAGCTTGGCAAAGAAGATGGGAGACAGTCGAGGGGTACTTAAAGGTGAGTGTTATTGCGCCGCGACTGTTCCCATTGGTCTACCTCTCAATGACGCGATGGCTTCAGGTTTCTTTCTGTCGTCTCCGAATTGGACTCACTCGTGGGGCGCACCGCCATTTGATAGAGCGCTCGCCTGCGCCCTACTGTAAAGACTGCGTTGTCCCCCCAGTCTGTTCGGCCCATTACCGATACCGGGACCGAGCGGCGTTGCTCGTACTCTGGATGTGTTCATGCGCATCGGCTTATGGACTCTCGACTTTTTGGAGGAGACTAGCCTTCTTCCCTTTATTTGACCTTTTTCTGGGTTGCATGTTCCTGCGCCGACGTGATGCGGGCCTACCCCTGACACCGGAGCATGCTTCCTTCTTGTCCTCTTGTTTTTTTCTTATTATTGTTTAGTTATTTGTTAGTTACATATTATTTGTTTTGTTACTTATTTTATAATATAGCCTCGTATTAGGCCGTGTGGAGTACGGCGACTTATGTGCCCAAGTAGGCAGTCGCCAGATGAGCTCTTGAAAAAATTAAAAATTGCCCTCTTGGTGAAAGGACACAATCCTTGGTTTTCATCACAGGACACCCGTTGTTTCTCACAATCCACCATGTTCGCAGTTAAATGTTCCAATAATGTATGATCATATGAAGTAACCGTTAGCCCATCAACAATCTCCTAAACACATACCTCTGTTGGTAGTTGATTTTTCTAAGTGACCCTTAACTTTTTGCCGCTGCAATTTGGAAGATAGTTTGTTTATTTTCTCATAACTTAATATTTATTCTGTTCACACCAAATTTTCACAAAAGATGGATATATCTAAATATGTATATATTATTTAGTCTCAATTATTTTTTAAACTTCTATAATAAATATTTAAATGTAGATGAGTGAGACATGGCCTTTGTTAGATTTGTTAAGCAGGATCTGGTCAGAGAGTATCCTCCCAGACTCCTGGAAAATGGCTACTGTGTTTGGTTTTGCAAACTGGTCAGAGCTCACTCTACCCTGACCTGTTTCCACACAATCTCTCCATCCTGTAAGGGGCACGGCGATTTTCTTCTCTGGCCGCCGTGTTGACGCGACTCGTCGCCCCGTCTGGCCCTAGGTTAGCCTCTTCTCCTTTCTGACACCATCTCCTTACCCTGCTTCCTCACTCTTCCCACAACTTTCTCTGGTCGGCCTATATTTTCACAGGGTGGACATTGAACAGCTTCCTCTCACCCAACTATCCCGGATCGGGGCTTAAGGGGAAGGGGACAACGCTCCCTCACCCCTGAGTTCTGGGCTAGGGTGGTGAACTTTTAACAACCTGCTTCATCCCCACCCACGCCTTCCTCTCATTCCCTCTCT
This sequence comes from Ceratothoa steindachneri, assembly GCA_963969495.1. NCBI lineage: Eukaryota > Metazoa > Arthropoda > Malacostraca > Isopoda > Cymothoidae > Ceratothoa > Ceratothoa steindachneri. The sequence goes on along the minus strand of OZ018319.1, from coordinate 88,258,119 downwards.
TTGTCGTTTCAATCTCTATCGATTTTTACGCCGTGCCTAAGGTGGAGCTGCCAGGACACTAGGCGGAAGGAGTGGCGGCAGGTGGTTTTGCCGGCCCCTTGTTCACCCTTCGCAGAGCGGGCTACTGCGCGGGGTGATGAGCGTTTGCGTCCCGTGATAATTATAGGCTCACCATGCCCGATGATGAAAAAAACAACAAAAAACCTTTCTCCTCCTTTACCAGCGTCGGAGCTGCCCTCGGGTAGCTCCACCAAAAAGGTGGAGGTCCCTTCCCTCTGTGCTTTCACAGGGGACCCTCCAAACCTTTCCGCCGGAGAAGTGGTTTACTCCTCTCCTATGCATACTGGTGTATGAGACTTCCCCCTCACCCCATTTTCTAGAGTCTTGGACGACTCACTTTTCCAGCAGCAGAATCGCCTTCGCTTTCCAAGAAAGTAGGCAGGTGACCCATAATTGACACACCCCCTGGTAGGAGTGGCTCGATAGGGTCTTTCGGTCCGTGTACTCCAAACTCCTGCTCGCTCGCATATCAGGCTTACGGAGGGGGGGGGGGCACTATACATGATCCCCTCTCTTCCCCGATGGATGAAGGGGACCTGTAATGCCTTAGGTGGGGATGCCGCCACCCCCCCTTCCGAGATGGACTTGGTTCTTGAGAGGACCCAGCCCCAGATGGTCGGACCTTCCATGGGGTTCATTCCAAGTACTGAACCTGCCCCCCCCCCCCCCATCCCTGTGCAAGATCCTCTTCAGACAGCTCGGGGGCCCCTGTGACAGACAAGACCTCCATTTCAGAGAAGGATCTTTCTGAGGCCAGTCCGTCTGGCCTAGGGGCTCCTCTCCCTCCGTGTGAGCCACAGGGACAGACAGGGCCGCTGCCATTTAGGGTATGTGACCAATACAAGATCGGCACGTCCGGCTCTGGTGCTTCCCGGATGGGGAGTTCCAGACTAAGACCAAAAATACGCAAAGCGGAACCTCAATTACGTCGGGGCCCCTCATTCAGAGTCTACCTGGCATTTTCGATCCCGCTGGCTTCAAATGCTTCGTTATTCGCTCCACTGATGGCAACATGATCCATCAGGGAAGAGCTCAAGCTAGCATGATTTGTAGAGAGCCGTAGGTGACCGTTTCTCGGACGGTAGCCTTTTGGCGAATACTTCGAATCCCTCCGAGGCCGCCATGATTAGTGCCCTTCAGACACTTGATGGCCAGCCGGTGTGTGTGATGCCGCACTCGACCATGAAGTTTGTGAAAGAAGAAGTGGAAACTCGTGGACTACTCCATAGATGACATTAACTTAGAGTTAGCTGACCATTGCCCGGTCAAGGTTCAGCATGTGATAAGAAATCATGGAGGGGCCTCGAGACCCTCCCCTACACTCTCTCCCGTTCGACTGTGATTAGTTCCATGAGTCGGTGCGTGAATGCATTAGTGCCACTGCCACGGAGGTGCTACTACTGTCACCGCTTCAGCCATTCTAATTGTTCCTGTAGACGGGCAAAGTCGGAGTTACCCGAAGTCTGTGTAATTTGCTCCAAGGCCGCACACGATACGAGGTGTGGCCAAGTGTCGATTGCGGAGAGCCGCACCCCACATCTTTGAAGCAATGTGGTGTATATCTCCTTGAAAAGGAAATCCTGCCCGTTCAGGCCCATGATCAACTCTCATTTCGCGAGGCTAAGGACTTGGTCCTGGCGTGCTCGGCTCTGCTTGGGACGTCTAATGCCTCAATGTTAAGAAAGACGCCTCTCTGCTCCTGGTCCCTCCAGGCCTACGAGCACGGTCTTTTCCGCGTCCATTCGGCACTCCTCTGCGGGTTCTACCCATCCCGGGCGCTCCTCTCGTAAAGCTGGTGTCACAAAAGGTTCGCACACAGCCCCATCTAACACCAGGGCTTCCCTCCCTTTCCTCAGCATGACCGTTTCCCTTAAGGCGAAACGGCCGCGCGCCTCCACCAAGTCGTTAGACTCACAAGAGGCAACACCCGTGAATTCTGTCGTTAAACTATCTTCTGGGTTTCGTAAGGCTGCCCCACTGAAAAGAGCACAGAACAAAATGAGCTTCGTCTCATTCCCCCACACCCAGTGGTAGGCTGGGTGGATCCTCCAAAAGAAGGACTACCACCTCCGAAACCCCCCCGCTCGCCTAAGGCTTCGAGTGGGAGGGAGGAAAAGACTCGCATGGCGAGCCCAACTTCTTCCAATAAGTCCTCGAAGGCGACAGTGCATTGCCCGGCCACCAGCGCCCGTAGTTCTGTCTCCGCGAAGCGTACGGTCATTTCCGTGAGGGTCTTCTCTTCGAAGAGGGCCCCTGCATCTCCTCCGAGCTAGGCCTGGAGGGCATATTCCTTCAATGGAATTGCCGTGGACTCCGGGCCAACTGGGAGGAGCTGCGGAGGCTCCTCTCGTCCCACTCCCCGTTAGCCATATTTTTGCTGGGCGCGTGCCCCCCTGCCCACCCTTCCGGGATATAAGGGTTTAACGACCCCACCACCACGGGATGAGGGCCGGGCAGGAGTCTGTGCAATTTACACCCGGTATGATGTCTCCTTCTTCTCTTCGCTTTAGATGCCTCCTTTCAGACATCTGTGCACCTGAAAGGTGCACGATTGCCGTGGCCCTTTCTCTTGCTCGGAGATCTGAACGGTGACACCCCCTCTGGGGAGAATAACTCTATTAATCACAAGGGTAAAACCTTACTAACCTGATTGATGAGCTTGGGATAGGTGTCCTGAAAGTGGATGATTTTACGCATCACTGCCCGAGAACCGCTTCATTTTCTTGTCTTAATATATCTTTGTGCTCTCCAGATGCACAGCCTGATTTGGGATGAGGATGGTCACTGAAATCCATGGTAGTGATCACTTTCCCATTCACATATTTTCTGGGCTGTTGCTACCCGAGAACCCGCCCGGTGGTGCTTGGTGCGAGCGCTGTGGTCTGCATATGAGGGAATAACTGATTATTCTATCTAAGTCGAGGAGTTTAGGTCGGTAGATGAGGTCGTGAGTTTTTCTCCGGCAACCTCATTGCCGTGGGCCTAACTACTATTATTAGAACGTCTGGCCGTTTTACACGCTGACCGCTCCCGTGGTGGTCGGCCGAGTGTGAAACGGCCCTCATACAGAAGCGTTATACCTACATGCACTATAAGGACCGCCTGAACGATTTCACTTTCGGTGAATTTCGTCGGGCTAAGGCGAGGCTCAGGTATATTTTGAAGCACGCCCGCCACTCTTCTTGGAGGTCATACATGTATTCACTTAACGCGAAGACCCCTCTCGCAGAGGTGTAGAGGCAAGTCAAAAGGATTCGGGGCAGGACCCCCCTCCTGTTCTCCAGGAGAATGGGACCGCAATCTCTGACCCCGCGTCCGTGACGGAATCCTTCGTGACCGCGTCGTAATGTCGCGAAAGGCCGCCGACTGGACTTTACCTCCAGAGGCGGAGAACCTTTCAACGGCAGTTTTACTCTGAGTGAGTTGCTTTCCGCAAGATGATGGAGAAATTGGTAAATGTTAGATTAGCCTTTTCTCTGGACAGCGGATTCTATCTGTCTTCTGCATAATGTGGTTTCCGCAAGATCCACTCCACGTCGGATTCTCTGCTGTGACTGAAAAATGCCGTATGCGAGGCCTTTCGTAGACAGCACTACGTTACGGATTTTTTGATCTGGAGAAATCCTATGATACCACATGGCGATACGGTATCATGGAGACTCCACATGATGGGGGCGATGGGAGGCCTCCCAATATTTATATCTAAATTTTGCGAGATCGTCGATTCCGCATACGGGGGGGGGGGAGTCTCCGGCTCAATGAAGCAGGAAGACGGTGTCCCGCTGGGAAGTGTCCTCAGTGTCACACTCTTTGCCCTGAGCATCAACTGCATCACCTCGGTGCTGCCGGAAGATGTTCTCTCTACGTGGATGACCTTTCTATCTCTTTTGGTGGGGCCCAGATGCCAACTCTGGAGCGTCGACTCCAATAGCCATTAAACTGAGTCTCTCTCTATCCTGAAGCGCACAGGCTTCGATTTTTCTTGGCCAAGACTAAGGTGGTGCACTTCTGCCGCCATCCACGGCTCGACCTTGACCCAGACTTGTTTCTTAATGGGGTGTGCCTGGAACTGGTAGACTCGCACCGTTTCCTTGGTCTTGTATTTGACCGACGCCTTAGGGTCTCTTGCACCCGCGCCATGGATATTCTTCGTTCTGTGGCGTTGAGCGCTAATGGGGTTACTGCCTTACTTTTTTTATCAATGCTTTGTTAGTTCGAAGCTCGACTACGGATGCGAGTTTTATGCATCCCTAGCCGAGCGTGTATTGCGGAAAGTGGTCGACAGCTGGCGACAGGTGCCTTGTGCACGAGAGCCTACTTGTCAATGCTGGGGAGATGCCACTTGATCTGCACCGTGCATTATTCGCCTCTACGCGCGAGCCCGCTGCCTCCCTCAATCACCAGCAGCTCTCACTGCTTTCGCAGCTGATCTCGACGGTGTCTATGCCGCCGAGAGACGCCAGTCATACCCTAAAACCTTCGGCTTTAAGGCCAGGAAACTCTTTCGATAACTAGGTATAGCTTTTGGGCCGGTGGTGCCCCTGGTTCTGCCCAGGACGCCACCCTGGAGGGTACTACCTTGTCCCCACGCCTCTGCTCCCAAAGCTTCTATAGAGCCGGGAGTATTGCGTTCACCTTTTTGGAACATAATGTCACGCTGGAGCCGTGCTCGTGTATACGGATGGCTCCAAGCCCCAAGAGGGGGTCGGCTTCCACGTCGTATCCCCTCTGTTTGAAGTCAGCTGGGCTCTACCAGGTGCTGCGTCTTTCTTCACGCACCCGCTAGTTGCAATACACCTCTCGTACCAGAGATTATGGGACGTGCCCGGTTCAGAGACCCGGATTGTGATTTAAAGTGTCTCACAAAGTGCCCTGAGTGGTCTCTGGGTATTGGAATCTCCGCATCCCCTGGTTCGCGATATCCGTGACTCCACGGTTTTGGCGAGCCGGGCGGCGGATGGCGAGATTATCTTCTGCTGGGTTCCTGGACATGTAGGAATTGCGTGGAATGAGGGCACCAAACAGTCCGCGATGACTGGGCCACCAGACCGGCATTTCGCTCATCCTCACACCATTTACATGGTAGGAATACGGGCAGCTTGGCTAAGAAGATGAGAGACAGTTGAGTGCCATTGCGCCGCGACTGTTCCCATAGGCCTACCTCTCAATGACGCGATGGCTTCAGGTTTCTTTCTGTCGTCTCCGAATTAGACACACTCGCGAGACTCACCGCCATTTAATGGAGCGTTCACCTGCGCCTTATTGCGAAGACTGCGTTGTCCCCCAGACTGTTCGTTACATTCTTGTTGAATGTCCCAGTCCCGGACGAACGGAGTCGCTATTGCTTGTACCTTGTACTCGGGACGAGTTCGTTCACACTGGCTTGTGGACTTTAACTTTTTGTTCCGGGTCGCACGCTCCTGCGCCGGGAAATAGGTGGTCCTAATCCCCACCCTGAAGCTAGTTTCTTTCTTTTTACTTTTTTGCTCAGTTTTCTTATTGTTTTTAGCCTGCCTATGATCTTTTTATTCTTGTTATTTATTTGGGTTGTTTTTGTTTTTTTTGCCTATTCGTAGGCTGTAGTGAGTAAGGCGACCAATGCCCAAGTTGGCAGTCACCAGATGGGCTCCTAAAATTCTAAAAAAAAAAAATCCAGATTCCTGGCGAATCGCTACTGTGTTCGCTTCTCGCAAACTGGGGAGAGATCACTCTATCCCGGTGTTTTACTCCCAATCTCTCTAACCTCCTGCGTGTGCAAGTTGATGGAGAAATTGATAAATGTTAGATTAGCCTTTTTTTCTGGACAGCGGAGGCCATCTGTCTTCTGCACATTGCGGATTCCGCAAGTTCCACTTCACGTCGGATGCTCTGCTCCGACTGTGAAATGCCGTCTGCGAGGCCTTCCTTCGTAGACAGCACTACGCCACGGTGTTTTTCGATCCCGAGAACGCCTATGATACGACATGGCGATACGGAATCATGGAGACTCCACACGATGGGGGCGAGCGGACGCCTCCCATTCTTTATATCTGAATTTTTACGAGATCCTCGATTCCGCGTACGGGTGAGGGGAGCCCTCTCCGGTCCATTGGAGCAGGAAGAGGGTGTCCCGCAGGGAAGTGTCCTCAGTGTCGCACTCTGCCCTGAGCATCAACGCCATCACTTCGGCGCTGCCGGAAGATGTTCTCGCTACGCTCTACTTGGACTACCTTTCGATCTCTCTTGGCCCGGCCCAGATGCCAACTCTCGCTATGCCGAAGCGCACAGGCTTCGAATTTTCTTGGCTAAGACTAAGGTGGTGCACTTCTGCCACCATCCACGGCTCCACTCTCACCCAGACTTGTTTCTCAATGGGGTGTGCCTGGAAGTGGTGGACTCTCACCTTTTCCTTGTTCTTGTATTTGACCGACGCCCCTGTTAAATGTCCCACCCTGGGTGATCATCGCGCACGTTACCTGTCCTGGTGTTTGGACGAGCGGAGTCGCTACTGCTTGTCCCTTGTACTCGGCACTGGTTCGTACACACAGACCAGAATATACGACTTTTTGGAGGAGGCTGGCCTCCTACACTTTATTTGATGTTGTAGGTCTCTTGTTCCTGCGCCAGGGGGGAGGTGGGCCTACCTGTGACGCCGCACTTCCTATCCTTTTTGTTGCCTTTTTCCTTTGTTTTCTCTTCTTGTTTTGTGTTTTTAGCCTTTGTCCTTTATTATCGTTACTTACATATTAATTACGGCGACTATGTCCAATTTTCTTTGGCCAGATGGGCTACTAAAATAAAAATAAATAAAACAAAAGTCCATTGGACTGGTTGCCTGCACCAAATGTTTCTTAATTAAATTGCTCATTCTTCTTTTCCAAACTGCTCTTTTGCATAAAATCAAATTCTATTTGGTAATTTCTTACAAAGGAGGTTAATAATACCAATATTTGGAGCTATTTGCTTTCTACTGTCTGGTGGTTGTAGTAAGAAACGTCCTTTGAAAGATGCTTTTTGTTTTGTTTTTAGCCTGGTGACTTCATACACACTTTAGGAGACGCTCATGTTTACAAAAACCACCGTGATCCTCTAAAGGAGCAATTGCAGAGGACCCCAAAACCGTTCCCAAAGTTAATAATCAAGCGAAAGGTCGTGAACATTGAAGATTTTACAATGGAAGACTTCGAAATTCAGGGGTATGACCCCCATCCAAAGATAAAAATGGATATGGCTGTTTGATAATTTGTGTTAAATCCATTTTACTATAATTTTGATAGATGTCTATTTTGAATTTTTTTTTAAAGTAAAGTTATATACTCAATCTTGCAGTTTCAAGTTACCCATGATGGATCGAATTGATTCTTTTTTACCGGAAGCGGGCACGCAGGCTCCCATCACTTTCAAACGTATTGATGATGTGTCCTGGCAAGCTACAGTGGACGCAGTCGCTTCTTTCTCCCTCGGAGGGGGTTATAGTGTTTCGCCTGATCTCAACGGGAGGGGAAGGAACCGAGTTGGCGCCGCCTCCAACTTCTTGCTATGCCTTAGGACTTGACCAGCTACATCATAGCGTGTCAGAAGATAGACTAGAACCTCTAAACAAATCATACAGGTTGCAATAGCCTATTCAGTGCTATAATAGGCTTGATACGCCGCATTAGAGAACTGGAGAAGAGAATTTTTCCTAGTGCTCGACAGCAGGGCTTCAAGAGCCGAACATAGTCGAATCTGGTAAAAAATGACTATCCCACACAAATGACGAAGTTGCTTTAGAGATGAAGGTTGATGATAACAAACTGTAGCAACTTTATCTTGAAGAGGACAAATTCACTTAAGAGAAACATGCTATTTGAGGAGAGAGTTGTAGAACCCAAGAGACATAAAAGTGTTGACTGATACCATAATCTTCCAAGCGAAAAGATATCTGACGAAGGTGAGAAAGATGTTGCTCGAGAGACGAAGGCGCTATCAGGAGGTCGTCTTAGCAAAATTCCAAACGGAAAACTCCGGGGAAGGTCATGACATTTGACGCATATCGAACTAACCAAATAAAATGATGTTCGCGGTCTTTGGGACGAAAAGGGATCTGGTCGAAAGCTCGAAATAGATCGCTTCGACAGATGACTGAACTTACAAAGAGAGTTGATGAAGAATCTGATAGATACGGCAGGGGATATTTAACCTGGATGGTAAGAAGAATTCAAACTCCTGTAATCAGGGATCTCATTAAAATTTTATCCATCATACTGCTACTTTCCGACGGTGGTGGGGTCCTTTCACTACTACACTCATCCCGATAGGTGGGAACCTCTGGAGTCTGTGCTGCGAACGAAAAGAACAATTTTTAATCGATGGGGCATGGCTCCTAGAGGCACTTTCTCAGTTTACATAAAGGTCAGGAATTTTCCTTAATGTATGTGGCTTATCAATCGTCATTACAGGAGGAATATGATTTCTCATATCTCGTCAGCAATCTCAGGCAACTTCCCCGAAACTATGTACCCTCCCATCGTCATTAGGGGCCGAATTGGCTCGGATATAGCTGTTATGAAGATTTCTTTCACCAGCCGCTCATATAGCTCAGATTAAGTACCTTTGTCCTGAGCCAATTTCTTCACGTAAGCCAGACAGCGTGATAAGTGCCTGTCCCCCATGAGCAGGGCGGATATGAACTCACGTGCCTTATCCACATCTGATCTGTTGTACTCAGAAATGAATACTTTCCTCAATTTACATAACCCCACCAAGCACCTGAAATACTTCTGTATCCATTTAAAGAGACAAAATGTCCTCTGGTAAAATCTAGACTGGTCATGGACTTATAGTATTCGGTTAATCCATATTCAGCCATGAGCATCTCCGATGCTCCAAACCAGTCGATTACTGGACCTTCAAACAGCCTGAGATGCAAGTATGAGTATCCCGGGTGGGGTGTATTCGTGCTTTGGTTGGGCGAAGGCTCGTTTATGGTGCTGGGCATATTCAAACACAGATGGTGGCCAAGTTTGTTAAAGAGGTTTATGTGTAGTGTGCCGAGATGTGGAAGTGGGTGGTTTAAAAGCTTCGCTTGAATGAGTAGACTAGGGGTGGCTCAGTCGATAGGCCGCTCGGCAACGGCTACGCAGGAAGCCGTTCGCAACTCTCCTTAAGCTATTTTCATTCTTTTTTTCACCGCCCCTTTCCCTACACGATCTATCTACAGTGGTGCCCAGACCCAGAAGTGGAGCATTATGCCTTGGATAACTTTTCCAAGAGGCGTCGTTTTCATTTCTTTAAAATATGTTCCGTTTCTAATGCTAAAAATATACTAGTAATGTGAAATCGGCTAAATTAGTGTAGGTGAAAGAACTAATGAAACGAATACAGACAAGGGATAAAGATCTCGGATTCAGGTAGGCTTATGTTCGATTATGTCTCGTTGGACAACCTGAAAAAAGAACCGACAAAATTGCAGTTTTGTGTGAAATTTAACTTTTTAAGGAAAACCGTTTTACAGAGTTAAGATCAAAGCGGGGATAAAATTATTGGCCAGTAGTAAAAATCGATAATTTATTGAAGTATAAGCGATTAAGGACGGATAAATTAAATATTCAAGAGTGAAATTTTGGATGAATTTACAAATTTCCCTTCTCAATAATCAGAGCTTTAAGGAGTCCAGGGATTTAATATTTCGGGGATCACCAAGCACACTATTTAATAGAGCAGGATACAAAGAAAATAAGATCGAGCCCATCGGCATCTTCCAAAGTTCAAGGAACATATTCTAATATATTTGACACAATAATAATTCTTTAATATTTAGATAAGTTATGGGTCGTAGATGGAATAGACATAGGTTACAATTTTAAGAGGAAATAATATAAATGTCTGGTCTGGTGAACCGCGACTCCTCCCATGAACCTACCCTCCAAAGCCGCGACGGCTTCAGGTCTCTTTCTATGGTCTTGGAATTCGAGACTAGCGAGGCGCCCCGCCATTTGATGGAGCGTTCTCCGCACATTCTTGAATGTCCCACTGGGTGATCTTCGCGCACGTTACCTGTCCTCGTATCGGGACAGGGACGGGTAGAAAGTGAGGGCGCGTGCAAGGCGGTGAACATTCTGGACCCTGAAATAGCAAACGTCACGGCGAAGCTTCAAATGTGTGATGCAATTATGGGAAGCCATTGATTGAGGAACGAAGTTACTGGATGCGGATGAGCTCGTTTGTTAGGAATTATTTTAAAGCAATTTTTAACACATTTGAAAAAAACAAACATGTTAAATGCCATAAAACTCCGGTTATTTAAAATCTATGGAGTCGGGTATAAAAGTTGAATAAAGGCTAGGAATTAAGATATATGAAGATTCAGACTACGGTGACCAGTTAATTTAAATTTGGCAGTCTCAGCTGAAAGGCGCATTAAATCATTCAAAACTTAAAGAACAAAAATTATGTTTTGATATTAATCCAACTTAATTATACAGGAAATCTTATCATCAATTTCATAAAGTTATTTATTTATGCCTACAGGCTTCGCTCCATAATAAATATAAAGCTAAAAACAAGAAGGATCCCAAATAACTTGAAAACATAAATAATTTTAGTGATTAAAACAAAGTGAGAATCTATAGGGGTTACCAGACCGGTGATTGAGATGGGTGAATTCTCCATCCTTTGCAGGGGTCACCGGTCATAGAGTATACCTCCTTGGGAGAGGAGCACCCTATAACCGGTGAAAAGGTCTACTTAATGTTTAGGCTGGAGGCTATCCTTCTGACTGGCTGATACTAATAATGATGAATGAATAATTATGAGAATGTTTCAACCAGTCTATTTATACCACCTCCAATTAAGGGGGTATGACTTCTTTTCTCTTAATCTGGTTGCGGGCGGAGCTTATAGGGTCAGAAGTATGTTCGTTTGTTCCTTTGTTGGGCGGAGTCAAAGGGTGTGTGTGTTTCAATGTAGACATGTCGATGAGTTCGAAATTCCACTTGAAACACGAGGCTCTATCAAAAAAAACTTTCCAACAGCGCTTTACAAACAGAAAACTCTGAAAGAAGCATTAAGACCAAAAAGCTTAATAAACTGTATAAGGGACGAATAACATTGCCGGAAGCAACTGCATCATTCATCAATTTCTCCCGGCATACGCTCTCCACGAGCGAAAAAGAAGCTCTAAATCTAGGTTTGAACTACCACCTACAAACCAAATTTGATCCAAATTAAAAAAAGTTTAACTAGAAACCCTGTTCCAATCCCTATTGAAATTACAAGAACAATCAATCATTGAAATTAACCCCAACCTAAACGACCAACTACGCGCGGGAGTTACCAAACACTAGGTCCTTTAATGGCAGCAAACTCATTAAACCAGAGATAAGAAAGGACATCAGCTCTCTAAAAAAACAACAGAAATGTCATAAGAAGAGCTAACAAATCTAACATATATATCATTCTAAACAAAAATGAATATATCAGTAAAGTGAATACCATCTTAAGCGACACTACTAAATTTAAGCGAATGAAACAAGATCCAACAGAAAACTTAAAAAAGAAAATAAGTGGACAAATAAGAGATTATTTCTCAATCCACCACACCAACGTACCGTCTAGCTAAAACCTTAAATAAAATAATAAAACCATATAATCCTTAAAAATATAGCATAAAGTCCACGGAGTAATTTAGGGATATACTCCACTCTACAAGACCGACAGGACTAATAGCATCCCTTGATGTGGAAAGCCTATTTACTAATGTGCCTATCTCTCAGATCATAGACATCATTATACAAAATATATACCACTATCCTACAATGTCTCCTCCTAACCTTGACATAAACATCCTAAGGAACATACTGCGTCAATGCACATCAGAGGCTCCGTTCAGGACACCGGACGGAAATCTCTACACACAAGTCGATGGAATAGCTATGGGATCGCCCCTGGGGCTGACCTTTGCCAACTACTATATGGGTCAACTTTAAGAGAGCTTATTAGACAACATCGAAAATAAGCCACACATACACTGCCGATAAGTAAACGACATCTTCATCAACATCCAAAATGAAGAACATCAAACAGCAATTTGAGGCGAACTGTGTTAAAATTCACTTATGAATTGAGCATTATAGCGTACGAGAAGTGCAGGCGAGCGACTTAAAAGCTTAGTTTAAATGAGTCTTTTTTGAGACTCAGGATGGCCGAGTGGATTAGCCGCTGTCTAACAGTGGTCCAGCGACGCGGGAAGTTGATCGCAACTCGCATAGGCTATTATTTTTTTATTTGCCCCCCATTTCCTACTCTCCTCTATCTACAATGGTGGCCAGAACCGGGAGGGGAAGCGTTAGCCCTTGAATAACATTTCCAAACGGGCTCTCTTCATTTCTTCAAAATACGCTCCGCTTCTAGGAGGGGGGTTGTATAGCGTACGAGAAGTGCAGGCGAGCGGCTTAAAAGCTTCATTTGAATGAGTCTTTTTTGAGACTCAGGATGGCCGAGTGGATTCGCCGCTGGCTAACATTGGTCCAGCGACGCAGGAAGCTGTTCGCAACTCGCCTCCGCTATTATTTTTTCTTTGCCCCCTTTCCTACTCTCCTCTTTCTACAGCATGGACAATAAATTACCTTTTCTGGACGTAGAGATACAAAACATCTAGGGTAATTATGTCACAAAAGTGTACAGAAAAGCTACAGACACGGGAAGACGCCTCAACGCGGACAGTGAATGTCCTGAAAGGTACAAAAAAAAAGTAATCGGCTCATACATTCGCCGAACATACAAATGATGCTCCACGTGGAACTGTTAGATCAAAAGATATCCCGCTTAAAACAAACTCCTAGTGAACAACGGTGTCCCGAACAGCATAATTGAGAAACAACCTTAATCATTTTTAAGAAGGCAATTAAAAGACACGGACGAAACGGAAAGTAACCAGGAAACAGTAAATAACATCAAACCGTACTATAGAAATCAGATTTCATCGGCTTACAAAATAGACGAAAAAAAAACATCAAGGAGATTGTTAGCCGTAACATCAAAGTTAAGAAGCAAACGGACAAGATTCAGATGATTATATATTATAAAATGACAAAAGTTAACAATCTTATTATGAAAAACATCTGCCAAAACTCTTCAATCCTGAAGTTTATGAACATAGTTTACGAGTTTACTTCCCAAATGAAGATTGTAAGCTTAACAAGAACTCAAAATATGTTGGTATAACTACCACCACACTTTCGAGGCGTTTGAAAATGCACCTGCAACATGGAGCCTCCCAAAATCATATGGAGACTGTACTTCACATCAGCTTAACCAGGGACTTATTGGTGAATAACACAACGATCAAAAGAAAGGAGGGAAATAATGCTAGACTGAACACCTTAGAGGCCATCTTAATTAACGAAGAAAGGCTGGAATCGAATTTTAAAGTTGTTTTGGAATTTCTCTTACATAGGAGTGGCCCGTGCCCTTGACATAACGTTTAAGCGAGAAGGAATAAATATCTTATAAAATCCGGTTTCTTTTCATTATAGCTCCACCATTCTTCATCGATAAATGAGGAAAGACACTCCGAAGATGATCGCATAGATCGAAAGCTCAGCAATTATTGTCAAGTTTGGTTTTGCAACATATTTCATTTTAAAAAAAGAGTTGAACGTAGAAGTTGTTTACCATCTACAAGACGAACTAAAAAAGATAATAACAAAAATGGAAAGTTTCCAAAGAAAATTAATAAAGACTAAATATACTATGTTTTTTAACAAAATCTGCACATATATATATATATATATATATATATATATATATATATATATATATATATATATATATATATATATATATCTCAAAGTAGCACGAGAGAATGATGAAAATGAATTCATTAAACCACATTGAAAGAGAAAACGGAATAATTTTTCCTTGCAGTAATATTTTTACTACCTTTTTTCGAAAAAATCCGTGCAGGGAAGCGATTCGAACCAGGCACACTGAGGCAGCGAGCACCGCTTTGATCACAGTTAAAAGTATGCCGTTAGTACACTACGCTACGCAGAGAACCAAAAAATTCTCTGAATAGAATAGCTTTTAAGGAACACTTTCGCAAGCTCGAACGGAGACTATGAAAGAAATAGAAAATTAAATGGGAATTCAAAGAATAAATGAGGAATAGTTAAACGCGTGGCAGATATACAAATGTATATATATCTCTCGTGCCACTTTGAGAGATATATACATCGAGTTTGCGAAAGTGTTCCTTAAAAGCTATTCTATTCAGAGAATTTTTTGGTTCTCTGCGTAGCGTAGTGTACTCATGAATTATCACAAACTAAAGTGATATTTGAAATTATTGAATGCTAAGAAGACCTTTCACCAAAAACACTCGAAATCTGATATAAAAATTTAGGGAAATAATAGATATCAATATAGATTGAGTAAAATAATCGAGTGACAGAAAAGAACGAATTAACGCTATTGAATCCAGAAATGTACGAAAATAGTAAATGGATTGATTCATTTAGTTTTGAATATAATAAAAATACGATGAACTTGATAAATTAATACGTTTAGTTATAGTTGGACATTATGACTGAGAGGACACCAAGAGTTTTGACCAGTACCGCTTCAAGGCAGGAGAAAATATATTTCAGGACGGCGCCATATACTGTTCTACATTCTTTATAATAAACCTAACCTAACCTAACCTAACCTAACCTAACCTAACCTAACCTAACCTTAGCCTCGACCGTCTTACTACTCTTTATTTCCCGTTCCCCCCTCGACGCCCCTCGCCTAAGATGCGGCGAGCGTCGGCTTTTTAAATAAAATATCGCAGTTATACCCTATTTCATAGGGCGAGAAGAGAAATGTGATGCTCGGCTTTATACAAATATCTCAGATATAAACCCTCGGGTGTCTCGGGAGCGGTTTTTCTACTCGGTTAAGCCGTAACCATATATATATATATATATATATATATATATATATATATATATATATATATATATATATATATATATATATATATATACCAGGCAATGGCTTCGCCACTCCCCCCTACGGGGGTGAGCTTGCACTTCACCACTAAGATTAAAATTTAAAATGTAAAAAAAGCAGCCATAGTTAAATTTTTATAAATTTTCTGAACTTCACCCTTTGTAATTCTTTAGGTTTTAAAAATTGACAAAATTTCGATACTTATATTTATTTATGAACTTCACCATTTTGATTTTGATATTATAAAAGTATTATTAGAAATAAATTTGATAAAAAAAAATTATAACCAAACTAAGATTTAATTATTATTCAAATTCTCAAAAAAATCCCCTTCTTAAATTATAGCGTTAGTGATGATATATATATATATATATATATATATATATATATATATATATATATATATATATATATATATATATATATATATATATATATATATGCAAATTTTGTTGAAGACCATGGTATATTTCGTCTTGATCAATTTCCTTTGGTAATTCTCTATTCTTTTAACTGTCTCTTTTAGTTCATCTTGTAGATTGTAGATAACTTGTCCTATATTCACATCTCTTTTTAATAAATGTGTTTGGTAAAAACCAAACTAAATTGCTGAACTTTCGATCTTATTCGATCATCTTCGGAGCGTATTTAGATATTCTTTCCTCCTTTACCGATGATGAGCCCATCTTCTCTGATGCGGTTGGGTTAACGTCCCCTTCCCATATACTTCATTCTTCTGAGTTTATCTAAAAATTTAGGAAAATCAATATAAAAGATAGTTGCCTTGTCAGTTTCGATATCGATATCCTTTTAACCAATGTCCCGATAGATGAAGCTCTCCCAGTGTTAGCGAACGTATAAGATAACTCCAAATTAAACCTCCCATATAAATTCTTAAACTTGTTAAACTCTGTGTTACCGACAATGGATTCAACAGCTAAATAGTTTTTTTTTTCAATAGAAATATGGCCTTAGTATGGGAAACCCGTTATCCCCCATTCTTTGCAATTTGTGCATGGAACACTTCGAAACCTCCTCCACCCTCACCACTATCAAACCCCCAAACTTGGTATGGTATAGTTACGTATATGACGTGATTTCCACATGGCCATTATCTGAACTAGACTCCTTTGATAATTTTTTGACAAAGTTGAATAACCTCCACCCAACCGTAAAATTTAAGGTTGAATGGGAAAAGGAAAATTATCTTCCTTGACGTTAAAGTCGTAAGAATTAATGATAAATTGTCTTTTACTGTATATCGCAAACCAACCAATTCTAATTCCTATATACATTTTTTCATGTCATGATCTTAATGTAAAAAAGCTATTGCAATATCTATGTTTTTACAAGATGAGATAACCTTTATTAGAAGCTTGTTCATTGAATTAAAATACCCCGTCTACCATATAGATGAAAGCCTATCTAATCAAGGGCAATATTCTACCGTTCTCAAAAGAAAAATCCTATATGTACGAGTAAAAAGACTTGCTTAGCTCTTCCATATTTTCCCTTGCTCAAAGGATTAAACCCCATATTATCTCCCAACTTAGCCACTTTCAAATATCCCTCAACTCCTAAAAAATCATTTCGGTCCACTAAACCTAAATCGCTAATATAGATACCTGATCCCATATAAAACTCCAAATTTACCCTCCTTTTATGTGGGAGAGATCGGGAGGTCATTAAATAAACGTATTTATGAACATAAGGGAGATATTCGTAGAGCAAGCGATGCTTCTAGTATTTTCACCCATGTGAAAAACACCAACGACGTATTTGATTCCAAATAATTTACCAATGTAACGATTTTAATAAAAGAAAAATTATCGAATCTATATTAATCAAAGAAATCCCAAACTTTAATCTGTCAGAAGGTCAACACAAATGTAACCGCTATGTATCAGACTGTGGGGAAATCGATATCCCACCATAAAAACAGATGCCTCGTTCGGTTACAGCCGCGTCCTGACGCTAGGCGGCGTAACCCGATTACCCCCCCACCCCCACACCCTCTCTCCCCTGAACCCGCTGGCTACCAGACGCTTCCTTCAACCACGAGAAGTATGAATCAACAGATTTCTGTGCCAGCGTGCTTAAACAATACCAAGGGGAGGAGACCAGGTGCAATAACAATGTTTAAACAGGCACTATTACCCCTAAGATTTGGGATCTAGTTTCGCGTAATAGACCAAATTATAGGAGCTGCGACCAAAAGCCAGACGATGCCTTTAGGGCTAAGTTAAGACGCTCTGAAAAGCATCCCCCCTTCCCCTACCCTCAGTGGGTCGGTGAAGTATATATGCTGATAACTGGAGAAGAACGAGGAGATCGAGTTAGATATCGAAGCGACAAAGTCCGGCGGCAGGGCCCGGCACAACTTACGGAACAGAACAGAGAAGAAGTTCATTTTGAGTCAGTTCCTGGTGGTCATACCGAAGATTAGACTATTGTATTGATAATCACTCTCATAGATCTCTCGTCAGATGATCTCCCTAGCTTGGTTTTCAACAAAAAACACAGATAGTCCTCACCATTGAGGAATACCCAAAGCGAACTCGCTCACCTCCCTCCCCCCTCCATTCGTCAAAGGATTCACTTTTTGATCATCGCTCGTCAGTGCGAAGCATCTCAAGATTAAACTGAAGATTGGAAAAAGCCTACCTGCACGGTCCCGTTGCTTAAATCAGCTGACTAAGACAACGTGCCTAACGCCATCCACCTCTCTCACCGAAATCACCTGTGGCTCCAAGTCAGTCTCCCCGCCAGACAAACGGCTGGGCGTCTGCGACCATACCCACGCGTCGAACCGCAAACCACTTCTCCGTCTTCATAAAATCCAAAGGTAAGGTTATCCCTCAGCGGATTCACTTGTGTTATTGTTTTAAAGGTAAAGAAATTCATATATTTTTGTGTGTCAATTAACGCTCACCAGTAAAGTGAGCTTGGTGTCAACCATTACTTAATATTCATTTTTAAAGTAGTAATTTTCAAGTAGACTCTTTTATTTATAGAGGTAAAGTTTGTTTTTAGAATTTCATTTTTTTATGTCGCAATTAAAGATATATTTTTGGTTAGAAGTGTTTAACTCAATCCTCGCAACGCTGCACATGGGTATAGAAATCCTCCTTGATTCTAGAAGTTAAGCAAAAGATTAAATAAAGTAAAGTAATATAGCACTCAATAGCGGAGTTATTGAATTAAGTAACAAACCTACGTAAACCAACTCGGCCCTCATACCACGACACAGACCTCATTTAAAAAAAATATTGTTAATCACCTAAAACTAACGCCTCCTGATTAATGTCAGTTGCGGGTTTCTGTATATTTTAGTATTTCTGTACACTTTGACAATTTCTCTCAGTTAACGGCTGAAGATGGCATGGAAAACTTCATACCGAAACTAGTTCCGGTTCAATAAATTTTGTGCTCAAAAAGTGCTTTCATTGTACAATAATTTACTCGCTATTATGGAAAATAGTGTCTTCATATATATATATATATATATATATATATATATATATATATATATATATATATATATATATATATATAATGGAAGATATCACATTGACCTCATGTATATCAGTGGAAGATAATGGTAAACCACAATATTTGAATCAATATATTATTTATAACTATCAGACTAGTTTCGGCAAGATGCCATTTTCAACTAATAATGAAGAAGCTAGGCAAGGAGCACATTTAATTTGTGCGCATATTGTGATGGATAAAATTCAATATGCGCACAAATTAAATGATCTCTTAAGTGACAACACTACCTATGAAATAAATTTTAAATTCTAATTCTCTGAACAACAAGACGAAATCCTTTAATGACGCCCTTCGAAAAAAATTAGGTTCCAAATCTGAATTAACCCCAAAATTTAACAATCAACCCCTTCCTTCCCTACATGTACGGGTTACCGAAAACCCATAAAGAAGGTATCCCATTACGCCCAATCATCTCTTGCATTGGCTCCCATAGTTATAAGCTATCCAAATGGCTGGCTAGAATCATCAAATGAGGTGGGTAAAATCTCTCACTCACATATTATCCACGCAACAGACCCTATTTCCAAAATTAAAAATCTTTACCTTAGAGGTAAAAACTGTTAAGCTTTGACGTAAATAGTTTGTTTACAAAAGTCCCGGTCGATGAAGCGCTTGACGTTTTATCGAAATTCCTTCCCAATTTAGATATTAACCTACCTTTACTGATCCCTAAAATTATTGAATTAGTTTGCTTATGTGTAACGAATAATGTATTTTCAATTGAAGATAAGTTTTTTCGCCAAAAATATGGCCTAAGTATGGGTAACCCCAATTCCCCATCCTATACAATCTATTTATGGAAAACTATGAAATGACCCTCCTTCCTAGTATCCATTCCCAACCTCTTTTCTGGTTCCGATATATTATGACATCCTGTCGGCATGGCCCATAAACAACAACAATTTCAATGAATTTTTCAATAACCTAAATTCGTTACACCCATCGATAAAATTCAAAGTAGAATAGGAACATAATAATTCTCTACCGTCTTTAGACGTAAGTATCCACCGTTTAAATAATTATATTCAGTTCTCAGTATATCGAAAGCTTACAAATTCAAATGCTTACATACATTTTTATCACTACATGATAAATCCGTTAAGATATCTTTTATTTTCTTCCCTCTTTCTCCGTGCCTATATAACATGCGACCCAATCTTGACTCAGGATAAAATTAACCACCTTATCTGCAATTTCATTGAACTAAAATATCCAATTCACCTCATAAATAGATGCCATTCCAAAGCACGAAAAAACTTATATGCCACCTCTACACCACGAAGGCATGATTTTAAAAAATTTATTAGTTTCCCATATGATCCAGCCTTGGCTCCTTTAAAATCATATGCGAACGGAAATAACATACATACTACATTTAAATATTCCAATACCATTCGAAAATCCTTGACTAGACTACGCCCAACCAATTTCGATGCTGGAGTTTACAGTATACCATGTTATAATTGCAAATTAACACATCGGAGAGTCAAGCCACTTTAATAAGAGGATGAAAGAACATTTACCTGATATCATAAGCTGTATGAATTCTTCAACTCTCTTTACGCACATGCAAACCCACCACCATAGAATTGGTTTAACCATGCAAAAATCATTTATAAATCAAACAATTATATTGAGAAGAGAATTGCGGAATCCATCATCATTAACAAAGTTGATAATTTCAATTTATCGGAAGGGTAATATAAATTTAACAAATATTTAACGAATTGAGTCGCCAATCGTATCTATAAGCCTCTGTACGCAATGCATTTTGGTGATTAGGAACACTCCAGATTGTTTCCGGTTCCATTTCATTTTGTTTAACTTGTCATTTACGCCAGATTTACTCGAGTATATATTTTTTCCAGATTGTTTCCTGCTGTTTCATTTTGTTCAGGATGTGTCTTACCTTATATATTCTGTGTTCGTTGCCTAGCTTGTTCATTATTAGTTGAAAATGGCATCTTACCGAAACTAGTCCGATAAATAAAATCTTGATTTTGTTGAAGACCATTGTGTATTTTGCCTTAATTAATTTCCTTTGGCAACTTTCTCTTCTTCTAACTATCTTTTTTATTTCATCTTGTAGATGGTGGACCACTTGTCCAGTATTCATGTCTTTTTTAAATGAATGTGTTTGGTAAAAAAAAAAAAACTAAATTGCTGAGCTTTCGATCATATTGAATCATCTTCGGAGCATTTTGATATTTTCTTGCCTTCTTTACCGATGTAATGAGTGGAGTGAGGGTCTGACAGATTAAAAGAAAACGATTTTTAAGGGGTATTTATTCCGCCTAAGTTGAACGTAACGTTAGAGGAAATGGGCCACTCCTGTGAGTGGAATTATAAAATAATTTTAATGTGCGATTCTATCTTGTCACTTGACTGTTGATGGCCGGCTTATCTTCATTTATTAATATGGCTTCTAAGATGTTCAGCCTCGCTTTATTGACCTCTTTTGTTTTGATAATGGCGTTATCAACGAGCATATCTCGTTAGGTTAATATTATGGGCAATCCATATGAGTTTTAGGCCCTTCGCTTTGGAGATATATATATATATATATATATATATATATATATATATATATACAACACAGATGACTAGCTATGGGATCGCCTATAAGTGCCATCATGGCATACCTATTCATGGAAGTCTTAGAGACGATAAATTAATGGGGGTTATGGGGAGGGTTCCCTATGGGTAAGATACGTAGACGATGTCCTGGCCATAATTTCAGCGGATACTAATGTGAGCGATAAATTAAAGCAGCTGAACGAGGTGGATAAAAATATGCAGTTTACCACGGAAGAGGAAGAAAGCAACAAAATTTTTTTCCTAGACACGTTGATCCATAGGGGTGGGGGTAGGGTGGAGTTCTTCGTGTACAGAAAACCCACGAATAGGGACGATTTTGTTCATTATTTTTCTGGACACGGTATGAAAACGAAGACCGGGGTAGTTATCGGGTTTTATCTAAGGGCTATTCGTATCTGCAGCAAAAACTTTTTAAGCGATGAATTCGATTACATAAAGAAAGCTTTCATAAAACTGAAGTATCCAGGGGGTCTGTTAATAAAATTACGAAATAAAGCAATAAAAATAGCAGAGAGGGGGTATTACGAGCAATGTCACTGATGCAGTCGAGGATAATGTGCCCACAACGAAGGGATTAGAAGGGATCAGATACTTATCTGTTCCATACTCTAGGGCGGCGTGTACGATTAACGGATCTCTTAAGAAGGCAGGTATTTTGATAGCCAATTCTGCGGGGACTAGAATTAGAGACTTAGTAAAGCACAAGAATTCGACAGCTAAAACGTGCCTAACGCCATCCACCTCTCTCACCGAAATCACCTGTGGCTCCAAGTCAGTCTCCCCGCCAGACAAACGGCTGGGCGTCTGCGACCATACCCACGCGTCGAACCGCAAACCACTTCTCCGTCTTCATAAAATCCAAAGGTAAGGTTATCCCTCAGCGGATTCACTTGTGTTATTGTTTTAAAGGTAAAGAAATTCATATATTTTTGTGTGTCAATTAACGCTCACCAGTAAAGTGAGCTTGGTGTCAACCATTACTTAATATTCATTTTTAAAGTAGTAATTTTCAAGTAGACTCTTTTATTTATAGAGGTAAAGTTTGTTTTTAGAATTTCATTTTTTTATGTCGCAATTAAAGATATATTTTTGGTTAGAAGTGTTTAACTCAATCCTCGCAACGCTGCACATGGGTATAGAAATCCTCCTTGATTCTAGAAGTTAAGCAAAAGATTAAATAAAGTAAAGTAATATAGCACTCAATAGCGGAGTTATTGAATTAAGTAACAAACCTACGTAAACCAACTCGGCCCTCATACCACGACACAGACCTCATTTAAAAAAAATATTGTTAATCACCTAAAACTAACGCCTCCTGATTAATGTCAGTTGCGGGTTTCTGTATATTTTAGTATTTCTGTACACTTTGACAATTTCTCTCAGTTAACGGCTGAAGATGGCATGGAAAACTTCATACCGAAACTAGTTCCGGTTCAATAAATTTTGTGCTCAAAAAGTGCTTTCATTGTACAATAATTTACTCGCTATTATGGAAAATAGTGTCTTCATATATATATATATATATATATATATATATATATATATATATATATATATATATATAATGGAAGATATCACATTGACCTCATGTATATCAGTGGAAGATAATGGTAAACCACAATATTTGAATCAATATATTATTTATAACTATCAGACTAGTTTCGGCAAGATGCCATTTTCAACTAATAATGAAGAAGCTAGGCAAGGAGCACATTTAATTTGTGCGCATATTGTGATGGATAAAATTCAATATGCGCACAAATTAAATGATCTCTTAAGTGACAACACTACCTATGAAATAAATTTTAAATTCTAATTCTCTGAACAACAAGACGAAATCCTTTAATGACGCCCTTCGAAAAAAATTAGGTTCCAAATCTGAATTAACCCCAAAATTTAACAATCAACCCCTTCCTTCCCTACATGTACGGGTTACCGAAAACCCATAAAGAAGGTATCCCATTACGCCCAATCATCTCTTGCATTGGCTCCCATAGTTATAAGCTATCCAAATGGCTGGCTAGAATCATCAAATGAGGTGGGTAAAATCTCTCACTCACATATTATCCACGCAACAGACCCTATTTCCAAAATTAAAAATCTTTACCTTAGAGGTAAAAACTGTTAAGCTTTGACGTAAATAGTTTGTTTACAAAAGTCCCGGTCGATGAAGCGCTTGACGTTTTATCGAAATTCCTTCCCAATTTAGATATTAACCTACCTTTACTGATCCCTAAAATTATTGAATTAGTTTGCTTATGTGTAACGAATAATGTATTTTCAATTGAAGATAAGTTTTTTCGCCAAAAATATGGCCTAAGTATGGGTAACCCCAATTCCCCATCCTATACAATCTATTTATGGAAAACTATGAAATGACCCTCCTTCCTAGTATCCATTCCCAACCTCTTTTCTGGTTCCGATATATTATGACATCCTGTCGGCATGGCCCATAAACAACAACAATTTCAATGAATTTTTCAATAACCTAAATTCGTTACACCCATCGATAAAATTCAAAGTAGAATAGGAACATAATAATTCTCTACCGTCTTTAGACGTAAGTATCCACCGTTTAAATAATTATATTCAGTTCTCAGTATATCGAAAGCTTACAAATTCAAATGCTTACATACATTTTTATCACTACATGATAAATCCGTTAAGATATCTTTTATTTTCTTCCCTCTTTCTCCGTGCCTATATAACATGCGACCCAATCTTGACTCAGGATAAAATTAACCACCTTATCTGCAATTTCATTGAACTAAAATATCCAATTCACCTCATAAATAGATGCCATTCCAAAGCACGAAAAAACTTATATGCCGCCTCTACACCACGAAGGCATGATTTTAAAAAATTTATTAGTTTCCCATATGATCCAGCCTTGGCTCCTTTAAAATCATATGCGAACGGAAATAACATACATACTACATTTAAATATTCCAATACCATTCGAAAATCCTTGACTAGACTACGCCCAACCAATTTCGATGCTGGAGTTTACAGTATACCATGTTATAATTGCAAATTAACACATCGGAGAGTCAAGCCACTTTAATAAGAGGATGAAAGAACATTTACCTGATATCATAAGCTGTATGAATTCTTCAACTCTCTTTACGCACATGCAAACCCACCACCATAGAATTGGTTTAACCATGCAAAAATCATTTATAAATCAAACAATTATATTGAGAAGAGAATTGCGGAATCCATCATCATTAACAAAGTTGATAATTTCAATTTATCGGAAGGGTAATATAAATTTAACAAATATTTAACGAATTGAGTCGCCAATCGTATCTATAAGCCTCTGTACGCAATGCATTTTGGTGATTAGGAACACTCCAGATTGTTTCCGGTTCCATTTCATTTTGTTTAACTTGTCATTTACGCCAGATTTACTCGAGTATATATTTTTTCCAGATTGTTTCCTGCTGTTTCATTTTGTTCAGGATGTGTCTTACCTTATATATTCTGTGTTCGTTGCCTAGCTTGTTCATTATTAGTTGAAAATGGCATCTTACCGAAACTAGTCCGATAAATAAAATCTTGATTTTGTTGAAGACCATTGTGTATTTTGCCTTAATTAATTTCCTTTGGCAACTTTCTCTTCTTCTAACTATCTTTTTTATTTCATCTTGTAGATGGTGGACCACTTGTCCAGTATTCATGTCTTTTTTAAATGAATGTGTTTGGTAAAAAAAAAAAAACTAAATTGCTGAGCTTTCGATCATATTGAATCATCTTCGGAGCATTTTGATATTTTCTTGCCTTCTTTACCGATGTAATGAGTGGAGTGAGGGTCTGACAGATTAAAAGAAAACGATTTTTAAGGGGTATTTATTCCGCCTAAGTTGAACGTAACGTTAGAGGAAATGGGCCACTCCTGTGAGTGGAATTATAAAATAATTTTAATGTGCGATTCTATCTTGTCACTTGACTGTTGATGGCCGGCTTATCTTCATTTATTAATATGGCTTCTAAGATGTTCAGCCTCGCTTTATTGACCTCTTTTGTTTTGATAATGGCGTTATCAACGAGCATATCTCGTTAGGTTAATATTATGGGCAATCCATATGAGTTTTAGGCCCTTCGCTTTGGAGATGTATATATATATATATATATATATATATATATATATATATATATATATATATATATATATATATATATATATATATATATATACAACACAGATGACTAGCTATGGGATCGCCTATAAGTGCCATCATGGCATACCTATTCATGGAAGTCTTAGAGACGATAAATTAATGGGGGTTATGGGGAGGGTTCCCTATGGGTAAGATACGTAGACGATGTCCTGGCCATAATTTCAGCGGATACTAATGTGAGCGATAAATTAAAGCAGCTGAACGAGGTGGATAAAAATATGCAGTTTACCACGGAAGAGGAAGAAAGCAACAAAATTTTTTTCCTAGACACGTTGATCCATAGGGGTGGGGGTAGGGTGGAGTTCTTCGTGTACAGAAAACCCACGAATAAGGACGATTTTGTTCATTATTTTTCTGGACACGGTATGAAAACGAAGACCGGGGTAGTTATCGGGTTTTATCTAAGGGCTATTCGTATCTGCAGCAAAAACTTTTTAAGCGATGAATTCGATTACATAAAGAAAGCTTTCATAAAACTGAAGTATCCAGGGGGTCTGTTAATAAAATTACGAAATAAAGCAATAAAAATAGCAGAGAGGGGGTATTACGAGCAATGTCACTGATGCAGTCGAGGATAATGTGCCCACAACGAAGGGATTAGAAGGGATCAGATACTTATCTGTTCCATACTCTAGGGCGGCGTGTACGATTAACGGATCTCTTAAGAAGGCAGGTATTTTGATAGCCAATTCTGCGGGGACTAGAATTAGAGACTTAGTAAAGCACAAGAATTCGACAGCTAAAACGTGCCTAACGCCATCCACCTCTCTCACCGAAATCACCTGTGGCTCCAAGTCAGTCTCCCCGCCAGACAAACGGCTGGGCGTCTGCGACCATACCCACGCGTCGAACCGCAAACCACTTCTCCGTCTTCATAAAATCCAAAGGTAAGGTTATCCCTCAGCGGATTCACTTGTGTTATTGTTTTAAAGGTAAAGAAATTCATATATTTTTGTGTGTCAATTAACGCTCACCAGTAAAGTGAGCTTGGTGTCAACCATTACTTAATATTCATTTTTAAAGTAGTAATTTTCAAGTAGACTCTTTTATTTATAGAGGTAAAGTTTGTTTTTAGAATTTCATTTTTTTATGTCGCAATTAAAGATATATTTTTGGTTAGAAGTGTTTAACTCAATCCTCGCAACGCTGCACATGGGTATAGAAATCCTCCTTGATTCTAGAAGTTAAGCAAAAGATTAAATAAAGTAAAGTAATATAGCACTCAATAGCGGAGTTATTGAATTAAGTAACAAACCTACGTAAACCAACTCGGCCCTCATACCACGACACAGACCTCATTTAAAAAAAATATTGTTAATCACCTAAAACTAACGCCTCCTGATTAATGTCAGTTGCGGGTTTCTGTATATTTTAGTATTTCTGTACACTTTGACAATTTCTCTCAGTTAACGGCTGAAGATGGCATGGAACCTTCATACCGAAACTAGTTCCGGTTCAATAAATTTTGTGCTCAAAAAGTGCTTTCATTGTACAATAATTTACTCGCTATTATGGAAAATAGTGTCTTCATATATATATATATATATATATATATATATATATATATATATATATATATATATAATGGAAGATATCACATTGACCTCATGTATATCAGTGGAAGATAATGGTAAACCACAATATTTGAATCAATATATTATTTATAACTATCAGACTAGTTTCGGCAAGATGCCATTTTCAACTAATAATGAAGAAGCTAGGCAAGGAGCACATTTAATTTGTGCGCATATTGTGATGGATAAAATTCAATATGCGCACAAATTAAATGATCTCTTAAGTGACAACACTACCTATGAAATAAATTTTAAATTCTAATTCTCTGAACAACAAGACGAAATCCTTTAATGACGCCCTTCGAAAAAAATTAGGTTCCAAATCTGAATTAACCCCAAAATTTAACAATCAACCCCTTCCTTCCCTACATGTACGGGTTACCGAAAACCCATAAAGAAGGTATCCCATTACGCCCAATCATCTCTTGCATTGGCTCCCATAGTTATAAGCTATCCAAATGGCTGGCTAGAATCATCAAATGAGGTGGGTAAAATCTCTCACTCACATATTATCCACGCAACAGACCCTATTTCCAAAATTAAAAATCTTTACCTTAGAGGTAAAAACTGTTAAGCTTTGACGTAAATAGTTTGTTTACAAAAGTCCCGGTCGATGAAGCGCTTGACGTTTTATCGAAATTCCTTCCCAATTTAGATATTAACCTACCTTTACTGATCCCTAAAATTATTGAATTAGTTTGCTTATGTGTAACGAATAATGTATTTTCAATTGAAGATAAGTTTTTTCGCCAAAAATATGGCCTAAGTATGGGTAACCCCAATTCCCCATCCTATACAATCTATTTATGGAAAACTATGAAATGACCCTCCTTCCTAGTATCCATTCCCAACCTCTTTTCTGGTTCCGATATATTATGACATCCTGTCGGCATGGCCCATAAACAACAACAATTTCAATGAATTTTTCAATAACCTAAATTCGTTACACCCATCGATAAAATTCAAAGTAGAATAGGAACATAATAATTCTCTACCGTCTTTAGACGTAAGTATCCACCGTTTAAATAATTATATTCAGTTCTCAGTATATCGAAAGCTTACAAATTCAAATGCTTACATACATTTTTATCACTACATGATAAATCCGTTAAGATATCTTTTATTTTCTTCCCTCTTTCTCCGTGCCTATATAACATGCGACCCAATCTTGACTCAGGATAAAATTAACCACCTTATCTGCAATTTCATTGAACTAAAATATCCAATTCACCTCATAAATAGATGCCATTCCAAAGCACGAAAAAACTTATATGCCGCCTCTACACCACGAAGGCATGATTTTAAAAAATTTATTAGTTTCCCATATGATCCAGCCTTGGCTCCTTTAAAATCATATGCGAACGGAAATAACATACATACTACATTTAAATATTCCAATACCATTCGAAAATCCTTGACTAGACTACGCCCAACCAATTTCGATGCTGGAGTTTACAGTATACCATGTTATAATTGCAAATTAACACATCGGAGAGTCAAGCCACTTTAATAAGAGGATGAAAGAACATTTACCTGATATCATAAGCTGTATGAATTCTTCAACTCTCTTTACGCACATGCAAACCCACCACCATAGAATTGGTTTAACCATGCAAAAATCATTTATAAATCAAACAATTATATTGAGAAGAGAATTGCGGAATCCATCATCATTAACAAAGTTGATAATTTCAATTTATCGGAAGGGTAATATAAATTTAACAAATATTTAACGAATTGAGTCGCCAATCGTATCTATAAGCCTCTGTACGCAATGCATTTTGGTGATTAGGAACACTCCAGATTGTTTCCGGTTCCATTTCATTTTGTTTAACTTGTCATTTACGCCAGATTTACTCGAGTATATATTTTTTCCAGATTGTTTCCTGCTGTTTCATTTTGTTCAGGATGTGTCTTACCTTATATATTCTGTGTTCGTTGCCTAGCTTGTTCATTATTAGTTGAAAATGGCATCTTACCGAAACTAGTCCGATAAATAAAATCTTGATTTTGTTGAAGACCATTGTGTATTTTGCCTTAATTAATTTCCTTTGGCAACTTTCTCTTCTTCTAACTATCTTTTTTATTTCATCTTGTAGATGGTGGACCACTTGTCCAGTATTCATGTCTTTTTTAAATGAATGTGTTTGGTAAAAAAAAAAAAACTAAATTGCTGAGCTTTCGATCATATTGAATCATCTTCGGAGCATTTTGATATTTTCTTGCCTTCTTTACCGATGTAATGAGTGGAGTGAGGGTCTGACAGATTAAAAGAAAACGATTTTTAAGGGGTATTTATTCCGCCTAAGTTGAACGTAACGTTAGAGGAAATGGGCCACTCCTGTGAGTGGAATTATAAAATAATTTTAATGTGCGATTCTATCTTGTCACTTGACTGTTGATGGCCGGCTTATCTTCATTTATTAATATGGCTTCTAAGATGTTCAGCCTCGCTTTATTGACCTCTTTTGTTTTGATAATGGCGTTATCAACGAGCATATCTCGTTAGGTTAATATTATGGGCAATCCATATGAGTTTTAGGCCCTTCGCTTTGGAGATGTATATATATATATATATATATATATATATATATATATATATATATATATATATATATATATATATATATATATATATATAAACACAGATGACTAGCTATGGGATCGCCTATAAGTGCCATCATGGCATACCTATTCATGGAAGTCTTAGAGACGATAAATTAATGGGGGTTATGGGGAGGGTTCCCTATGGGTAAGATACGTAGACGATGTCCTGGCCATAATTTCAGCGGATACTAATGTGAGCGATAAATTAAAGCAGCTGAACGAGGTGGATAAAAATATGCAGTTTACCACGGAAGAGGAAGAAAGCAACAAAAATTTTTTCCTAGACACGTTGATCCATAGGGGTGGGGGTAGGGTGGAGTTCTTCGTGTACAGAAAACCCACGAATAGGGACGATTTTGTTCATTATTTTTCTGGACACGGTATGAAAACGAAGACCGGGGTAGTTATCGGGTTTTATCTAAGGGCTATTCGTATCTGCAGCAAAAACTTTTTAAGCGATGAATTCGATTACATAAAGAAAGCTTTCATAAAACTGAAGTATCCAGGGGGTCTGTTAATAAAATTACGAAATAAAGCAATAAAAATAGCAGAGAGGGGGTATTACGAGCAATGTCACTGATGCAGTCGAGGATAATGTGCCCACAACGAAGGGATTAGAAGGGATCAGATACTTATCTGTTCCATACTCTAGGGCGGCGTGTACGATTAACGGATCTCTTAAGAAGGCAGGTATTTTGATAGCCAATTCTGCGGGGACTAGAATTAGAGACTTAGTAAAGCACAAGAATTCGACAGCTAAAACGTGCCTAACGCCATCCACCTCTCTCACCGAAATCACCTGTGGCTCCAAGTCAGTCTCCCCGCCAGACAAACGGCTGGGCGTCTGCGACCATACCCACGCGTCGAACCGCAAACCACTTCTCCGTCTTCATAAAATCCAAAGGTAAGGTTATCCCTCAGCGGATTCACTTGTGTTATTGTTTTAAAGGTAAAGAAATTCATATATTTTTGTGTGTCAATTAACGCTCACCAGTAAAGTGAGCTTGGTGTCAACCATTACTTAATATTCATTTTTAAAGTAGTAATTTTCAAGTAGACTCTTTTATTTATAGAGGTAAAGTTTGTTTTTAGAATTTCATTTTTTTATGTCGCAATTAAAGATATATTTTTGGTTAGAAGTGTTTAACTCAATCCTCGCAACGCTGCACATGGGTATAGAAATCCTCCTTGATTCTAGAAGTTAAGCAAAAGATTAAATAAAGTAAAGTAATATAGCACTCAATAGCGGAGTTATTGAATTAAGTAACAAACCTACGTAAACCAACTCGGCCCTCATACCACGACACAGACCTCATTTAAAAAAAATATTGTTAATCACCTAAAACTAACGCCTCCTGATTAATGTCAGTTGCGGGTTTCTGTATATTTTAGTATTTCTGTACACTTTGACAATTTCTCTCAGTTAACGGCTGAAGATGGCATGGAACCTTCATACCGAAACTAGTTCCGGTTCAATAAATTTTGTGCTCAAAAAGTGCTTTCATTGTACAATAATTTACTCGCTATTATGGAAAATAGTGTCTTCATATATATATATATATATATATATATATATATATATATATATATATATATATAATGGAAGATATCACATTGACCTCATGTATATCAGTGGAAGATAATGGTAAACCACAATATTTGAATCAATATATTATTTATAACTATCAGACTAGTTTCGGCAAGATGCCATTTTCAACTAATAATGAAGAAGCTAGGCAAGGAGCACATTTAATTTGTGCGCATATTGTGATGGATAAAATTCAATATGCGCACAAATTAAATGATCTCTTAAGTGACAACACTACCTATGAAATAAATTTTAAATTCTAATTCTCTGAACAACAAGACGAAATCCTTTAATGACGCCCTTCGAAAAAAATTAGGTTCCAAATCTGAATTAACCCCAAAATTTAACAATCAACCCCTTCCTTCCCTACATGTACGGGTTACCGAAAACCCATAAAGAAGGTATCCCATTACGCCCAATCATCTCTTGCATTGGCTCCCATAGTTATAAGCTATCCAAATGGCTGGCTAGAATCATCAAATGAGGTGGGTAAAATCTCTCACTCACATATTATCCACGCAACAGACCCTATTTCCAAAATTAAAAATCTTTACCTTAGAGGTAAAAACTGTTAAGCTTTGACGTAAATAGTTTGTTTACAAAAGTCCCGGTCGATGAAGCGCTTGACGTTTTATCGAAATTCCTTCCCAATTTAGATATTAACCTACCTTTACTGATCCCTAAAATTATTGAATTAGTTTGCTTATGTGTAACGAATAATGTATTTTCAATTGAAGATAAGTTTTTTCGCCAAAAATATGGCCTAAGTATGGGTAACCCCAATTCCCCATCCTATACAATCTATTTATGGAAAACTATGAAATGACCCTCCTTCCTAGTATCCATTCCCAACCTCTTTTCTGGTTCCGATATATTATGACATCCTGTCGGCATGGCCCATAAACAACAACAATTTCAATGAATTTTTCAATAACCTAAATTCGTTACACCCATCGATAAAATTCAAAGTAGAATAGGAACATAATAATTCTCTACCGTCTTTAGACGTAAGTATCCACCGTTTAAATAATTATATTCAGTTCTCAGTATATCGAAAGCTTACAAATTCAAATGCTTACATACATTTTTATCACTACATGATAAATCCGTTAAGATATCTTTTATTTTCTTCCCTCTTTCTCCGTGCCTATATAACATGCGACCCAATCTTGACTCAGGATAAAATTAACCACCTTATCTGCAATTTCATTGAACTAAAATATCCAATTCACCTCATAAATAGATGCCATTCCAAAGCACGAAAAAACTTATATGCCGCCTCTACACCACGAAGGCATGATTTTAAAAAATTTATTAGTTTCCCATATGATCCAGCCTTGGCTCCTTTAAAATCATATGCGAACGGAAATAACATACATACTACATTTAAATATTCCAATACCATTCGAAAATCCTTGACTAGACTACGCCCAACCAATTTCGATGCTGGAGTTTACAGTATACCATGTTATAATTGCAAATTAACACATCGGAGAGTCAAGCCACTTTAATAAGAGGATGAAAGAACATTTACCTGATATCATAAGCTGTATGAATTCTTCAACTCTCTTTACGCACATGCAAACCCACCACCATAGAATTGGTTTAACCATGCAAAAATCATTTATAAATCAAACAATTATATTGAGAAGAGAATTGCGGAATCCATCATCATTAACAAAGTTGATAATTTCAATTTATCGGAAGGGTAATATAAATTTAACAAATATTTAACGAATTGAGTCGCCAATCGTATCTATAAGCCTCTGTACGCAATGCATTTTGGTGATTAGGAACACTCCAGATTGTTTCCGGTTCCATTTCATTTTGTTTAACTTGTCATTTACGCCAGATTTACTCGAGTATATATTTTTTCCAGATTGTTTCCTGCTGTTTCATTTTGTTCAGGATGTGTCTTACCTTATATATTCTGTGTTCGTTGCCTAGCTTGTTCATTATTAGTTGAAAATGGCATCTTACCGAAACTAGTCCGATAAATAAAATCTTGATTTTGTTGAAGACCATTGTGTATTTTGCCTTAATTAATTTCCTTTGGCAACTTTCTCTTCTTCTAACTATCTTTTTTATTTCATCTTGTAGATGGTGGACCACTTGTCCAGTATTCATGTCTTTTTTAAATGAATGTGTTTGGTAAAAAAAAAAAAACTAAATTGCTGAGCTTTCGATCATATTGAATCATCTTCGGAGCATTTTGATATTTTCTTGCCTTCTTTACCGATGTAATGAGTGGAGTGAGGGTCTGACAGATTAAAAGAAAACGATTTTTAAGGGGTATTTATTCCGCCTAAGTTGAACGTAACGTTAGAGGAAATGGGCCACTCCTGTGAGTGGAATTATAAAATAATTTTAATGTGCGATTCTATCTTGTCACTTGACTGTTGATGGCCGGCTTATCTTCATTTATTAATATGGCTTCTAAGATGTTCAGCCTCGCTTTATTGACCTCTTTTGTTTTGATAATGGCGTTATCAACGAGCATATCTCGTTAGGTTAATATTATGGGCAATCCATATGAGTTTTAGGCCCTTCGCTTTGGAGATGTATATATATATATATATATATATATATATATATATATATATATATATATATATATATATATATATATATATATACAACACAGATGACTAGCTATGGGATCGCCTATAAGTGCCATCATGGCATACCTATTCATGGAAGTCTTAGAGACGATAAATTAATGGGGGTTATGGGGAGGGTTCCCTATGGGTAAGATACGTAGACGATGTCCTGGCCATAATTTCAGCGGATACTAATGTGAGCGATAAATTAAAGCAGCTGAACGAGGTGGATAAAAATATGCAGTTTACCACGGAAGAGGAAGAAAGCAACAAAATTTTTTTCCTAGACACGTTGATCCATAGGGGTGGGGGTAGGGTGGAGTTCTTCGTGTACAGAAAACCCACGAATAGGGACGATTTTGTTCATTATTTTTCTGGACACGGTATGAAAACGAAGACCGGGGTAGTTATCGGGTTTTATCTAAGGGCTATTCGTATCTGCAGCAAAAACTTTTTAAGCGATGAATTCGATTACATAAAGAAAGCTTTCATAAAACTGAAGTATCCAGGGGGTCTGTTAATAAAATTACGAAATAAAGCAATAAAAATAGCAGAGAGGGGGTATTACGAGCAATGTCACTGATGCAGTCGAGGATAATGTGCCCACAACGAAGGGATTAGAAGGGATCAGATACTTATCTGTTCCATACTCTAGGGCGGCGTGTACGATTAACGGATCTCTTAAGAAGGCAGGTATTTTGATAGCCAATTCTGCGGGGACTAGAATTAGAGACTTAGTAAAGCACAAGAATTCGACAGCTAAAACAGATAAGGGTATTATCTATCAAATACCCTGTGGGAGGGGGCGGCCAAAGTTACTATGGTGAATCGGGTAGAGTCATTAAAACCAGGATTAATGAACATAGAAGAGACGTCAGAGCTCATAGAACCTCGAATGCCATGATGGTCCATATCGATGAATACGTTCACTTGCCTAATTAAGATGGGATTAGAGTTATCCACAAAGGGTTGGGGAGAAGAGAGAGGAGGATAATTGAGGCTGCATATATCGTTTCCGACAGGTCAACTAATCACCGAGACCGTTTCTTTCGGCTGGCTAATGGAGCCGGGCGGTTCATCAGACACGAAGCGGAAAGATTAAGGTTGGACAAATCCAATCAGATAAGACTACGAGGATCGAGCCAGAGTAACGCGGGATAAATCTGCTGCATATATATGGAACGATCTCGCGTTCTTCGTTTAGTTCAATTCTGAAGAAGCCAACAGGCGAAGCGTCAATAAAGAACTTCAGTGTACTTTCCCGGTTTTTACTTCCCCCTCCCATTCTCACCTATACGTCGTGATATTCTTACCATATATATATATATATATATATATATATATATATATATATATTAGCGTTTTTTTATATGAGCTACATGGGCCATTGCCCAGGGCAGCATTCTCTAGAGGGTGCCACGAGAGTAGAGAGGAAAAAAAAAAATCCCATTTATTTGTGCTCAGCACTCATTTGGATGTCACATCATGTTATATGTGGCAATTGGCGCCCTCAGTGAACACAAGGAGTGGATGAAACCAAACCAATAAGGAGGGGGAGGGGGAAGTTCACCAATGAGCCAAGCTTTCAGGGTAATTAGAAGGTTGAAAGTCAATTCGGTGCTATTCTTTAATATCCGTTTATTAACGTTTTGATTCCCACCCTCATTGTGGCCAAGAAGAAGCTAGTCAACTTGATGACCATCGGCAACCTCCGGTTCTTCGAACCCCTGGCCAACACCCTCCTCGCTGCCATGGAGAGGTGGTTAGCCGCCACCTTTGAGGATGAGGAGTGTTTTCTGGCCACTGCCTTCCACCACAAGTTTCGCCTCAAGTGGATGGGGGCCTTTGAGGAAAAAATGGTCAAGAGGTCAGAGGTGAAGTTCCTGATGGAGAGGAAGGTGGAGGATATCTTGTAGCGTGCTAACCTGGAGACCGCCAGCAGCAACAGCAGCGAGGACATGGAGACGGAGCACTACTACGCCAGCATTTGTGATGAGGAGGATGACACTGGGGGTAATGACAGGTAAACAAAGTCCAAGGCTGCTCAAATTGTGAATGTGTGGCTTCAGGCCAAAAGGGACAGACAGTCTGGCAGACCAAGCCTTCAATAGTGAGAAAGTCCTCATTGACCTCTTCTTAAGGTATACCACGGCGATGCTGAGCAGTGCGGCAGTGGAGCGCTTGTTTTCGCTTGGCAAGGACATAATTCAGGGTTAAGAGGAGCTCCCTGTCTGATAAAAACTTCAACATGCTCATGTTTACGAAGGGGAACATGCTGCAGAACCAGGTCTAGACTGTGGATGTGCAAATTTAGTTATTTTAATTAAAACAGTACTTTTTATTAGTCAAGAGACAGGATAAACATTGAATTTGAAGTTTTTTCTAAGATTTTTCTAAGTTTTCTAAGATCAAGATAGAAATAAAGATTTATCGATTTTTTATTTAAAATATCAATATCGTTATCGCTAGTATCGGAATTTTTTATTTATCTATTTATCGGTTATCACCTTATCGGGCGATAAATTCATCGCCATTTATCGATTATCGGTTATCACCCATAAGGTTATTGTTATCGATTTATCGGTTATCGTGATACATTTTTTCGTTATCGCGCCCACCACTGTCAGTGTCACACTCTTTGCTCTCAGCATAAACGGTATTACCTCGGTGCTGCCGCAAGATGTCCTCGCTATGCTCTAGATGGACGACCTTTCAATCCATTTTAGTGCATCCTAGATGCCTACTCTATGGCGTCAACTATAATAGGCATTGAACTGTATCTTTCTCTATGCAGCACTGCACATATTTGGCTTTTCCTCTTCCAAGATTAAAGTGGTGCAATTCTGCTGCCATCCACAGCTCCATCCGACCTGGACTTGTTCGTAAACAGGGTTCTTCTGGATGTGGTGGATAAGCACGGTTTCCTTATTCTTGTATTTAACCGACACTTCACATGGTAAGCTCATATTCGCAGCCTTAAGGTCTTATGTACCCGCCCCATGGATATTCTCCGTTCCGTGGCATTCAGCACTTGAGGTGTTGATAGTGCTACTGCATTTCTTTTCTTCTGATCCGTTGTTCCTTCAAAGATTGACTACGGATGCGAGTTTTATGCATCCGCAGTCGAGCGAGTATTGCGGAAGGTGTATTCGATCTAC
Source organism: Ceratothoa steindachneri (assembly GCA_963969495.1). NCBI lineage: Eukaryota > Metazoa > Arthropoda > Malacostraca > Isopoda > Cymothoidae > Ceratothoa > Ceratothoa steindachneri. The sequence goes on along the minus strand of OZ018319.1, from coordinate 88,221,243 downwards.
CACACCGGTGTCCGCATGGCGATCGGTGTATTCCGCAATCTACCCATTGAGAGATGGGAGCATTATGCGCCTGTATGCTAGAGTATTACGTCTCCCTCAGGCTCCAACGATTCTCATTGCATCTGCATCTGATCTCGACGTGCCTATGCTGCCGAGAGACGCTAGTCATACGTTAAGTTCAACTCCAAGTCAACTTGATACCCCTTCTCGAATATTATCCTTGTACTTACAACTTTTAACTTTTAATTCTATGGACTTTTTAAATTTTCAGTAAATAAATAAATAAGGCAGTACAATACATAATTGTACTCATTACATTATTGCGCATTTTTTCCAGATTACATTAGTGATACACAACATATTTGTGCTCATTCAGCATGATTTTTTCGAATGCGAGCTGCATGGACCTTGTGCTCCTCTTTTTTCTAAGCTACCAAAGCTTCAATTTTAAGGCGCACCGGGCCCAGGGTGCCTTTTTGTATACCCTGAAGAAACGGTTTCGACACCCCTTGGGGGTATTGAGGCACTACTTTAAGAACACATGCGCTAAGCTCTTTGTGTTTAGAGCTAAGAAACTCGTTCGAGATCTCGGTGTAGCTCTAGGGCAGGTGGCGTCTCTGGTTCTTTCAGGACACCATCATAGAGGGTATCCATTTTGAATATTTTTCGCCACGCTTCTGCTCGCAAAGCTTCCACGGGGCCTGAAGTATTGCGTTTGGCCTTTTAGAAGCGCACTTCGTGTCACGCTGGATCTGTGTCAGTGTACACGGATGGCTCCAAGTACGAGGACGGGGCAGCCTTCCCTGCCGTATCCCCTATGTTTGATGTCACTGGGTCTCTAGCAGGCCCTTCGTCTGTCGTCACGGCCGAACTGTTTGCCATACACCACTCGGTACGAGAAATAACGCGTCATGACGGGTTCAGAGACCGGATTGTGATCTCCAGTGATTCATAAAGCACCCTGAGTGCTTTGAGGGCATTGAAATCTTTACACACCCTGATTGGCTGTATCTGCGACGCTACGAAATGTCGAAATGTCTTTTTCTAGGTTTCTGACAGCTGGAAATTGCGTGGAATGAGCGCGCCAAAGAGTCCGCAAGACCTGGGCGACCAAACCAACGTTCGCTCTTCCTCACCCCGAATCCATGGAAGGAATCAAGGCAGCCCCTCTGGGCTGCCTACCAAAATAGACGGGAGACAGCCGAGAGGTGCCATTCCACCGCGAGTGTTCTAATGGATCTGCCCCCTAATGCCGCGACGGCTTCTGGTCGTTCTCTGGTATCTACGATTTGTAGATCAACATAAAATCACCTACTTCCAATCCGTTTACTTTATCAAGCATTCCTTGGTACATGGACTCAGGCTCACAACAGTGCATTGCACCAGTAATCAGTGGCGGATCTAGAAAAAAAATTGGGTGGGGCTAACCTGAATTCTTTCCTTTGAGTTGTCTGAGAAAAGAGCATTGATATTTACCAATGCTTGTTTTGCACAACATTGATAATAAATAACAGTATATTACACAGGAATGAGCATTAAACTCACTCTGATCCGATTTTTTGCCACACATCAGAAGATTATGAATTGTGGTTTATTGTTGTTTTTGTACTTCAGGCTAAGCTATAATACTGAGTTTAATCACTATTTCTTTAGATTTACCCTTATTTTAGACATGCATCATATAAGGTATATTCGAACGCAACAGTTAAAAAACTACTTTGCAGTGGTGGGTAGTTCGTTAGTACCAATGACGGAAGGTCCGTCAGTCTGTCACTGACGGACTCCCATTTCGCTGGCGAGCTGACGACTGACAGAAAATTTGAAACACTGACGAAATAAGCGCCGAGAGAAGCGATTTTCGGCCGTCACCCGAACGGTCACTAACCTGAAAAGCAAAGACGACCTTCGGTAAATAATGTTTCCGTCAGTCGTCAGCGAAACAGAAGTCCCGGACTGACGGACCTTCCGTCATCGCTACTGATAGACTGCCCACAACTGCTACTTTGTGTATATATATATATATATATATATATTTTTTTTTTTTTCTATAGTATATAAATCTTTCTGAACAGCAAAATACAAGTATGGTCCCGTCACAACAGAAGCCACGGCAGCTTCTCATGTCGAGGGAGACACTCTTCACTGTCCTCAGCCAGAAACGAGCCAGGCCTTCCCCAGTCAGATCCTTAGCGTGAACATAACCAGGGAAGTCCTCTTTTAGTTGATCGCTGCTGAAGTGACGGACGAAAATAGTGGCTTGTTCTTTCCCCGAAACGTTGGTCGTCTCGTCCATCATGATGGCAAAGACTCCAGAAACTACATATACCAGCTTCTTTTGCACCAACCATCCTGCAGACCAAGATGATATGATTATTAAAATTCACTCCCCCGGCAGTCTTTGTCTCCTCTGGTACATCTGCCTCTGCGCCACCGTAATCCAGTCGCACACGTTTAGGCCGTGGCTTGATAAACGCAGTGATCTTGGCAGGATCGGTTGTTCACTTTATTTTAATAAAACTGCCAAAAAATAGAAAACAATTTAGGAAAGATATTCAATCTGAAACAAAACAATATTAATACATCTAGAATAAATAACAAACAATCAGGCGTACACATGTCATCAAGTGAAAATATTAGGCTCATAAACCTAACAAATATGATAAACGCATAAGTTGTCCCTAAGGATGCATCAAATATTGTTCCAATTTTTTTCTCATTACACAGTGCCCCCCCCCCACCCTCCGATTTTTTTTAGGGAGCGCTTAATGAAGGAAGTCGCTTCGCTTTTCATTAAAATTATTTTTACTATGGAATAATAAAATAAATTGGGGAGTGCCCCGTCCCCCACACACACATTCAGTTTACTTCATCAAGCACTTCTCGGTAGATGGACAGAAAAACAGACACCCACAGTCTTGATCCGCACCTTAAGTCCTCTCATGTCATCCGCTAACCACATAACTTAATTTAGCTTCATTCACCAAGGAAGGACTTTAATTTATAGGGGGGCCCGCAGTTTTATAAGTATAAGGTAAAAGACTACCGGCTACCAGTTTGTTAGTAGAGACGTAGAGGTTGCCAGTTAAGGTTGAGGCAGGAAGGGCACGTTACCGTTACCTTTATAGCGTGATGTAGGGATGATCACGGGTTACCACTTTATGGTAGGAAGAGAAAGGCGGTCCAGGGATGCCACTTTATGGTACAGACGGTTAAAGGTAACAGTTCGAGTTATGGTTAAAAATGACGCGGATATTTCGCGAGGTCTCCACTGTCCTCGGGGTGAAGTGATAGGTGGCATTAAGTTTGTATCTGACTCCAAAAGATACTTTAATAATATATCGGCTTGGCTAGGCTTACGGAAGGCTTGTGATCGAGAAAGGACTGAGAAGAATCACGTAAAAAAAATAATGTTTAATTCCAAACGAATAAAACAAACAAGCAAGATAAAAATGAGGCTCGCGTTTACAGAGTACGGTCAGGGAAATTTCTTCCTACCGGTCAGGAAAGCGAGAGTAACAAGAACAAGACTTAGGCAGTTAAGACGGGAGCTTCGCTACACTAAACGAAACATAATTAATAACGGAGAGACTCTGAGATCGAGAATAAGAATCAAGATCGAGTATGCGTTCTCCATTTTTCTTCCATAAATATGGCAGGATAAAGGCGTGGCCTCTTCCTGCCTCAAGGGCACGCCATCTTTAGCTTAGCCCGCAGGGCAGGATTTCCTCGACTGGCGTTAATCCCTTGCCCCGAGGTCATGGATCCATGGCGTCTAAAAATTGACGCTTTCTTGATATTTATTTTATAACACCTGACGCGGCGAAAGCTGTCTCGTCTTATTCTCTTTTCCAGACAAGAAGTGTTCGTTTTTATTACAATGTCGCCAATTTTTTATTTTTATCTGAATTCACGGCTTTTCCTTTAATTCCTGACCGGTATATATATATATATATATATATATATATATATATATATATATATATATATATATATATATATATATTGTGGGCAACTGAGTGTGGCGATGGCGGTGATGGGTGAGCGGGATCGGGTCCATACAGAACCTCAAAATCCTTCAGAGTGGCCCTGCACTGGGGGGGGGGGGTATATTTTGAAGGTCATTTATGATCAGACCTACCGTAGGTTCCCCAGATGTTATAACACCTGGCGCGGCGACAGCTGTCTCATCTTAATCCCTTTTTTAGACAAGAAGTGTTCGTGTTTATTGCACTGTCGCCCAATTTTTATTGATATCTGAATTCGTTTAATCCCTGACCGGTCTACAAATACACACACACACACACATACACACACATATATATATATATATATATATATATATATATATATATATATATATATATATATATATATATATATATATATATGCAAATTTTGTTGAAGAGCATTGTGTATTTTGCCTATATTAATTTCCTTTGGCAACTTTCTCTTCTTCTAACTATCTTTTTTATTCTATCTCGTAAATGGTGAATCACTTGTCCAGTATTTCATCTCTTCTTTAAATGAATGCGTTTGGTAAAAAATAAACCAAATTGCTTAGTTTTGGATCTTATTCGATCATCTTCGGAGCGTTTTGAAATGTTCTTGCCTACTTTACCGATGTAATGAGTGTAGTGAGGATCTGACAGAGTGAAAGAAAATGATTTTTAAGGAATATTTATTCCGCTTTGGTTAAACGTAACGTTAGACAAAATGGGCCATTCCTGTGAGTGGAATTTTAAAATAGTTTTAATGTGCGATTCCACTTGTCGCTTGACTGTTGATGGCCGGCTCATCTTCATTCATTAATATGGCTTCTAACATGTTCAGCCTCGCTTTATTGACCTTTTCTTTTAATAATGGTGTTATCAACGACCATATCTCTCGTAGGTTAATATTATGGGCACTTTCCATATGATTCTTAGGCCCTCCGCTCTGTAGATGCATGGTTAAACGTCTTGAAAGTGTAGTGGTTGTCATGCAAAAATATTTTGAGTTTTTATAAAGCTTAGAGTCTTTATCGGGGCAGGTGAACTCGTAAGCTATATTGGTTGACTTGAGATTCGAGGAGTTTAGGCCAATGTTGTTTTTCATCAGAAGATTGCTGGCTTTTTTTGTTTCATAATAAAGGATGAGTCGGATTTTATCCGTTTGATTTTTAACTTTGATGTTACAGTTAATAATCTCCTTGATGTTTTTTTCATCTATTTTATAGGCTGTGGACATCTGGTTTCTCTAATAAACTTTGATGTTGACTTTTCTATGATTACTTTCAGTTTTATCCGCATGTTTGTAATGGTTATAAAAAATTATTGGAGTTGTTTGTAAATCATGCTGTTTGAGAAACCATTATTCACGAGTATTTGTTTCACTCGTGCAATCTCGTGGTGGAAAAGTTCCCACGTAGAGGAGCATTTATAAGCTCGGCGGATGTATGAGCCGATTACACTTATTTTATACCTTTCAGGGAATTCCCTCTCCGCATTGAGGCACATCTTCCCATGTCCGTACTTTTCCTATGTACTTTACTGATGTAGCTGCCATTGATGTTTTAAACCTCAACGTTCAAGAAAAGGAGTTCATTGCCCGTGCTCAATTCATAAGTGAATTTTAGCACGGAGTTCTCAAAATGTTGCTACAAGGTAGAATAAAAAGATAGTTAGAAGAAGTGAAAGTTGCCAAAGGAAATTAATTAAGGCAAAATACACAATGGCCTTCAACAATTATATATATATATATATATATATATATATATATATATATATATATATATATATATATATATATATATATATATATATATATATTACAAGAAAGAGAAATTGGACGCGAATGAGCAATGAGACAAGAAACAGGAGTTGTTTTAGAGGTAAGAGAAAGGGACATTAGAAGAAGACTAGAATCAAAGAGAGCAGAGGGCGGCAAAATGGAGTCAATCCCTTACCGAGAAGACAGAGATAACGCCAGGAGAAAAAGTTTGAAATTCCTGGCCGGGACTCGAACCTGGGTCTGCTGATTACCGGTCAGATGCTCTACCGCTGAGCTACCAGGCACAGTGACTCTACTTCACCCAAAGCATCACCCCATCAAACCCAGTATCTCTCTAAGCTAGGAATCTCCAAGGAATTTTTATACCACATCTTCTTACCCGCTCACAATCAGCAGACCCGGGTTCGAGTCCCGTCCAGGAATTTCAAACATTTTTTACTGGCGTTATCTCTGTCTTATCGGTAAAGGATTGCCTTCATTGTGCCGCTCTCTGCTCTGTTTGATTCTAGTCTTCTTCTAATGTCCCTTTCTCTTACCTCTAAAAAAACTCCTGTTTCTTGTCTCATTGCTCATTCGCGTCCAATTTCTCTTTCTTGTACTATATTGTTATATAGTCTCCAATGCAAGGTTTCTGCACCTTTATTTCTGTCTTCAAAATTGTTTTGAAAGGCAGAAAATAGATATGGCGAAAGCCCTGTGGTGGTTGTTATCACCCGCAGAACTTGCATTTGCTCCTTCTTCTATATATATATATATATATATATATATATATATATATATATATATATATATATATATATATATATATATATATATATATATATATATATATATATATATATATATATATATATATATACCCGTGGACATTTGATACAATTTTATTTATTCCTGCGAGGCACTTTGCTGGTTCAATTTTAATGTCAGGGCTATACTCTCCACAATTTCTCTTAATTTGACTCGTTTACTTTACCAAGTATTTCTTGTTTTACACAGAAATATTAACTCCTGAATTTATAGAGATCCACTCATTTCTCATTCCTGATCTCAATTTATTACTCGTTAAAGTTGAATATTATTTTTATCATAAAAAAAGTGTTGCAAATTTACTTTTAATTTATTTTGTGCTCCAAGAAAGGAAATTTCAGATTACTAACCGAATTATTGTCTACAAATAACGGATAAGAAACACTCTCCATTCGTCTTTATAAGGGTTGAAAAGTAGCGTCAAGTGTTTAAACCTTACACAATCACCTCGTAATAAGCTGGAGTGACTAGAAAGCTCTCAAAAGTAGTGATAACTGTAATGAATCCTCATCCTATTTCAAGTGTCTTATTTTAACTTTCACTATATTCCTCACAGGCACGAATTCATTTTCTTCTTGGCACGGGGTGGTTTTCAGCCACACATGGGTGACACGATGCACATATTTTATCCGCGGGCGACTCTATATCTCATTATGTCGGTCGGTCCAGGTTTTGCCTTTTTTGTATGTGGTACTAACATTTTAATTATTCGGCCGATTCTAACGAAATTTCAAACCCCTATGTTGTTTTACATTCTTTCGAATGATATAAGTGTCAAATTTTTCCCAAGTTAGCCAGGGAATTATTTTCTTTTGGCAATAACATTATAACTCTTCGGCCGATTCTAACGAAATTTGAACCCTTTTATTGTTTTTCATTCCCATTCAAATGATATAATTGCCAACGTCCTCCCAAGGTTACTCTGGGAATTTTTTGGCAATAACAGCATAACCATTCGGCCGATTCTAACGAAATTTGAATCCCCTATGTTGTTTTACATTCTCCTTCGAATGAAATAATTGTCAATGGTCCCCCTAAGGAAATTCCTGGAATTATTGAAAGTTTTGAAGGACATAAATCAGAATAAGTGAGAGCACGCAACTTTTCGTCAGCAGGCCTTGTTTAAAACTAAGCTGCACTGACGCAGTTAAGATATGCAGTTACGATTGCAATCTTTCGCACCATTGATTCTGCACCAAACACATTGGGGACGCTGCCCATCCATACCAAGCAAGTGGCTGTATCCAATATACCAATCTAACAGCCCAATTTTGACCTTCACTTTTGCCGTCACTAACTTTTTATATCACATTTTTGCTTTGCAGGGGTGTAAAATTATTATCTAGTCAATTCCTCTCCTAAAATGCCATTCTGATCTCGTAACAGTGGCCGGACTTTCCAAGATGTTATGGCTCATATTCTGAAAGTTTTTCCCTTACACATTTCCTATATAGGCGTCTCTTGATATTATCTCCCTCTTTATATGAATACTTCTCTTACCTCTGTTAGCTCTTTTCCCTCAATGAAGTTCATTATTTTAATTACCCATTATAAATATTTTCTTCTGTCTCGCAACTCCCTGTCTGGCCATCATGTTTTTCCTCCCTGATTTTGTTCTCTTGAGGATAAGGTTGCAGCGATTCGTTATTTACATCAACCTTATTCGCTCAATTTTGTATATTGCTTTTGTGTTCGCTATGTTCTAGCATAAGTTAGTCCCTTATTGTCCTTAGGTCATGCAATTTCTGAATGTACTGACTTCTAAAACTAAGAGACCATTATCTCTATAATGAATAACTGGAGCGTGAAAAGTGTCTCATCAAACCTAAGAGACGATTGAATCCGATATTTTCTTGACTCATGCATCCCTAGGGTGCCATACATATTGTCTCGGAAGCGCCTTCTACTCATGTAGTCCCGAGGCTACGGCCGAACGACGATTATACTAAGCACCAGAGCTGGGCGTTGCGGCAACAAGTTGAAAGAAATTGTCGCGGTTATTTTAAACCAGCTTTAAAACCCGATTTGGTTAAAAATATCAAATTTTAGTTGATAATAGCTAACTTTACTTTTATTTGATTTTTAACTTTCCTTTTACGATAAATTAAATTCTTCCCCTTTTATGAGACTAACGCTACATGAAACTACCTAAACGTACCCCCCAAAGTTTGTCACTTTGAATTTTATTATAAATTAGTAAAATTACATCACTTTTCAGGCGTGAACCAAGTTTTAAACCTATCTTGTCGATTAAAAACGTTCGAGAATGTGTTATGCCTTGTGACGTTCATCGTGCGAATGAATCTCATTTTCTTGTATAAGCACTGCTCATACTTTTCTTGTGGCTAAGGCGAAAAAAATACTGTGAAGTGTAAGAAGTAATTAAAATGTAGGCGGACTTATTCATTAAGTACAATACCCCCATCCCCAACTCTGCAGCTGTGGAGAGGCCATTCAGCAAGGCTGGGGACGTTCTCAAGGCCAAGAGGTCCTCCCTGGATGAGGTCAACTTTGAGGAGCTTATGTTCCTCAAAGGAAACATAGACCTCCTAGAGGAGAAGATGGAAGATGAGGACATGGAGGAGGAGGAGGAGGAAGAGGATGACATGTAGATATTAGTTTAGGCTGTGTTTTTTACTAAAAAATAATAAATATGTTTCTCTATCTTATAAAATCATGTTTCTTTTCTCGCGCTAAAGTTTACTTTGTAATTTAGCGGAGTTGCACCCGGAAAAAAGACGCAGTCGCAAAGTCGCACTGTGGGGGCAAAAAATAGTGTTGCAAAGTCGCAGTCGCACCAGGTTTGGCGGCAAAGTCACATCTGGAAAAAATAAAGTAAAGCCCAGCTATGCTAAGCACCCTCTCGACTTCTCCGGTCCTGTCCTAGAAGTTTATTTGAACTGATCCAGGTTGCAGTGCTTCTAACATAATTGCACGGATTAAAAAAGCCACAGGTGCCTTTTAAAAGTCATCCACATCTGTCAAAACACACCCACAATATGCATCCATAGGATTGTGTCAGATCATGCATCTACAATATACAATTAGAACCATCTCCCAATGTGTTTTTCTACCTTATAAAAGCAGGTTTCTGTTATCGCGTTGAACTTTACTTTGTAATTTAGCGGAGTCGCACCGGAGAAAAAGTCGCAGTCACAAAGTCGCACTGTGGGGGCAAAATATCGAGTCACAAAGTCGCAGTCGCACCAGATCCGGTGGCAAGGTCGCACCTGAAAAAATTAAAGTAAAGCCCAGCTATGCTAAGCACCCTCTCAAAAGTGTATTATCTCAAATAATAATAATACACACGAATTTTTCAAAAAACAAAAAAGTCTCTTCTAGGTTCAGATCATAGCCTAAGCTTTTATTCATGCTTTAATGAATCTAAAGGTCCCAGGAACGTGTTTAAATACAACAAACTCAAATATTCCGTAGCAAATCTTTATATCGATATTGCGTTTCAAAGACTAGCGCTCTTTTATACTCCACTGAGTAATCCCGCGGGATGCGAATTTTAGAAGTAAATCCCGATAACGTGTAACAAATAAAATAAATAAAATATTAAATATAAAAGGGGGTGGGAGAATGGCCCTACAGACACACACACACACACACACACACCGCTCCCCACACCACTCATTCCTTAAGCCATTCGACCACAGTCACATACAATACCTTTTCAATCACTCTTCACGGTACCACTTGTGCTCAATCGCATCCTTCTGCACCCATTCACACTCTTACATAAGTACATAAGAAAAGAAGGAGACTGCAAAAGACCATTCATGGCCTACACTTGGCAGCTCCTGTTCCAATCAACACAAAAGATTTCTTACCAGAGAAAAGTCATCAACATTGTCACCCTTTACAGGAGTTCGTCAGATCTAATCTACAATATACATAAAATGCATCCAGAGGATTATGTCCATTCATGCAACCGCAAAATATAATCTCCCCACTCCTTATAAAAATATATACATATGTACATAAAAAAAGTCAGTCCCATCTAGCAGCTTCATCCATATATTTATCTAATCTATTCTTAAAACTACCCAGAGAGGAGGCTTCTATCACATGTCTAGTGAGCCTATTCCATTCATCTACCACACGATTTGTAAACCAATTCCTCCCAATCTCCTTCCTAAACCTATACTTATCAAGCTTAAACCCATTTCTACGTGTCCTGTCATGTTCACTAAGTATAAGAACCTTACCCAGATCCCCTTTATTATATCCTTTTACCCATTTGAAGACTTCAATCAATTCCCCTCTGACTCTTCTCCTTTCCAATGTATGTAGATTTAGTTTTCTGAGCCTTTCACCATAAGGTAAGTTCCTTAGCCCACCAATCATCTTTGTCATCCTTCTTTAAGAACATAAGAACATAAGAAAAGAAGGAGACTGCAAAAGACCATTCATGGCCTACACTTGGCAGCTCCTGTTCCAGTCAACACACAAAAGATTTCTTACCAGGGAAAAGTCATCAACATTGTCACCCTTTACAGGAGTTCGTCAGATCTAATCTACAATATACATAAAATGCATCCAGAGGATTATGTCCATTCATGCAACCGCAAAATAATCTCCCCACTCCTTAGAAAAATATATACATATGTACATAAAAAAGTCAATCCCATCTAGCAGCTTCATTCATATATTTATCTAATCTATTCTTAAAACTACCCAGAGAGGAGGCTTCTATCACATGTCTAGTGAGCCTATTCCATTCATCTACCACACGATTTGTAAACCAATTCCTCCCAATCTCCTTACTAAACCTATACTTATCAAGCTTAAACCCATTGCTACGTGTCCTGTCATGTTCACTAAGTATAAGAACCTTACCCAGATCCCCTTTATTATATCCTTTTACCCATTTGAAGACTTCAATCAATTCCCCTCTGACTCTTCTCCTTTCCAATGTATGTAGATTTAGTTTTCTGAGCCTTTCACCATAAGGTAAGTTCCTTAGCCCACCAATCATCTTTGTCATCCTTCTCTGCACAGACTCAAGCAAATCAATATCCTTCCTATAATATGGTGACCAAAATTGTACTGCATAGTCTAGATGAGGCCTAACTAGCGCCAGATACAGTTTTAGAATGACTTCAGCACTCTTATTGCTTACACTCCTCCTAATGAATCCCAATATCCTATTAGCTTTATTCTTAGCATTTAGGCATTGCTTTCTAGGACGAAGGTCTGAACTTACCAAAATACCCAAGTCCCTCTCACAATCGGTCCTCCCTAAATTTCTCCCATTTAATTTATAACTATTCAGTGGATTATTTCTACCTATACTAAGTACACTACATTTGTCTATGTTAAACTTCATTTGCCATTTCTCAGCCCAATTGGACAGAATGGTCAATTCCTCCTGCATTACAACAGCATCAGAATCAGCCCTAATGGCCCTACCTAGCTTAGTATCATCAGCAAATTTACTCAGGTCACTACTTATACCTATGTCAAGATCATTAATATAAATTAAGAATAGCAAGGGACCCAAAACAGATCCTTGCGGAACTCCACTGCTAACACACCCCCACTCAGATTTAACTCCATCTATACTAACTCTTTGCTGTCTGTCACCAAGCCATGACTGAATCCACCTAAATATACTGCCATCGATCCCGTGTGCTTTAACTTTGCTCAGAAGCCGTAAGTGTGGCACTCGATCAAAAGCCTTACTAAAGTCCAAGTATAAAATATCATAGTTTTCATCCTTATCTGCTGCTTCATACACCTTACTATAAAAAGACAGCAAATTAGTCAGGCAGGATTTACCCTTACTAAAGCCATGCTGTGATTCTTTTATCAACTTATGCTTATCCAAGTGATCCCTAATATTCCTTGCTATAATAGATTCCATCATTTTCCCTACCACTGATGTCAAACTTACTGGTCTGTAATTAGACATATTTGTTTTATCCCCTTTCTTAAATATAGGTATCACATTGGCTTTCTTCCATGCCACTGGCACAATGCCACTCTCCAATGACTTTCTAAAGATGCATGCTAGGGGCTCACTTAACACATCCTTACATTCTTTCAAAATTCTAGGAAAGACCTCATCAGGACCGGGTGCTTTACTACTTTTGATTTTATCAATTTCCTTTGTCACTATCTCCTTTGTGATCAAGATATCCTTTAATTTCTCTTCATCATTACCCCGAAAGACAAGCCTTGATTGGTGATACCCTTGTTTCTGGATGTAGTTTTCCTGGGAGTTTGGGTGCCTTGAAAAAGAGGCCGCTTGACTCGGATGACCTATGATGAGCCCTTGTGGCTTTTGTCATCCGTTATATTATATTGTGGGGGACTTTGATTTTGTCTTCCCCTGGTGATGGTGCTTTTTGTGGGTGGGTTTTGACGGAGGCGGATGACCTTTGATAGGCCCTTGTGGCTTTTGTCATCCGTGTAATTATGTTATGTTATGTTAAGATCATTGACACCTCGGGTATATTTAGAGTATCCTCCTGTGTAAATACTGAGAGAAAAAAGTCATTTAGCATTCCAGCCATTGAGTCCCTATCACTCACTAATTCTCCATTGGAATCTATAAGTGGGCCTATTTTATCTCTAACCTTAGTTTTGTATAATTGATAAAAACTTTTAGGATCTTCCTTTGCCCTATTTGCCACTTTAATTTCATAATTTCTCCTTGCTACTCTAACTAACTTTTTAACATTTCTTGCTAGTTCATTATATCTCTGCCTTAAGTGATCCTCTCCATTTTTTATTTTCCTATAAATGCCCTTTTTAATGCCAATATAATGCTTAATTTTATCTGTCATCCATTTTGGGTCATTATTTTTAGTCCTAATCTCCTTATAAGGAATGTTAATCATCTGACCTGTAATTAATTGCTCAATTATTCTTTCATACTCCTCTTCAATTGTAATCTCTTCCTCCTGGTGATTATTGTCTCCACTAACTGATATCATTGAATCTATTCCTGAATTGATTTCATTGCCTGGTTTCTGTACAACTGCCTCCAGGTAAGTCCTTAGCCCATTATAATTTGCTCTTCTAAAGTCAGGAATTTTAACATTGTTCATGCTACTATCAATACCATTCCATTTCATCTTGAATCTAATTTCACAATGGTCACTATTACCCAAATTTCCTCCAATCTCAGTATCCTTAATAACTTCTTCCCTATTTGTCAGAACTAAATCCAGTATATTATTACCTCTAGTGGGTTCGTTAATAATCTGCCTCAGAAAATTATCTTGGACAACATTCAAAAATTCCTCAGCCTCCTGATCACCCACAAGAGCTTTCCAGTCTATATTTCTGTAATTAAAATCGCCCATTATACACACATGCTTACTTCTACATGCCCGTTCAATCTCCTGCCACAGAAGATTTGAAGCTTCCTTACTAAGATTTGGTGGTCTGTATAATAATCCTATGACAAGCTTGTTTTTACCTTCCTTTACATTTAGCCATAATGACTCTGTGTTATCATCTAATTTAATTGTACTGTTTACACAACACTGGAGATTATCTTTAATATAAATAATAACCCCTCCTCCTCTCTTCCTATTCCTATCTGTATGGAACATGTTAAAGCCCTCAATCTCAACCTCAGGTTTAAAGTGATTTCCTGCCAAATCAAGCCATGACTCTGTTATCGCAATTATATCAAAATTCTCTTCACTCGCTAACGCTCTTAAGAGATCTATCTTATTCCTTATACTCCGACCATTTGTGTAGTATATTTTTAAGGTTTTTTTATTATTCCCATCTTCATTGCATCGTGCTTTTCTATTCCTAGTTATCTGCTCATTCACTTGTGCATTAGTCCCCCTATAACGCATCAGTATGCCCTCTCCCTTAGCTATTCCTCTATCTCTGCATCCCTTCCATTTCCTACACCTGCCCTCTATTCCTGTTATTCCCTTACCTCTAACAGCTTCTAGTTTCCCACCCGTAAGGACCTAATCACACTATCCAGCTCCCCCCATAGAACCTCAACACCTGCCCGACTAAGATGGAGCCCATCCATCGCATACAACCTCCTATTCCCGTAAAACCCTCCCCAGACATCTACAAACACCAATCCTAACTCCTCACACAGTCCTTTCACAAATTCATTCAAACCAATTGCACGTGACAACCATTCTACCCCCACATCCAATCTCGGAAGCACACCAGAAACAACACCTTTTACCCTGCTTTTACTCATCCTTTCAACTAACCTTTTATACTGCTCACGTAACTCACATGTACCCACCTTCTTTACATCATTCACTCCCACATGCGTAATCACAACTGCATCCCTCTCACACCCAGAAACCAGCCTATCATACCTCTCACAAACATCACTTACACCAGCACCCGGCAGACAAACTCTCATTCCCTTCCACTTGCTATCACTCAACTTCCTATCTAAATACCTAATCTGAGAGTCACCCATCACTAGCACCTCAGTCATTCTCCTATTCTGTCTTGGCCTAACATTACCCTCCCTCCTGCTCTCAGTCACACTACCACCCATCCTGCTTTCATCCACAATCACACCAGGCAAATCACTTTCACACTCTTCCTCTCTCAGGACATTGAATCTGTTAGTCAACCTAACAGGTTCTATGTCCCTCTCATTCACACACCTAACCTGTCCTAACTTATCTATCCTATCCATTTTTACCCACCATTCATCATCACTCACAACTTCCACACTGTTCCCAGTCCTAGCCCTATCTTCCACCCTCTTAGAACTAATCTCACCCTTCAATCGCACACTTGCATCTCTTCTCACCTCAAACACCAAATCATTCAACCTCTTACATTCCCCACTCAACCTCCTAACCTCCCCTTCCAGAAAACACACACGGCATTCAGTTACATTCACTCTCCTTTCAACTCCACATGCATCACACACCACATACACACTACTTTCAAACGGCATGCTCTCACCATCTATACAAACAGCCATACTCTCAGAAATTTACTAAGGAAAAAGTTAACACTCACCAAAAAAAATTCTTGCTCAGGATTGCTGCCAGTTATCTTCCCCAAAAGTATTAATCACTAATGTATTTATTACACAGTGATTGATGTATTAAATAAATACAAGAAAAACTATACACCCAAATCAGTATTATATCCCAATCTTACAATGAGAATCAAGAGCTTCCTGCAAGACAACCTTCCAGAACAAAGCCAGACAGCCAACAGACTCAAGCAAATAAATATCCTTCCTATAATATGGTGACCAAAATTGTACTGCATAGTCTAGATGAGGCCTAACTAGCGCCAGATACAGTTTTAGAATGACTTCAGCACTCTTATTGCTTACACTCCTCCTAATGAATCCCAATATCCTATTAGCTTTATTCTTAGCATTTAGGCATTGCTTTCTAGGACGAAGGTCTGAACTTACCAAAATACCCAAGTTCCTCTCACAATCGGTCCTCCCTAAAATTCTCCCATTTAATTTATAACTATTCAATGGATTATTTTTACCTATACTAAGTACACTACATTTGTCTATGTTAAACTTCATTTGCCATTTCTCGGCCCAATTGGACAGAATGGTCAATTCCTCCTGCATTACAACAGCATCAGAATCAGCCCTAATGGCCCTACCTAGCTTAGTATCATCAGCAAATTTACTCAGGTCACTACTTATACCTATGTCAAGATCATTAATATAAATTAAGAATAGCAAGGGACCCAAAACAGATCCTTGCGGAACTCCACTGCTAACACACCCCCACTCAGATTTAACTCCATCTATACTAACTCTTTGCTGTCTGTCACTAAGCCATGACTGAATCCACCTAAATATACTGCCATCGATCCTGTGTGCTTTAACTTTGCTCAGAAGCTGTAAGTGTGGCACTCGATCAAAAGCCTTACTAAAGTCCAAGTATAAAATATCATAGTTTTCATCATTATCTGCTGCTTCATACACCTTACTATAAAAAGACAGCAAATTAGTCAGACAGGATTTACCCTTACGAAAGCCATGCTGTGATTCTTTTATCAACTTATGCTTATCCAAGTGATCTCTAATATTCCTTGCTATAATAGATTCCATCATTTTCCCTACCACTGATGTCAAACTTACTGGTCTGTAATTAGACATATTTGTTTTATCCCCTTTCTTAAATATAGGTATCACATTGGCTTTCTTCCATGCCACTGGCACAATGCCACTCTCCAATGATTTTCTAAAGATGCATGTTAGGGGCTCACTTAACACATCCTTACATTCTTTCAAAATTCTAGGAAAGACCTCATCAGGACCGGGTGCCTTACTACTTTTGATTCTATCAATTTCCTTTGTCACTATCTCCTTTGTGATCAAGATATCCTTTAATTTCTCTTCATCATTACCCTGAAAGATCATTGACACCTCAGGTATATTTAGAGTATCCTCCTGTGTAATAAATACTGAGAGAAAAAAGTCATTTAGCATTCCAGCCATTGAGTCCCTATCACTCACTAATTCTCCATTGGAATCTATAAGTGGGCCTATTTTATCTCTAACCTTAGTTTTGTATAATTGATAAAAACTTTTAGGATCTTCCTTTGCCCTATTTGCCACTTTAATTTCATAATTTCTCCTTGCTACTCTAATTAACTTTTTAACATCTCTTGCTAGTTCATTATATCTCTGCCTTAAGTGATCCTCTCCATTTTTTATTTTCCTATAAATGCCCTTTTTAATGCCAATATAATGCTTAATTTTATCTGTCATCCATTTTGGGTCATAATTTTTAATCCTAATCTCCTTATATTGAATGTTAATCATCTGACCTGTAATTAATTGCTTAATTATTCTTTCATACTCCTCTTCAATTATAATCTCTTCCTCCTGGTGATTATTGTCTCCACTAACTGATATCATTGAATCTATTCCTGATTTGATTTCATTGCCTGGTTTCTGTACAACTGCCTCCAGGTAAGTCCTTAGCACATTATAATTTGCTCTTCTAAAGTCAGGAATTTTAACATTGTTCATGCTACTATCAATACCATTCCATTTCATCTTGAATCTAATTTGACAATGGTCACTATTACCCAAATTTCCTCCAATCTCAGTATCCTTAATAACTTCTTCCCTATTTGTCAGAACTAAATCCAGTATATTATTACCTCTAGTGGGTTCGTTAATAATCTGCCTCAGAAAATTATCTTGGACAACATTCAAAAATTCCTCAGCCTCCTGATCACCCACAAGAGCTTCCCAGTCTATATTTCTGTAATTAAAATCGCCCATTATACACACATGCTTACTTCTACATGCCCGTTCTATCTCGTGCCACAGAAGATTTGAAGCTTCCTTACTAAGATTTGGTGGTCTGTATAATAATCCTATGAGAAGCTTGTTTTTACCTTCCTTTACATTTAGCCATAATGACTGTGTTATCTAATTTAATTGTACTGTTTACACAACACTGGAGATTATCTTTAATATAAATAATAACCCCTCCTCCTCTCTTCCTATTCCTATCTGTATGGAACATGTTAAAGCCCTCAATCTCAACCTCAGGTTTAAAGTGATTACCTGCCAAATCAAGCAATGACTCTGTTATCGCAATTATATCAAAATTCTCTTCACTCTCTAACGCTCTTAAGAGATCTATCTTATTCCTTATACTCCGACCATTTGTGTAGTATATTTTTAAGGTTTTTTTATTATTCCCCTCTCCCCTAGCTATTCCTCTATCTCTGCATCCCTCCATTTCTTACACCTGCCCTCTATTCCTGTTATTCCCTTACCTCTAACAGCTTCTATTTTCCTACCCGTAAGGACCTAATCACACTATCCAGCTCCCCCCATAGAACCTCAACACCTGCCCGACTAAGATGTAGCTCATCCATCGCATACAACCTCCTATTCCCGTAAAACCCACCCCAGACATCTACAAACACCAATCCTAACTCCTCACACAGTCCTTTCACAAATTCATTCAAACCAATTGCACGCGACAACCATTCTACCCCCATGTCCAATCTCGGAAGCACACCAGAAACAACACCTTTTACCCTGCTTTTACTCATCCTTTCAACTAACCTTTTATACTGCTCACGTAACTCACATGTACCCACCTTCTTTACATCATTCACTCCCACATGCGTAATCACAACTGCATCCCTCTCACCCCCAGAAACCAGCCTATCATACCTCTCACAAACATCACTTACATCAGCACCCGGCAGACATACTCTCATTCCCTTCCACTTGCTATCACTCAACTTCCTATCTAAATACCTAATCTGAGAGTCACCCATCACTAGCACCTCAGTCATTCTACTATTCTGTCTTGGCCTAACATTACCCTCCCTCCTGCTCTCAGTCACACTACCACCCATCCTGCTTTCATCCACAATCACACCAGGCAAATCACTTTCACACTCTTCCTCTCTCAGGACATTGAATCTGTTAGTCAACCTAACAGGTTCTATGTCCTTCCTTTTCAAACACCTAATCTGTCCTAACTTATCTATCCTATCTATTTTCACCCACCATTCATCATCACTCACAACTTCCACACTGTTCCCAGTCCTAGCCCTATCTTCCACCCTCTTAGCACTAATCTCACCCTTCAATCGCACACTTGCATCTCTTCTCACCTCAAACACCAAATCATTCAACCTCTTACATTCCCCACTCAACCTCCTAACCTCCCCTTCCAGAAAACACACACGGCATTCAGTTACATTCACTCTCCTTTCAACTCCACATGCATCACACACCACATACACACTACTTTCAAACGGCATGCTCTCACCATCTATACAAACAGCCATACTCGCAGAAATTTACTAAGGACAAATGTACACTCACCAAAAAAATTCTTGCTCAGGATTGCTGCCAGTTATCTTCCCCAAAAGTATTAATCACTAATGTATTTATTACACAGTGATTGATGTATTAAATAAATACAAGAAAAACTACACACCCAAATCAGTATTATATCCCAATCTTACAATGAGAATCAGGAGCTTCCTGTAAGACAACCTTCCAGAACAAAGCCAGACTGTGATAGAACGAGTTCAGAGCTGCATTCATTTCAACTTCTATCACATTTTATTTAAAAACCATGAGGCTACCCACGTGCATCTTCGATTCGAGGCTTGGAGTCTTATCAACAGCTACCGGACGCCAATGTTTAAACAAGGAGGTTATCGTCCCCCCCTGTTCGCCCCCATACGCCGACCTCGCCAGATCGAGTTAGGCTTATGGACAGATAAGGCATTTTTCTCCGGCCCAGCTGTGCGTTCCCTCGAAGCTTCCACCCCATTCTCCCCCACGCCAAGGAGATGTCCTGGCTATTTATATGGAAACTTTACCACTAAGATCAGATTGGAGATCCAGATTTTCATCGCGAAACATCACCACGACCCTCTCTCCCTTTGTGCGCCAAGGGACCTCGACCTCGAGATTCACCATCACTTGTCCAGAAGGAGGACAATATTCCTTGAGTGCCAAAGGTTCGAGCCTTTAGTGACGCCAAGTCCCCAAGGCATCCCCCCCCCTGTTGTTCAAGGAGAACAGCATTAGAACAGCCATTGTTCGTTTTGAGCCCTTTGCCAAGAAACGGTTCTCATCCCATAACATAACATAACATAACATAATTACACGGATGACAAAAGCCACAAGGGCCTATCAAAGGTCATCCGACTCCGTCAAAACCCACCCACAAAAAGCACCATCACCAGGGGAAGACAAAATCAAAGTCCCCCACAATATAATATAACGGATGACAAAAGCCACAAGGGCTCATCATAGGTCATCCGAGTCAAGCGGCCTCTTTTTCAAGGCACCCAAACCTCCCAGGAAAACTACATCCAGAGGATTGCATCCAGAAACAAGGGTATCACCAATCAAGGCTTGTCAAGAACTAAATCATGCAGCTATAGATATATACAAACAATATTAATATATATAAAACTTAGGAACCATTACAACCTTCCCTTCCCATAAACTCATCCAACCTACTCTTAAATACATTTAGATTTGGACTACCTACTACCCTCTGCGGCAATTTGTTCCAAAAGTCTACCACTCTATTGGTGAAAAAATATTTTCTTAAATCCAACCTACACCCTTGCTTTTTAATTTTCAAGTGGTGACCTCTAGTCCGATTTCCATCATCTAACTCAAAAAACTTGCTAACATCCAATTTATCTATCCCGGAAAAAATTTTAAAGAGCTCAATCATATCCCCTCTCACACACCTCCTTTCGAACGAGAACATATTTAATACCCTCAGTCTATCTTCATATTCAAGGTGCCTCAGGGAAGGAATAATCTTTGTTGCCCTCCGTTGCACTGACTCAAGAAGGTTAATATCGTGTCTAAAATGTGGGGACCATGCCTGTATACAGTACTCTAGATGTGGCCTAACATAAGAGTTATAGAGTTTAAGAATAACCTCCTTACTTTTGTAACTGACATTTCTCTTAATAAAACCCAGCACTCTATTTGCCCTATTTCTTGCTTCAATACACTGCTTAGAAAACCTTAATGACTTATCTATTACTACTCCTAATCTTTCTCATCCTCTACTGAGCTCAGCCAATGCCCATCCATTTCATAGTTAAATTCTCTATTATCTTTTCCCATGTTAATAACTTTGCACTTATCAAGGTTGAAAGTCATTTGCCACTTATGTGCCCAGGATAACAATTTATTTAAGTCCCCCTGCACTTTAAAATTATCATCAATATCTTTAACTACAGCTGCTAATTTGGTATCATCCGCAAAAATTGACACTTTATTATTAACTGCCTCCCCAAGATCGTTTATATAGATGACAAATAATAATGGACCGAGAACTGATCCCTGAGGAACCCCACTGATAACATCCCTCCACTCTGACTTTACACCATTTAGCACTACCCTTTGCTTCCTGTCTTTCAGCCACTCAGCTATCCAATTTGAAACACCCCCACATATCCCAATCATTTTTAATTTATGAACTAGTCTCCTATGTGGTACCTTATCAAATGCTTTACTAAAATCTAAGTAAATTATATCTACATTCTCTCCCTTATCTACTTGATCTGTTACAAACTCCAGAAAGTCTAGTAAGTTAGTCAAACATGATCTACCTGATCTAAACCCATGCTGAGCATCGCTGATTAACCCCTCCCTCTCTAGATGTTGGCAAATCCCTTTTTTAACTATTTTCTCAAGAATTTTACAGACTACAGGAGTTAGGCTAACCGGTCTAAAGTTATTTGGATCCTCTTTACTACCCTTCTTGAAAATGGGGACTATATTTGCTCTCTTCCAATCATCGGGTATTTCTCCATATTCCAATGACCTAGTATATAACTTGTCCAGAGCTATTGAGATACTTTCTACCCCTTCTTTAAGTATCCTAGAATGAATATTATCAGGGCCGGAGGCCTTGGTAGTATCTAAATCACCTATTAGTCCTTTTATCATCCTCCGATCCACACAAATGTTAGTAAACACCTCTTTTCCTGACCTATGAGTACTATACATAGGACTATTTAGTTTCTCTTTTGTAAATACTGATGCAAAATGACCATTTAGTACCTCAACTATTTCCTCATCAGTTTCTTTCACAAACCCTTCATATTTGATAGGTCCTATTTTAACTCTGCCACACTTGTTATTAATTTTATAGTAACTAAAGAACTTTCTAGGATCTTTGTTGCTATCCTGAGCTAATTTAATTTCTGACACCCTTTTGTTCTTCTTTATAATCTTATTTAACTCATTCCTAGCCATTCTATAATCACTTAAATTTTGAATATTATTTTGTACCTGTAATTTTTTATATGCCCTTTTCTTCTCTGAAATTTTTTTAGCTATCTCCTGATTCCACCATAATGGTTTCCTACTTTTGTTCCTAATGGTCTTCATTGGGATACATTGTTCTTGGACTACATTTATTATATGCTTGAAAGTATCCCACATCCCATAAGCATTTTTACCTCGGAATTCTATATCCCAGTCTACCAAATTTAGCAAGCTTCGAAGTTTTACATAATCTCCCTTATGAAAATTTGGAACTTTTTCAGCATTCTCAGTTATTTTACCCTTCTCAATTCCCAAGTTAAAACGAACTATCTGATGGTCACTATTTCCCAATGCTTCCCCAACAGTCAATTCTTGAACTAAATGATCACTGTTAGAAAGTACTAAATCTAATATATTGTCCCCCCTCGTTGGCTCATTAACAAATTGATTCAAAAAATTATCCTCAAAGCATTCTATGAACCTGCCACTTGTTCTATCCCTACCTATCATATTTTCCCAGTCCACAGAGTTTAAGTTGAAGTCCCAATAATAACTGCATCTGTTTCACATCCCTTACTTATTTCCCTTATCATTAGTTCATCTATATCATCAGTCTGCCCAGGTGGCCTGTAAAAAGCTCCCAAATGCACCATTCTATTTTTACTGAACCTAATATCTATCCAAAGTGACTCAACTCCATCCTGCTTTATTGAAGTATTTAAACTTGAAACAATGTTGTTTTTTATATAGATAATTATTCCTCCACCAATCCTACCTGTCCTTTGACTAATGTACATATTATAGCCCTGTAAATCAAATTCACTTATAGTGTCACTAAATTCTATTTCATTAACCCATGATTCAGTAACGCATAATATATCTATATCCTCATTGCTAATATAACTAATTAGCTCATCCTTCTTGTTTCTAAGACTACGAGCATTTGTATAGAAACAATTTAACCCCCCTATCCCTGAAGCACCTCTTGAAACTTGAATGACCTCACCTCTATCGCCTTGGAACCTATTTCTGTTATCTGCCAAGTCCATTCTACTTTCAGTA
This sequence comes from Ceratothoa steindachneri, assembly GCA_963969495.1. Taxonomy (NCBI): domain Eukaryota; kingdom Metazoa; phylum Arthropoda; class Malacostraca; order Isopoda; family Cymothoidae; genus Ceratothoa; species Ceratothoa steindachneri. The sequence goes on along the minus strand of OZ018319.1, from coordinate 88,197,866 downwards.
CTATAATGTCCTCTCATAATTCCCTGACCACTATTAGTATCTAGTTTCCCGCCCGCAAAGACCTAATAACACGATCATACTCCTCCCACAACACATCTACCCTCCTCCTACTCAAATGCAGTCCATCCATCGCATACATTTCTTTCATTCCAACAAACCTATCCCATACATCCACAAACATGACACCTTCCATCTCACACATCCTCCTCACATAATCATTCAGCCCAATCGCACGAGACATCCATTCTACCCCAACATCCATTCTTGGAAGCACACCTGTCACAACACCTTTCATTCTACTTTCTTTCACCTTTTCAATCAACCTCTTGTACCTCTCACGTAACTCACATGCACCCACTTTCTTCACATCATTCACTCCTACATGTGTAATCACAACCGCATCCCTTGCACAGCCAGACACCAGCTCCTCATACCTATCAGACAGATCTCTCACTCCAGCACCCGGCAAACACACCCTCAAACCATTCAATCTACTTGCATTCAACTTCCTATCTAAATATCTAACTCGCGAATCACCCATCACAAGCACTTCAGTCAGACTCCTATTCCTAACCCCCACAGACCTAACTCCATCCCCACTCCTATTCTCATTCAAACTACCAGTCACTCGAACTCCACCCCCACCCCCATCAGTCATATCACTTCCAGTTACTTCCTCTCTTAGGGCACTGAATCTATTAGTCAAGCTAATAGGTTCTGTGTCCCTCTGACTCACACACCTATTCTCCCCCTGGCTAACAACCTCAACAGAGGCAACCCTATTCTCACAAAGAACAGGAGAAGCCTCCCTAGCTTCATGTTTCCTAACCACTCTCCACTGTCCCCCATCCTCACTAGGCCTATTTCTAACTAATCTAAGGGGGCTAACTTCACTATCACTAGAACTATCATATCCTACCTCCTCCACCGGCCCTCTACCTTCACCTGAAACATCTAACTGGCCTACCTCACCACCTAACCTATTCCCAAATCTAGGCCTAACACTAAGTTCCCTCCTGAGCTCAGCAACTAACCCCTCCAGCCTACATATCCTGTCTAAATCCTGCCTTCTCATCCCCTCTAAATCTACAATGCATTCACGCAGCCCACATACAACACATGTATACCCCTCACCAAATACACCACAACCAATGCATACATTCCGACACTCATGCTCACTTTCATCCCCAAACTCCATCACTTATTCAAACAAAGAAAGAACTTAAGTAGCAATAAGAAAAAAAAGAAGAGCAACTTAGCTTTCGCTGATTGTGGTGAGAAAAAAACCAAAAACAAACAAACTATAGAAAAATCTAAAAAATAGATCAACAGACTGAGAGCTCTATAAAACAGGTGCTACCTGTTCGAAGGTCAGTCGAAGACGAACAGCCATTGTTCGTTTTGAGCCCTTCGCCAAGAAACGGTTCTCATCCCCCCCCCTGTTGTTCAAGGAGAACAGCATTAGAACAGCCATTGTTCGTTTTGAGCCCTTCGCCAAGAAACGGTTCTCATCCCCCCCCTGTTGTTCAAGGAGAACAACATTAGAACAGCCATTGTTCGTTTTGAGCCCTTCGCCAAGAAACGGTTCTCACCCCCCCTGTTGTTCAAAGGAGAACAACATTAGAACAGCCATTGTTCTTGAGCCCGTAGACAAGAGACGGTTCTCATCCCCCCCTTTTGTTGAGAAGAGAACAACCTAGAACAGCCATTGTTCGTCAAGCCGTTCATCGAGTAACGGTTCTCCTTTCCAAGACGCCACGTCAGGATCCTTTTATCCCCCCCCTTCGGCTGGAACTCGCCAGCGGACCGAATATTCCTTCAAGTACCTTCCACTGCACCCTAATGAAGTTACGTAAGCCAAGCGTCACCTTTTGAGTATTGATCCCTTATTTGTCAATTCTATCCTGTGCTTTAAATGGTTTATCGAACCATCCCATCTCTTTAACTCCATATTTGTTTTACCTTTTTTGATCCCTTAAATCCTTGGATTAGCCCGAGTCTCCACGACCCTTTCCATTCTGTTTGTCAATATTTTCCGTTTTTGTGTATTGTTTATAGTTATTATTAATAAAACTCTATTTTATTAATGATAGCAATATTATTATCCTTGAGCTCAGTTCCACTTCTTAAGCATTTTGAAGATACATAATATCGGCCGCCAGACAGTAAAAACGCACTCTAGAGATAATTAAGGAAGTTCCCTCAACGAATAGTGATATATGGTATATCGTCGGGAGTCATTCTACGACATATATATATATACTATTTAATTTGGTATCAGGTGTGTAAGGTTTAACGCTATATCTTTGCAAACACTGGTCTCAGTCGAGTAAAGCATAGTGTTATTCGTTATAATAATAGAATATATTAGTTCCCTTTTGTTTTAACGATTGCTATCCCCTTTTTTTTTTAAACTTAAGAAGCTGGAGTAGCTCAAGGAACGGTTATAATAATTTGTTTGTGTTTTTTCGTGATTTTAGTCAGTGGTTATTTAGAGTAAGAAACCAAGTACGAATAGGTCAGTGCCCATATTTAGGTAGGCTAATTCTATAGAGGCATAATTCTTGTTGTGAGGAATTTTAGTTGGTTGACTAGTGCGCCCCCAAGTGCAAAGATGACTCAGTTTGAAATCTTTAAAGCGCAAGGAGAGTCCTGTGGACTTTCCGGAAAAGAACTAATTGAGTACATTCAAGAAGAACGAGAAAGAGAAAAACAACGAGAGGAACGAAAAAGAGAAATACAATGAGAAGAAAGAGGGGAACGGATAAGACAAGCTGAGCTTCAGATTGAATTAGCTCGGATTAAAGCAGAAGTTCAAAGAAAAAAGGTAGAAAAAGAAAGAGAAAGAGAGGAACGGGAAAGAGTAATCTAACGAGAAGAAAGAAGGACGGATTCGCGCCCCTTCCCAGGAAAGCTGACAAAGTTTCCGAGCCCCGTAAAACCCCAAAACTTCTTTCCCCAAAACCAACAACTGGACTCTAAACCTCCCGTTAAGACTTCTCCTCCATCTCTCTTCCCGAAGCGACCAACCATATGCTTCACCTGTGGTGTAGAAAACCACATGAGCTAGAATTGCCCCCAAAATTCTAGGCTTAAGAGCGGACCAGCCCACCAAGTTCACCAGATTAATGCAACCCCGGCTCCCCCGGTGGTGCAGACCCAAGCAGAAACTTCTCTCCCTCCGTCAGGCCACCAGGTAAATTTTGTTTTTGGTAAAAGTTCATCGGGAACTTTGAAATATGAGGAGGGCAGCGTGGACAGCTGTCGAGTATTGACTCTCGTCAGGGACACAGGATGTACATGCTTCATCGTGTCCGACGAACTCCTCCCAGTGGCCTCTAACCACAAAAAATTTGCGGTGGTACATGACCAACTTGGGCGGGCGAACAGATTCCCCGTTGCTAGATGTTACCTGCAGTGTCAATATTATAATGGCTGGGCTGAAGTCATTGTAGCACCAATAAAATTCTGTTCCGTACTTATAGGAAAGAGCCCCCAAGTAAGTTTCAGGCCGCCCTTCCTCAAGGCCGAGATAAGAAAGAAGCCCAGGAGCCCGTCCCCATCAGAACCCCGATACCGTCCGATTTCTCGGAGACCCCTAACCAGGACTTTAGGACGGCAAAAGAGGAGTGTGAATCACTAAAACCCTTAGGTGATAAGGCCCCAGACAAGGACACGGAGACTGTCCCTGGACCCCAAGAAAAAAAGAACCCCCAACGCGCCCATGGAGATACCTTCGTAGAACTGGACGAAGCATCGGCGCTTGAAGAGGACTGCCCTGCGGAGTCCCTTAAGGTAATCCAGACAGTGTGCATCCAACCTGATGCCGATTACCCTCCTCCTTCCCTACCAGGCGAGTCTTTGGAACCCTCTGACCTGGATAGTGACGCGCAGCTGACACCACGTCGGAAGAGTCAGCTCCAAGAACTAATTAAATGGAATCACCATTTATCCACCCTATTAGCTCTTTTCGAGCAACTGCGTGAAAATGGCCTCACCATTGGCCCCAGCAAATGCCAGTTTGCCCACGAAACCATCAAATATTTGGGTTTCAAAATAGGACAAAGCAAGTCAGGTCCCCACGAGAACAAGATTAAGGCAATCGCCCACATGCCCCTCCCGATTACAAAGAAGCCATTAAGATCGTTCCTAGGATCAGCTTCTCCCTATCAGCGATTTGTTCCGAATTTCGCTGCAAATTCGGCCCCCCTATGCCCCCTTCAGGAAAAGAATTTCTCCGATCGTTTACGTTGGAATGATGTCGCTGTTTCCCATTTTAATCAGCTCAAAAGTAAGTTCATTTCTGCCCCCATTTTTAAGTTGCCCAACCCGGAAAAATCCTTTGGGGTTAAGACCGACGTGATCAACGAGGGCATTGGAGGTGTACTCCTTCAATACGTGGATGACAGAACGAGTCATCCAGTTGCATATGCTAGTCGTCAATTATTACCACGCGGAAAGAGATATGCCACTAGAGAAAAGATAGCTCTATCAATTATCTGGGTCATAGACAAATTCAAGCTGTACTTGATATGTAAAGAATTTCGAATAGGAACCGACCACCGTCCGTTAGCCTATATTAGGAATTTGAGACACTCAAACGGCCGCATCATGCGCTGGAGTTTACTCTTGCAAGAGTATCAATTTAAAATAAATTATATCAAAGGTTCCGATAACCAGGTCGCTGATGCACTCAGTAGGAATGCGTTACCGAATAGCGTAGAACAATTGTATTCATAGGATTAGTATCTCCATGTAGGTATATACCGTCTTGTACGACTTAATTTAAGATTCTTTTGTAATATAATTAATTAATGTATATGTCTGAATTTTGTAACGCTCAATGTCTAATTTTTTTGATGTATATATATTTGTTCTTATTAATTTACATATAAATTATTTTGTCCCATATGTACTAAGTTTATATCATTTCATTGTTCCATGCCTTTTTTTTTATTAAGTTGTATTAAAGGTTATTTTCCCCTGTAATCTAAAGATCAAAATAATCATGTATTGAGGTAATAATAGTTAGGTGCAGGAAGATACGGTTGGTACAAGAAAACGAGTTCCCTACAACGGAGCTCTATCGTTGTCCCTTCTCTCTTTTTTTTTCGAAGTGACAACTTCCCCTGGAATGGAGGGGTGTGATAGAACGAGTTCAGAGCTGCATTCATTTCAACTTCTATCACATTTTATTTAAAAACCATGAGGCTACCCACGTGCATCTTCGATTCGAGGCTTGGAGTCTTATCAACAGCTACCGGACGCCAATGTTTAAACAAGGAGGTTATCGCCCCCCCCCCGTTCGCCCCCATACGCCGACCTCGCCAGATCGAGTTAGGCTTATGGACAGATAAGGCATTTTTCTCCGGCCCAGCTGTGCGTTCCCTCGAAGCTTCCACCCCATTCTCCCCCACGCCAAGGAGATGTCCTGGCTATTTATATGGAAACTTTACCACTAAGATCAGATTGGAGATCCAGATTTTCGTCGCGAAACATCACCACGACCCTCTCTCCCTTTGTGCGCCAAGGGACCTCGACCTCGAGATTCACCATCACTTGTCCAGAAGGAGGACAATATTCCTTGAGTGCCAAAGGTTCGAGCCTTTAGTGACGCCAAGTCCCCAAGGCATCCCCCCCCCCTGTTGTTCAAGGAGAACAGCATTAGAACAGCCATTGTTCGTTTTGAGCCCTTCGCCAAGAAACGGTTCTCATCCCCCCCCTGTTGTTCAAGGAGAACAGCATTAGAACAGCCATTGTTCGTTTTGAGCCCTTCGCCAAGAAACGGTTCTCACCCCCCCTGTTGTTCAAAGGAGAACAACATTAGAACAGCCATTGTTCTTGAGCCCGTAGACAAGAGACGGTTCTCATCCCCCCCTTTTGTTGAGAAGAGAACAACCTAGAACAGCCATTGTTCGTCAAGCCGTTCATCGAGTAACGGTTCTCCTTTCCAAGACGCCACGTCAGGATCCTTTTATCCCCCCCCCCCTTCGGCTGGAACTCGCCAGCGGACCGAATATTCCTTCAAGTACCTTCCACTGCACCCTAATGAAGTTACGTAAGCCAAGCGTCACCTTTTGAGTATTGATCCCTTATTTGTCAATTCTATCCTGTGCTTTAAATGGTTTATCGAACCATCCCATCTCTTTAACTCCATATTTGTTTTACCTTTTTTGATCCCTTAAATCCTTGGATTAGCCCGAGTCTCCACGACCCTTTCCATTCTGTTTGTCAATATTTTCCGTTTTTGTGTATTGTTTATAGTTATTATTAATAAAACTCTATTTTATTAATGATAGCAATATTATTATCCTTGAGCTCAGTTCCACTTCTTAAGCATTTTGAAGATACATAATATCGGGCGCCAGACAGTAAAAACGCACTCTAGAGATAATTAAGGAAGTTCCCTCAACGAATAGTGATATATGGTATATCGTCGGGAGTCATTCTACGACACAGACAGCCATGTATTTATTACACAGTGATTGATGTATTAAATAAATACAAGAAAAACTACACACCCATATCAGTATTATATCCCAATCTTACAATGAGAATCAAGAGCTTCCTGCAAGACAACCTTCCAGAACAAAGCCAGACAGCCAACTGATCGCAACAATGTTCTCGATTTAGAGGCATAACCCAGTGGAAAAAGTGCCTTTTCGAGCCGTCGATTTGTATTTACAGACAGCCTTATTCTGGACCCTTTGCAGTGTAGGACTTGGGTCTTTTGAATATGTTTATAGGGACTGGGGGGTACAGGAGTTTTGAGCGAATGCATGCATTGTAGATTTTGAGTTTGTTGGAGGTACTCAGGTTTACGAATTTGAAAAATTCACCCAAGTCCCTCCATGCATTCTGTGTAGTTTTTGTTTTTGCTACATGATTCCTATACCCACCAGTCGTAATATGCAGTCCCAGAACCGTGCCCTCTATCCTGTTTTGCAGATGATCAGGCAATATACACCAGTGGGAACACTACAGGAAGCTGAAGAAAATCTTCAAAGAGCCATTAATAAAATAAAAGATTTCTGTGACACACGGGGAACTACAATTAACATTAATAAAACTAAACTAATGTATTTTACAAATCAAAGAATACTTAGAATACCATTTATATCAATAAATAACCAAAGAATAAAAGATGTCAAAGAAAATAAATTTCTAGGTCTCTTTTTTGATGCACCTTACTTGACCTGGAAATGTCATATAAATTACCTTGTATTAAATTGCAAAAAACGCCTGAATATACTGAAATCTTTCAGTAAATTATTATACAGAGCTAACTGAAAGTCATTACTTATATTTCTCAAGGCATATATTATCAGCAAGATACAATATGGATGTGAAGTTTATGATTCCGCCTGTCAATCTGTAAAAAAGAAACTAGATGTTATTGTTAATGCAGGAATTAGAATTAGCATTGGAGCAATGAGGTCTTCTCCCATTGCCTCTCTTTATGGTGAAACTTGTATGCTACCACTTCAGTATCAGAGAGATTTTGTTAGCATGAAGCACTTTTTAAAAATAGTCTCGATCACCAAATAACCATATTTTGAAAGAAAACTTCAATATTCACAAAAAAGCTGTCACAGAAGTTATGTGGACTACCCGAAACAAACCGCCTTATTACTATAGAGCTATCAATCTATGTAATAAACTTGGCATAGACCACTTCATATATAGGGAATCCTATATCAGTAATATACCACCTTGGGAAAACATGAAATTACCGATACAATCAAATTTACCAATAACTTACCCAAAATCAATGTCAAATATTAGCAAAACACTAATAGAAGATTACATCAAAAACAATTTTACCAGAATCCAAAAGATATTTACAGATGGATCGAAAGTACTCTTAAACGATAAATACTCATGTTCAGCTGCTATCTTTATTCAAGACTGGTGATCACTGCAATTTACCTGAGACAGTAAAACATTTTCTATTAGAATGTCCTGCTTATAATATAAAAAGACAAAAAATGATAAGCAATCTAAGCTTACTGAATATAAAAAACATAACTCTCAAAACCCTTTTGGGAGGAGGTGGTTTCAGCCCACATACCCAAGAAAAGATAAAAAAAATACTTCTTAAATTTCTTGCTTCTAGTAGAAAATTATCAAAATTATAAAACTAAAACTGCTTAAAAATAATGAATATATTACTATTATAGGTACCTAGTATACTCCAACTTGATTATCACAATAACTATAAATAACTCAATATCTATAAACTAAGTCTGCTTGATCAGTCACTATTTTACCTTAATTACCCGATTAACAAATTTAACTTGTCTATAAATACCTACGTAAATGTTACCTTTGACCAAATCTAGTCAAGAACATATTCTAGTTCAAATATTAAGGATACTGTAGAGGTGTTATGATTCAAGTTTACAAGCTTCTAAATGGATTGGAGAGGATCGACCCTGGCCTATTCTTCATACCTCAGGAATATTCAGCAATGCGAGGTCATTCCAATAAACTATTTAAATGCCATAGCCAGAAGATGGGGAGGAAAAATATATTTGCCCAGAGGATTCTCAATTAATTATAATTATTAATTACTTAGGTGGCCATCTTGATTAGGAGTTTTTAAACTGCGTGCACAAATTCGGTTCAAATTCTTGTTCGTAAGTTTTTGTTTCTATTATTGTTCTTGTTTAAGTATGGCTGACTGTTTGGATGTAGAGAGTATGCACAAAAAGCACCATCACCAGGGGAAGACAAATTCAAAGTCCCCCACAATATAATATAACAGATGACAAAAGCCACAAGGGCTCATCATAGGTCATCCGAGTCAAACAGCCTCTTTTTTAAGGCACCCAATCTCCCAGGAAAACTACATCCAGAGGATTGCGTCCAGAAACAAGGGTATCACGAATCAAGGCTTGTCAAGAACTAAATCATGCAGCTATAGATATATACAAACAATATTAATATATACAAAACTTAGGAACGATCACAACCTTCCTCCCCCATAAACTCATCCAACCTACTCTTAAATACATTTAAATTTGGACTACCTACTACCCTCGGCAGCAATTTGTTCCAGAAGTTTACCACTCTATTGGTGAAAAAATATTTTCTTAAATCCAACCTACACCCTTGCATTTTAATTTTCAAGTGGTGACCTCTAGTCCGATTTCCATCATCTAACTGAAAAAACTTGCTAACATCCAATTTATCTATCCCATAAAATTTTTTAAAGATCTCAATCATATCCCCTCTCACACACCTCCTTTCGAACGAGAACATATTTAATACCCTCAGTCTATCTCTATATTCAAGGTGCCTCAGGGAAGGAATAATCTTTGTTGCCCTCCGTTGCACTCACTCGAGAAGGTTAATATTGTGTCTAAAATGTGGGGACCATGCCTGTATACAGTACTCTAGATGTGGCCTAACATAAGAGTTATAGAGTTTAAGAATAACCTCCTTACTTTTGTAATTGTCATTTCTCTTAATGAAACCCAGCACTCTATTTGCCCTATTTCTTGCTTCAATACACTGCTTAGAAAACCTTAATGACTTATCTATTACTATTCCTAGATCTTTCTCATCCTCTACTGAGCTCAGCCAATGCCTATCCATTTCATAGTTAAATTCTCTATATCTTTTCCCATGTTAATAACTTTGCACTTATCAAGGTTGAAAGTCATTTGCCACTTATTTGCCCAGGATAACAATTTATTTAAATCCCCCTGCACTTTAAAATTATCATCAATATCTTTAACTACAGCTGCTAATTTAGTATCATCCGCAAAAATTGACACTTTATTATTAACTGCCTCCCCAAGATCATTTATATAGATGACAAATAATAATGGACCGAGAACTGATCCCTGAGGAACCCCACTGATAACATCCCTCCACTCTGACTTTACACCATTTAGCAGTACCCTTTGATTCCTGTCTTTCAGCCACTCAGCTATCCAATTTGAAACACCCCCACATATCCCAATCATTTTTAATTTATGAACTAGTCTCCTATGTGGTACACAATCAAATGCTTTACTAAAATCTAAGTAAATTATATCTACATTCTCTCCCTTATCTTCTTGATCTGTTACAAACTCCAGAAAGTATAGTAAATTAGTCAAACATGATCTACCTGATCTAAACCCATGCTGAGCATTGCTGATTAACCCCTCCCTCTCTAGATGTTGGCAAATCCCTTTTTTAACTATTTTCTCAAGAATTTTACAGACTACAGGAGTTAGGCTAACCGGTCTAAAGTTATTTGGATCCTCTTTACTACCCTTCTTGAAAATGGGGACTACATTCGCTCTCTTCCAATCATCGGGTATTTCTCCATATTCCAGTGACCTAGTATACAACTTCTCCAGAGCTATTGAGATACTTTCTACCCCTTCTTTAAGTATCCTAGAATGAATATTATCAGGGCCAGAGGCCTTGGTAGTATCTAACTCAACTATTACTCCTTTTATCATCCTCCAATCCACACTAATGGTAGTAAACATTAGTGTGGATTGGAGGACGATTATGGATTATGTTACTAAACAATTAGATAAGAGAGAGAATGTTGATGTAATTTACTTAGATTTTAGCAAAGCTTTTGATAAGGTTCCACATAGGAGACTAGTTCATAAATTAAAAATGTATGGGATATGTGGTAAATTTTTTAATTGGATAGCTGAAAGACAGGAAACAGAGAGTTGTGCTGAATTGAGTGAGGTCACAGTGGAGGCACATTATCAGTGGCGTACCTCAGGGATCCGTTCTAGGCCCTTTATTATTCATATTTTATATAAATGATCTTGGGGAGGCTGTAAATAGCAAGGTGTCAATTTTTGCTGATCACACTAAATTGGCAGCTGTAGTCAAAGAAGTTGAGGGTAGCTTTAAAGTGCAGAGTGACAAATAAGTTATTAGCTTGGGCTCAGAAGGGGCAGATCACATTTAACCTTAAAAAATGCAAAGTTTTTAACATTGGAAGGGATAATAGGGAATTGAGCTATGAAATGGATGGGCATTGGCTGATTCAGTTGAGGATGAGAAGGACCTAGGAGTAGTAGTAGATAGGTCACTGAAGTTTTCAAAGCAGTGTATTGAGGCAAAAAATAGAGCAAATAGGGTGCTAGGATACATTAAGAGGAATGTTAGCTACAAGAGTAAAGAGGTTATCCTTAAACTCTATAACTCATATGTTAGGCCACATTTAGAGTACTGTATACAAGCATGGTCACCACATTTTAGACATGACATCAACCTGTTGAGAGTCGGTACAAAGGAGGGCAACAAAAATAATACCTTTCCTGAAGCACCTTGAATATGAAGATAGACTGAGGGTACTAAATATGTTCTCATTTGAGAGAAGATTTGTGAGGGGAGATATGATTGAGCTTTTTAAAATCTTCTCTGGGATGGATAAGTTGGATTTTAGTAAGTTATTTGAATTGGAAGGTAGTGATAGAGTGATAGGACTAGGGGTAACCACTTAAAAATTAAAAAACAAAGGTGCAGGTTGGATGTTAGAAAATATTTTTTCACCAATAGAGTGGTAGATTATTGGAATAGTTTGCCGGCAATCTGAGATGGTAGACAGTTGAAACTTGAATGTTTTCAAATGCAGATTAGATGATTTTATGGGGAGGGAGGGTTAACTTTGGGGGTATTCCGGACTCATTCCTGTGGATGCAGTTTTTTATTATTGTATATTACGATGATTTGGATTTTGACAAGTCTTGATGATGATGCTCTTTGTTTTTGACACATTCTTGTGTATGGTTTGAATTGTATATTGTAGATGCAGGATCGGACACAATCCTATGGATTGTTTAAATTATATATTGTAGATGCATGATCTGACACAATCCTATGGATGCATTTTGTGGGTGGGTTTTGACAGATGCGGATGACCTTTGATAGGCCCTTGTGGCTTTTGTCATCCGTGAAATTGTTATGTTATGTTAAAGAACCCACCCGAAATGGTTCATTACTGGATCTGGTTTTGTGTCGGGATCTGATCAGGGTAGATGTTGGTGAAACACTCGTTAGAAGTGATCATAATATTTTAAGGTTTGAGTTATGCCGGCAGGTCCAATCCCAGATAATAAGGTCAAAACTTTTGATTATTAAGAAGGAATCTTTGAAAAACTGAGACAGGAGTTACAAAAAATTAACTGGGATGACCTTTTTACTAATATGACAGCCCTTGAAATATGGAATAAATTTAAAGAAGTATTAGACAGAATTCAAAGAATATGTATTCCACTTAAAGAGATAAGAAACTCTTTGACATATGCAACCACAGTGGTGGAATAAAGAAATTAGCCAGAAAATCAGAGGAAAAAAGATTATTTAAAATTCTTAAAATTACTGGTGGTGCAATTAACTTGGAAAGATATAGGATTCTTAGAGATGAGTTGAATAGATTAATTAGAGCTAGTAAGAGGAGAGTGGAAATTAACCTAGCTCAGAATTGTAATCAGAAATTTAAAGAGGTTTTTTGCTTTCTATAAATATAAGAAGAAAGATGGCATAGGTCCATTAGTGTCTGAGGGGAGATCAATTGTCAAGGATGAAGATATAGTCAAAGTTCTAAGTAAATACTTCAGTTCAGTATTTGTCAAAGAGAATTCACTACCAGATACCAATGACCTTGATAGCAGGACAGACTTAACAACCAATGATATCTGTTTTGACCTGGAGGAAATAAAGCACGCTATATCCTGTATGAAGCCAAATAAGTCTTCAGGGCCTGATGAAATTTCTCTTAGAGTACTTCAAGAAGGTTCATTTTATTTAGCCTGGCCTTTGAGATTAATATTTAACAGATCCGTAGGATATTGTGAAGTACCAATTGATTGGAAGTTGGCGAATGTTGTTCCATTTTACAAAAAGGGCAGCAAAAGTGATGTTAATAATTATTGGCCTGTCAGTCTTACTTCCATTGTTTGTAAAGTACCCCGTAAGGGGCGCGGCGATTTGCCATCCTGGCCGCCGTGCTGACGGGATCCAGCGCCCCGTCCGGCCCCAGCTTAGCCTCTCTTCCTTCCTTCAGATAGCCTGTATTCCTATCCTACCTCGTCGCTTTTCATACAACCTCTCCCACAACTTTCTCTGGTCAGCCTCTAATTTCACAGGGTAGAAGCTGACCTTCTTCTCAGCCAATCGTCCCGGATCGGGGCTGAGGGGGGAGGGGACAATGTCCCCTAACCCCTGAGCTCCGGTCTGGGGTGGTTGGCTTTTAACAACCTGCTTCATCCCCACCCATACCTTCCTCACATCCCTTTTCCTCTCGTCTTCAAAATCTATCCATTTTACGCCGTGTTCAAGGTGGAGCCGCCATGCCGAAGGACTGCCAGGCCACCAGGCGGGAGGGGTGGTCCCAAATGGCGGCGCCTGGCTGTGCCGGGCCTGTAAGCACCTCTTGCAGTGCGGGCTACTGCAAGAGGTGGTGAGCGATTGCGTCCCGTAAAACAAAGAGGGTCACCATGCCCAATGATGAAAAAAAAAACATCTCCCCTTAATTCCCCCTATAACAACAACGGAGCCGCCCTCATGCAGCTCCACAGAAAAGATGGAGGTCCCCCCCCTGTGCTTGCGCAGGGGACCCTCCGTACCTCTTTAACCGGAGAGGAGGCTTACTCCTCTCCTACGCCTACGGGTGTAGGGGACTCCCCCTCACCCCCTTCTCTGGAGGTGCTTTCGGGCACCTCCCTATCTCCAGCGGCAGTCCCTCCTATGCTTTCTAAGGGGACTGCCAAGAAAGCCAGCAGGCAGCCCATTGCCGACCGCCCCTCGTACAAGCGGCTCGGTAGGGCAAACCCCCTTAGGGGGGAGAGGGAAGCCAGGCCCCTTCGGTCGCTTCCCTCAAAAGACCTGCTGGCAAAAATATTAAACCTTGCCGGGGTCAAGGCCTGTGCCTCCCCACTAAAGACTTATGACGCTGCCAAGGGGACCTGCGATGTCCTGGGAGGGGATGGCCAACTGGAGGCCCCTCCTGTGATAGACATGGTCCTTGAGGAAAACCAGCCTCAGAAGGTAGGGCCTTCCATGGGGGGGAATCCGGGCTTGGCGCCAAGCACCGAACCCGAATCCGCCCCTATGCAAGGTCCTCATCAAACGGCTGTGGATTCTCAGGCAGGACAAGGAGGGGAGGGATCTCCTCCGGATGAATCCCCTGCGCCCACCGGGACCTTCTCCATTTCAGAGAAGGACCTGGCTGAGGCCGGTCCATCTGGCCTGGGGGCTTCTACCGGCGGGGGTGAAAAGCGGGTTCATTCCCCGCCCTCCTCTCCTAAAAAGAAGAAAAAGACAAGAAAGATGAAAAAGACTCGGGGCTCCTCTCCATCCGCGGGGGCTGCGGGGATGGATGGGTCTGCTGCCACTTTGGTAGGCGACCAAGCCAAGATCGGCACATCCGGCCCCTCTACCCCCTCGTGTGCGGAGCCCCTGACTAAGACCAAGAGTGCACAGGGCGGAGCCTCGATGACATCGGGGCCCCTGATTCAGAGGTTACCTGGCGTTTTCGAGCCCGCTGGCTTCAAACGCTTCCTCGTTATTCGCTCCACTGATGGCACCATGTTGTCCAAGGGCAACATGATCCATCAGCGGAGAGGATTAGCTAGTGCAATTGGTAGAGAGCCGAAGGTAACCCGTTTCTCGGACGGGAGCCTTCTGGCGAATGCGGCGAATCCCGCCGAGGCGGCCAAGATAAGTGCTCTTCGGACACTTCATGGCACCCCGGTGAGTGTGACGCCGCACTCTACCATGAACTTTGTAAAAGGAGTAGTTTATGCGAGGGAACTCGTTGACTACTCCATAGAAGACATCACCCTAGAGCTGGCCGACCATGGGGCGGTCAAGGTCGAACGTGTGATGAGAAAACAGGGAGGGGCCTCGAGACCCACCCCTACACTCTTCGTCACGTTCGACTGTGACAAGCTCCCTGAGTCGGTGCGTGCCGGTTGGTACCGCTACCGCGTAAAGGCATTCGTGCCACTGCTGCGGCGGTGCTATTACTGTCACCGCTTCGGCCACACGAATCGATCATGTAGACGTGCAAAATCGGGGTCACCCGAAGTCTGTGTAAATTGCTCCAAGGTCGCACACGATAAGTCCAAATCGTGTGTGGCCAAGTGTGTCAATTGCGGAGAGCCGCACCCTGCTTCTTCGAAGCAATGTGGTGCATATCTCCTTGAGAAAGAAATCCTGGCCATTCAGGCCCAGGATCGACTCTCATTCCGCGAGGCTAAGGACTTGGTCCTGGCGCGCCCGGTTCTGCCTGGGACGTCATATGCCTCAATAGTTAGAAAAGCACCCTCTGCTCCTGGCCCATCCAGGCCAACGAGCACGGTTGTTTCCGCGCCCATTCGGAGCCCTTCTGCGGGCTCTACTACACCCGGGCGCTCCCCTGGTAGAGCTGGCGGCAAAAAGGGTTCACACCCAGCCCCGGCTAATACCAGGGCTCCCCCCTCTTCCCCCAGCGTGACCGTTTCCCGTAAGGCGAAACGGCCACGCGCCTCCACAGAGTCGTTAGACTCACAGGAGGCAACACCCCTGAAGATGGTCGCTAGGCCATCTTCCGGGGTTCCTAAAGCTGTTCCCCGAAAGGAGGACAGCAACAAAGGAGCTTCGGCCCCTTCGCCCACGCCCCGAGGTGGAGCGAGTGGCTCGGAGACGGTGGTTCCTCGAAAAGAGGGCCCCCCCGCCTCCGAAGCCACAACGCCCGCCTAAGGTTTCGAGGCGGAGGGAGGAAAAGACTCGCATGGCGAGCCCAACCTCCCCCAATAAGTCCTCGAAGGCGACAGCGCCTTCAGCGCTTTGTCCGGCCAACAGCGCCCGGGGTTCTGCCCCCGGGAAGCGTACGGCCATTCCCGTGAGGGTCTTCAATTCGAGGAGGGCCCCCGCGTCTCCTCCGAGCTAGGCCTGGAGGGCATATTCCTTCAATGGAATTGCCGTGGACTCCGGGCCAACTGGGAGGAGCTGCGGAGGCTCGTCTCGTCCCGTTCCCCGTTAGCTATTTTTTTGCAGGAGACCATGCTAGGCGCGTGCCCGCTGCCTGCCCTCCCGGGGTATAAGGGTCTTGCGACCCCACCACCGCGGGATGGCCGGGCTGGGGGATGCGCGGTTTACACCCGGCATGATGTCTCCGTTCTTCCTTTCTCTTTAGATACCTCCTTTCAGGCAGTGGCTGTGCAGCTGCACCTGGATAGGAGGTATACTATCATTTCTGCGTACATTCCACCGTCAGCTGACTTCGACGCGGGGGACTTCCGCCGCGTCGTGGCACGGTTGCCGAGGCCCTATCTCTTGCTTGGAGATCTGAACGGCAGGCATCCTCTCTGGGGAGATTACTCCATAAATCCCAGGGGACAAGTCCTTGCCGATCTGATCGAAGAGCTTGAGATGGGTGTCCTAAACGTGGATGAGTTTACGCATCACTGTCCGAGAACCGCTTCATTTTCTTGCCTTGACCTATCTTTGTGCTCTTCGGATGCACAGCCTGATTTTGATTGGGGGGTGGTCGATGACCTCCATGGTAGTGATCACTTTCCCATTCAAATATCATTTTCAGGGCAACTGCCGCCTGAGAGACCACCTCGGTGGTGCTTGGCGCGGGCGCGGTGGCCTGCATTTCAGGAAATGACTGAATTCTCTATCTCAGTCGAGGAGTTTAGGTCGGTAGATGAGGCCGTTGAGTTCTTCTCCGGCAACCTCATCGCCGTAGGCCTGACTACTATTCCTAGGACGTCTGGCCGTTTTGCACGCCGACCACTCCCATGGTGGTCGGCCGAGTGTGAGACGGCCCTCAAACAGAAGCGTTATGCCTACATGCGCTATAAGCGCCGCCCGAACGATTTCACTGTCGCTGAATTTCGTCGGGCTAGGGCTAGGTTCCGGTATATTTCGAAGCACGCCCGCCGCTCTTCTTGGCGGGCATACGTGTCTTCACTTAACGGGAAGACCCCTTTAGCTGAGGTGTGGAAGCGAGTCAAAAGGATTCGGGGCAAGTTCTCGCAGGACCCCCCTCCCGTTCTCCAGGAGAATGGGACCGCAATCTCGGACCCCGCGTCCGTGGCGGAATCCTTAGCGACCGCTTTTTCCGCATTCTCTAGCCGTGATGCTGCTCCGCCAGCATTCAATGCACGTCGTGATGTCGCGGAAGGCCGCCGGCTGGACTTTACCTCCAGAGGCGGAGAACCCTTCAACGACAAGTTTACTGTGAGTGAGTTGCGTTCCGCTCTCGCTTCGTGCGCGGACACCGCCCATGGTCCGGACGATGTCCCGTACGCCATGCTTCGACACCTGGGTGAGCGAGGCATGGCCTTTCTGTTAGATTTGTTCAACAGGATCTGGGTGGAAGGTGTTCTCCCAGACTCCTGGCGAATCGCTACTGTGCTCGCCTTTCGCAAGCCGGGGAGAGATCACTCTACTCCGACCGGTTTCCGCCCAATCTCTCTAACCTCTTGCGTGTGCAAGTTGATGGAGAAATTGGTAAATGTTAGATTAGCCTATTTCCTGGACAGCGAAGGCCATCTCTCTTCTGCACAGTGCGGCTTCCGTAAGTTCCACTCCACGTCGGATGCTCTGCTCCGACTGGAAAGTGCCGTCTGCGAGGCTTTCCTTCGTAGACAGCACTACGCCACGGTGTTTTTTGATCTGGAGAAGGCCTATGATACCGCATGGCGATACGGTATCATGGAGACTCTCCACACGATGGTGGCGAGGGGACGCCTCCCAATTTTTATATCTGAATTTTTGCGAGATCGTCGATTCCGCGTACGGGTGGGGGGAGCCCTCTCCGGCCCAAAGGAGCAGGAAGAGGGTGTCCCGCAGGGAAGTGTCCTCAGTGTCACACTCTTTGCCCTGAGCATCAACGGCATCACCTCGGTGCTGCCGGAAGATGTTCTCGCTACGCTCTACGTGGACGACCTTTCGATCTCTTTTGGCGCGGCCCAGATGCCAACTCTGGAGCGTCGACTCCAACAGGCATTGAACCGCGTCTCTCACTATGCCGAAGCGCACAGGTTTCGGTTTTCTTTGGCCAAGACTAAGGTGGTGCACTTCTGCCGCCATGCACAGCTTCACCCCGACCCAGATTTGTTTCTTAATGGGGTGCGCCTGGATGTGGTTGAGTCGCACCGTTTCCTTGGTCTTGTATTCGACCGACGCCTCACCTGGGAAGCTCATATTCGCAGCCTTAGGGTCTCTTGTACCCGCGCCATGGACATTCTCCGTTCCGTGACGTTCAGCGCTTGGGGCGCTGATAGGGCTACCGCCTTACTTTTTTATCGATCCTTTGTTCGCTCGAAGCTCGACTACGGATGCGAGTTTTATGCATCCGCAGCCGAGCGTTTATTGCGGAAGGTGGATTCGATCCACCACACCGGCCTTCGCCTTGCGACCGGTGCCTTCCGCACTTCCCCCATTGAGAGCCTGTTGGTCGATGCTGGGGAGATGCCACTCGCTCTGCGCCGCGTGCAGTGCATCACTCGCCTGTACGCGCGAGCCCGACGCCTCCCTCAGTCGCCAACAGCTCTCACTGCATCCGCAGCTGATCTCGATGGTGCCTATGCCGCCGAGAGACGCCAGTCATACCCTAAGCCCTTTGGGTTTAGGGCCAGGAAACTCCTTCGAGAGGTAGATATAGCTCTCGGGCCGGTGGCGCCCCTGGTTCTGCCCAGGACGCCACCCTGGAGGGTACCACATTTGGCTATTTGTCGCCACGCCTCTGCTCCCAAAGCTTGTACTGCGCCGGGAGTATTGCGTTCGACCTTTTTGGAGCACACATCGTGTCACGCTGGTACCGTGCCAGTGTATACGGATGGCTCCAAGTCCCAAGAGGGGGTCGGCTTCCACGCCGTATCCCCTCTGTTTGAAGTCAGCGGGGCTCTACCAGGCGCTGCGTCTGTCTTCACGGCCGAGCTGGTGGCAATACACCACTCGGTACGGGAGATTACGCGACGTGCCCGGTTCGGAGACCGGATTGTGATCTATAGCGACTCACAAAGCGCCCTGAGTGCTCTCGGGGCATTGGAATCTCCGCATCCCCTGGTTCGCGATATCCGTGACGCCACGGTTTTGGCGAGCCGGGCAGATGTCGAGATTATCTTCTGCTGGGTTCCTGGACATGTAGGAATTGCGGGGAATGAGCGCGCCGATGAGGGCGCCAAAGAGTCCGCGAGGACTCTGCGACCGGACCAGCGTTTCGCTCTTCCTCACACCGACTACATGGCAGGAATACGGGCAGCTCTTCGGACTGCTTGGCAAAGAAGATGGGAGACGGTCGAAGGGAACTTAAAGTTGCGTGCCATTGCGCCGCGACTGTTCCCATGGACCTATCCCCCAATGCCGCGGCAGCTTCAGGTTGCTTTCTGTCGTCTCCGAATCGGACACATTCGTGTGACGCATCGCTATCTGATGGAGCGCTCGCCTGCGCCCTATTGCAACGACTGCGTCGTCCCCCAGACTGTTCGGCACATTCTTGTCGAATGTCCCAGTCTGGGTGATCTTCGCGCACGACACCTGTCCCGGTACCGGGATGGGCGGGGTCGCTACCGCCTGTCCCTTGTTCTCGGGATGAGTGCGTGTACTTTGACTGGTGGACTTATTGACTTTTTGGGGGAGGCCGGCCTTCTCCCTTTTATTTAACGCGATTTAATTGTTGTTGTTTTTGTAATTGTTTTGTTATTGCTTTGTTATTGTTATTGTTATTCCTTTTTATTGTTTTCTGTTTAATTTTTTAAAGTAGCCTAAATTAGGCTGTTTGTTTACGGCAACTTATGCCTTAGTCGGCAGTCGCCAGATAGCCCCTTAATTAAAAAAAAAAAAAAAAAAAAAGTTTGTAAAGTATTAGAAAAACTGATCAAATCTAGGTTATATGGGTTTCTTATGGATAGAAACTTGCTAGAGACATCTCAACATGGTTTCAGGCCAGGTAAATCATGTTTGACTAATTTACTGTTTTTCCTGGAATACATAACAGATAATTTGGATAAGGGCAAGGATATAGATATTGCTTATTTGGATGTTAGGAAGGCCTTTGATATAGTGCCTCACAGAAAGCTGTGTATTAAGTTGAGAGAAAGTGGTTTCTCTTTTAGTTTATGCAATTGGATTCGAGAATGGCTCAGGAATAGGAGGCAAAGAGTAATTTTAAATGGTATTAAATCAAAGTGGACCCCTGTGCTTAGTGGAGTAGCTCAAGTTTCTGTTTTGGGTCCACTGTTGTTTATATTTTCTATAAATGATTTAGAGAAGGGATTGCAAAGCAAAGTTTAGAAGTTTGCTGATGATACCAAAATAGTGGCCAGAGTAACAAGCATTGAAGGAGCAACCCATTTTCAAAAGGATCTGGATAAAATCTTAGGTTGGTCGATAGCAAACAGATGAAGTTTAATTTAAATAAATGCAAAGTAATGCATATGGGTGCACATAATGTCATTTTCTTATAATCTAAATGGTACCTGTCTGAAAGAAGTTTCAGAAGAAAAAGACTTGGGAATAACCATTTCTAGTAATCCTAAAGTTCACAAACAAAGTCTTCAGGCTAGGAACAAGGGTAATAAAATGTTGGGAATAATTAGGAGAAATGTGAGTTATAAAAGCAAGGAGGTGATTTGTAGGCTCTATAATTCGTATTTTAGGCCTCACATGGAATATTGTGCTCAAGCCCGGGCTCCTTATCATGAGCAGGATTTGGATATGCTTGAAGGTGTTCAGCGAAGGGCCACTAAGTTTATTCCAGGACTCAGTAGGATGAGTTATGAGGAAAGGTTGAAGGAGTTAAATATGTTTTCTGTTAGGTGTAGATTTCTTAGGGGTGATATGACTCATACCTATAGGATCATTACTGAGTGTGAGTAGGATACTTTTCAAGTTTTTTTTAATTGTCAGGTATAAATTTAACAAGGGGTCATGAGAAGTTATTAAAAAAGAGGTCTAGGTTGAATATTCGTAAATACTTTTTTAGTCAAAGGGTAGTAAACTTTTGGAATGATTTGCCTGCAGAGGTGGTTAACAGTGATTCACTTGGGATTTTTAAGGATAGGTTGGATAGATACATGGATAGTTTGGAAATTATTTGACATGGACTGTTTGGTCTGCATAATTTATTGTCATATAAATATTGCTGAGCATTGACTCAGACTCTATGGTCTATAAATTGTGTATATAGTTGGGTTTGTAAATTTGAAAATATTTGACATCAGTCTTTGGATGAAATAGTGTTAACTGGGATATGTATATAAACTTAAGGTGCACCTTGGCAGGCCCCAGTGGCTTTTAGTGGTCCTTTTCTTATGTTCTTATGGTCTAAGTCTCCAGTCCTTTAAAAACAAGTTGGATAAACACTGGGAGGCCAACTGGTATAGCTGATTGGGTGACTACAGGATTACCTCATGAGCCCGTACCATGATGATGATGTACTGGCCCAGTGACTCGAGAGAGTTGATGTTGGAGCTGGTGTACCCCAGTGTAGGTTACCTCTACTTCTGGGACATATTATCTTCCGCATAGTGCAACTATTTCACCTTTGTGTTAGGGCACTTTAATTTTCAATTTCTCTTATTTAGGAAAGCTCTCTGTTAGATTTTTGGCTGACCACCTGCGTGGGATTGAGGTGTTAGGGCAGGAGTTAGTGTCATATTCTTAGAAATAAGAAGGATGTGTAAACTTTACGATCCATTCCCCACTCGTGACTGTCCTCGAGAGGCCCTCGGGTGCCTCTCTCTTTCCAGCGGCAGTTTTATGCATCCGCAGCCGAATGTTTATTGCGGAAGGTGGACTCGATCCACTATACCGGCCTTCGCTCAGCGACTGGTGCCTTCAGCACTTTCCCTATTGATAGCCTGCTTGTCAATGCTGGAGAGATGCCATTATCTATGCACAGTGCATTATTCACCTGTACGCACGAGCGCAGCAACTCCCTTTGTCACCAACAACTCTCAAAGCATCTGCAGCTGATCTCGATGTTGCCTATGCCGCTGAGAGATGCAAGTCATACCCTAATCCCTTTGGGTTTAGGACTAAGAAACTGCTTTGGCAGCTAGATATAGCTCTTGGACCGGTGGTGCCCCTGGTTCTGCCCAGTTGGACCACATCTCATGTCATGCTGGATGGCTCCAAGTCCGAAGAGGGGGTCGGTTTCCATGCTGTATCCCCTCTGTTTGAAGTTAGCGGGGCTGAGTTGGTAGCAATACACCAATCAGTACGGGAGATTATGTGACGTGTCCAGTTTGGAGACCGGATATTGATTTATAGTGACTCACAGAGCGCCCTAAGTGCTCTCGGGGCATTGGAATCTCTGTACCTTCTGGTTTGCAATATCCGTGATGCCACGGTTTTAGTGAACAGGGTGGATGTTGAGATTATCTTCTGCTGGGTTCCTGGACATGTAGGAATTTCAGGGAATGAGCGTGCTGACGAGGGCGCCAAAGAGTCCGCTAGGACCGGGGGACTGGACCAGTGTTTTGCTCTTCCACACACAGACTACATGGCAGGAATACCGGCTACTCTTCGGACTGCTTGGCAAAGAAGATGGGAGATGGTCCAGGAGAACTTAAAGTTGCATGCCATTGCGCCGCGACTGTTCCCATGGCGCAAAATATATAGGTGGGCTATGTAATTTTGTGGGTACCTTTTTGAAGTAGATAAAGTTATGTTATTATATAGTCTCCTTTTCAAGGCTAATTTTGCTACTTTTTTAGCATTTCTTAAATAAGGTTTTTGTAATCATCCATTTTTTTTTAAACATTACTTACCAGATTGCACAGTAAATATAAAGAAAAGATTGCAAATTATAGAAGGCAATATTTTTATTCCTAAAAAAAATGGCACAAGTTCAACCAAAAGAACAACTTGGATTAGGTAAGTTAAAGTTGTTTATTTGATATTTAGTTAATTAATATACACTACCAAGCAAAATGATCTTTATTAAAATATTTTCAAAAATATAAGTAGGTAAATGAAAGTTACATGATACATAAAGATATGTGTTTAATATATTTTAAGAAGATTTCATATGATACAATCGTATATTCAAGAAATTATACTAAATAAACTAATAAAATAAAATATTGAAACATGCAAAATAAGCGAATAGTTTTTCAGGAACATTCTAGAAGTTTCTTGAAATCATCTGGCAACATTTTACTCAATAGGTAAGAACTGTACAACAATCATTATAATAATAATACATTTCTTATAATGCGCTCTTCAAGGCCGGAGGCCTTCACAGTGCGCACGTTCGGCTGTGGGCTAAGATCAGGTGAGTGAGTAGTCAATCCTGAACAGAGGCATTTTCAGGAGTCGCTTGAAAGTGGTAAGTGAGGCAGCATATCTCATTACGATTGAAAGAACATTCCAAAGCTTGGGGGCACAGACTGAGAAGGAGCGGTCGCCCATTGAGCGAGGAGTATTCAGCAGAGGAGCATGAGATGACTGAAGGCCCCGAATGGCGAGACATTGGGAAAGCAAAGGAAAGATAGGTTGGGGCCTTTTGGTGAAGGACCTTGAACGTGAAGAGAAGGATCTTGAAATGAGAATGATATCTGACAAGTAACCAGTGCAGTTCATGAAGCAGGGGCTTAGAAGGGGAGAAGCAAGAGCGACGGAGGAGTAGTCGGGCAGCGTAGTTCTGGACTAGCTGAAGGGGATGTAGAGAGGAAGATGGTAGATTTACAAGAAGAGTTACATTAATGAAGGCGGGAGGTAATGAATGCGTGGATAGCAGTCTCAAGACTTTGGCGATCAAAGTGAGAGCGAATGCAAGAGAAGTTACCGGGGAAACAAAGGGAAGATTTACTAATATTATGGATGTGGGGCTTGAAGGAGAGATCCTCACCGAACACAATGCCCAGATTTCTAACAGAGTCAAAGAAAGCGAAAGAGTTTCCACCCAGAGGGAGGGAGGGAAAGAGGGATTTAACTTTGTATACTAGAGCAGGGGTGCCAACCAGAAGAACTTCAGTTTTGGAGTGGTTAAGTTTGAGGAAGTTAGCCAATAGCCAGTCGGAGATGGAAGAATAGGCAGATAGGAGGTCACAGATTGAGTGGGCAATGGTCGAGGGGGAAGAGGAAATAAAGATTTGAGTGTCATCAGCATAGAGGTGGAAGGATAGACTGAGATTATGTAGGACAGAGCTAAGAGGGAAGAAGTAGATATGAAAGAGAAGAGGGCTGAGGACAGAGCCTTGAGGGACACCAAAGCGAATTGTCAATCACTACGGATTGGGTGCGAGACGAAAGGTAAGATTGGAATCAATCAAGAGCAATGCCAGGGAAAGAGTGGAAGCGATCAAGCAAGGCGGAATGGTCAATAGTATCAAAGTCAGAGGAGAGGTCAAGTAGAATGAGGATGGAGGCACAACCCTGGTCAGCAGCTCTATGTAA
Source organism: Ceratothoa steindachneri (assembly GCA_963969495.1). Taxonomy (NCBI): domain Eukaryota; kingdom Metazoa; phylum Arthropoda; class Malacostraca; order Isopoda; family Cymothoidae; genus Ceratothoa; species Ceratothoa steindachneri. Next base: position 88,173,497 of record OZ018319.1, on the reverse strand, counting down.
GCAATCAGTAACATTGAGAAGAGCGGTTTTGGTAGAGTGCCCAGCCTTAAAACCTGATTGGTAGGTCTCATCAATATTACAGGCAGCGATGTGGGACTTTATGCGCGAAACACCTACTCTCTCAAGGACCTTGGAGAGGAAGGGAAGTTGCAAGATCGGGTGATAGCTAGCTGGGTCGGAAGGATTAAGCTTCGGCTTTTTAAGGATTGGATGGATTTGGGCACATTTAAAGGAAGAAGGGACAACACCAATGGCGAGGGAGGTATTGAACAGGTGGAGGAGCATTGGGAGTATGATGGGCAATATTTTGATTAATAGCTTGGGGGGAATGAGTCGTGAAGGGAGCCAGATTTTGTTGAGCGTGAGAGTAAGGCAGACAGCTCAGAGGCGACCATGGCAGGAAATACATTGACGGACCAGGGGGGAGAGGGGGAGATCAGGGAGAATGTGAGAGGCCTGGTCAGGCAATCGTGGGAGGGAGGCACAAAAGTTGATGACCTTATCAGCGAAAAATTTCGAGAGGATGGTGGGACTGATAGGGGTGGGGACTTAGTGTGAGGAGGTAAGAGAAGAGATCAGGGAGAAAACGGCACAGGGGTCATTCTTATTGTCAGCTAACAATTTACGCGAATGGGCTTCATGAGCAGATTTCAGTTTAGCCAAGTAGAGAGATGCTACCACACATAAAAGTGACTTCTGAGCTCTGTCAGAGAATTGTTTGCTTAAAGACTTTCAGGAAGACTCTTTCTGTGATTTCAATAGAGGTAGGAATGTCCAAGAGTGGGATTTCTCACATTCTGAAGTGATGGAATGAAAATAAAACCTATAAATCTCCTGCAAAATTTGGTTGACCTCACATTCTCACCATCTGAGAAGACAGAGCTATTAGGTGCTTCTCTATGAAGGAGCCCTTCAAGACTGCAGCAGGAATTTCTTAAAAAATTAGGATAAATAGTGGTAAAAAAATGAGCCATTTCACAGTCTTCCATCACCTCAATCCATCTGGTTTCAGTAAGAAGAACCCAAAGGCAAGACTCAAATATACTGATGCTCATGTTGTTTGAAGGGATGAAGCTTGAGAAAAAATTCATTTCAGCAATGAAAGTTAATTTAATTTAGTTGGATCTGATGGCAGATGCTTTGTTACACACACTGCAGTTAACAGACTTAACCCTAAATATGTTACAATGTCTGCCAAGCACAAAGGAGGCAGTGTAATGAAATGGGGGATTTTTCATCTGAAGGAGTTGGTTTGCTACTTCAAATAATTGGAATGTGTACCTAAACCTTGTACAACAATGTTATACCTCCACTATGAGCATCTCTGAAGCAGCTAGTAGTATTTATGGATGACAATGTGCATGATATACTGCAAAGCTAGTAAAATACTATTTCACACAAGAAGATAATGAAGTGGCCTCCACAGAGCCCGGACCTAAACCCAATTGAGAACCTTTGGCAGATCATTGGAGACAAGGTTCGAGACAAGCAGCCTTCATCTATGAAACAAAATAACACCAGAATTTTGCAAGAAACTGGTGTGGTCCTGTGATTGTCATTGTGCTGAAGTAATAGAAAATAGTCAAGACTGTATTAAGTGTTTTAAGTTTTCATCATTGTCAAATCTTGCTTTGTTTCTAGTGTATTGACTTGCTGAGCAATTATGTGAATGATCGTTCTCTTATTTTGCCTGTGACAATATTTTATTTTGTTAGTTTATTTTATATAATTTCTCAAATATACAATTGTATCATATGAAATTTTCATAAAATATATTAAATGCATGCCTTTATGTACCATGAAAATTTTATTTACCTACTCATAATATTTAAAAAAATATTTTAATAAAGGAAAATCATTCTCTTTTGGTCGGTAGTGTACAGTTGCTATAGTATGCTTAAATTTGTCCTTCAGCTCTTGCTCTTTCAGGCATATACCGATTGATTCAGTATATATCTTACTATTCTTAGAGATGCATTGCCATCCATAGTTAGCTGTCTTTATTCTAATTTTATATAATTTCTTCAGAATATGTCAAATGTTAGTTTTTACAGGAATGAAATGTACTCTATTGACAGATTTTGAGGATTTTGCAAGTAATTGCTTTAAAATTGATTCTTTCAAAATCAATACCATTGATAAGTTAACCCATTCAGACCCACCATATTTATTCAAGTACACTTATGAAAATGGCTGCTGCACATTCACTATCGCACAGATGGTTGCCAAATTTCACTAAATAACAGAAAGATGGTTAGTCCTAAGCCTCATGTGGTCAGATGCGGATTACCATCCGCATCAGATGGCAGGATCTTCACTGGGGGTGGATCTAGGGGGTTTGGTGTCAAAGACTGACCTGACTCCTTTCCTGTGCAAGCTTCTCCTCAGGCAGCTCAGGCCTCTAAAGACTCAAGAGGAGGGACCTCCTTCCCTGACTGGTGCCCCTTTGACAGCTAAGCCCTTATCCATTTCGGAGAAGGATCTTGCTGAGGCTGGTCTGTCTGGCCTTAGGGCCCCTCCTGGGGTACAGAGAAATGGGTTCATTCCCCATCCTCAGCTCCAAAGAAGAAGAAAGGCAAGAGGAAGTCAAAGAGAACTAGCGTTCCTCTACATTGCAGGGGCTTGAATGCTAAACCATCCTCCTCCCCATCCCCCAATGTCACCATTTCCCCTAAGGCAAAAACAGCCATGCGCATCCACTGATTCATTAGACTCATAGGAGACAACCCCCACAAGGTGTTTGTTAGGCTATTTTCTTGGGTTCCTTCCTGCAGGGAGTTACCCTTTGTAGCCTGTTACATTTGGTACCCGGAAGAGCTGCACATCCTCCTGGCCTGAGTGCAAATTAGGGAGGCCCTGCTGTCACTGGGTAGAACTGAACTCTCTGATGTGTTCTGGCAAAGTTGTTAGTGCGCTTTCCCCTCCCCCCCTCTCTGCACTACTTTATCTTTTTATTATCAGTATTATTATTAGATAATAAGCATTATTAGTTATCTTTCTTATTATTTAATATTAATTATTGGTGCTATTATTTATTTTTTATTAGTTTGTTTTGCTTTTATTTATTATTACTATTTATTGCTAGTATTAATTATTATTATTACTATGCTATTATTATTATTTTATTGTTATTCTTCTCTCAACCTTTTCTACCCACACTTTTTACTAGGACAACTGCTCCAACCTGGCCTCGTAAGGGGCGTGGCGATTTGCCTTTCTGGCCGGCGTGCTGACAGGACTCAGCACCCCGTCTGACCCCAGCTTAGCCTCTTCTCCTTCTTTCAGACAGCCTGTATTTCTCCCTTACTTCCTCACTTCCCCTACAACCTCTCCCACAACTTTCTCTGGTCAGCCTCTATTTTCTCAGGGTAGATGCTGACCTTCTTCTCAGCCAACTATCCCAGATCGGGGCTGAGGAGGGAGGGGGACAATGTTCCCTCACCCCTGAGCTCTGGTCTAGGGGGGATGGCCAACTGGAGACCCCCCCTGAGATAGACATGGTCCTTGAGGCAACCCAGCCTCAGCACCGAACTCAAGTCTGCCCCTATGCAAGGTCCGCCTCAAACGGCTACGGTTTTCAAGGCAGTACAAGGAGGGGAGGGATCTCCTCCGACCGGTGCCCCTGCAACTCCCAGGATCTTCTACATCTCGGGGGAAGGACCTGGCTGAGGCCGGTCCATCTGGCCTGGGGGCTCCTGCCACCAAAGGGGAGAAGGAGGTTCATTCCCTGCCCTCATCTCCTAAAAAGAAAAAAAACAACTAAAAGGACTCAGGGCTCCTCTCCATCCGCTGGGCCTGCGGGGATGGATGGGTCTGCTACTTTGGTAAGCAACCAAGCCAAGATTGGCACATCCAGCCCCTCTACACTCCCTGGTGCGGAGCCCCTGACTAAGACCAAAATGCTGCAGGGCGGAGTCTCAATGGCATCGGGGCCCCTCATTCAGAGGTTACCTGCCATTTTTGAGCCTGCTAGCTTCAAACGCTTTTTAGTTATTTGCTCCACTGGTGGCAGCATGTTGGCCAAGGGCAACATGATCCATCAGAGGAGAGCTTTAGCTAGTGTATAGTGTAATTGGTAGAGAGCCGAAGGTAACCCATTTCTCGGACAGGAGCCTTCTGGCGAATGTGGCAGATCCCTCTGAGGCAGCCAAGATAAGTGCTCTTCGGACACTTTATGGCACCCGGTGAGTGTGATGCCGCACTCTACCATGAACTTTGTGAAATGAGTAGTTTATGCAAGGGAACTTGTTGACTACTCCATAGAGGACATCACCTTAGAGCTGGCCGACCATGGGGCAGTCAAGGTTGAATGTGTGATGAGAAAACAGGGAGGGGCCTTGAGACCCACCCCTACACTCTTCGTCCCGTTCGACTGTGACAAGCTCCCTGAGTTGGTGCAAGCCAGTTGGTACCGCTACCGCATGAAAGCTTTCGTACCACTGCCACGGAGGTGCTATTACTGTCACCGCTTTGGCCATACAAATCGCTCCTGTCGCTGTGCAACATAGGGGTCACGCAAAGTATGTGTAAATTGCTCTATGATAAGTCCAAATCATGTGTGGCCAAGTGTGTCAATTGTGGAGAGCTGCACCCCGCTTCTTCGGAGCAATGTGGTGCATATCTCCTTGAGAAAGAAATCCTTGCCATTCAGGCGCAGGATCGACTCTCATTCCGCGAGGCTAAGGACTTGGTCCTGGCGCGCCCGGCTCTCCCTGGGATGTCTTATGCCTCAATGGTTAGAAAGACACCATCTGCTCCTGGCTCATCCGGGCCAATGAGCATGGTTGTTTCCGTGCCTATTCGGAGCCCTTCTGCGAGTTCTACTCAACCCGGGTGCTCCCCTGGTAAAGCTGGCGGCACAAAGGGTTCACACCCAGCCCCAGCTAAAACCAGAGCTCCCCCACCTTCCCCCAGCATGACCGTTTCCCATAAGGTGAAACGGCTACGCACCTCCACCGAGTTGTTAGACTCACAGGAGGCAACACCCCTGAAGTTGGTCGCCAGGCCATCTTCCGAGGTTCCTAAAACTGTCCCCCGAAATGAGGACAGCAACAAAGGAGCTTCGGCTCCTTCGCCCATGCCTAGTGGTGGGCTGAGTGGCTCAGAGACGGTGGATCCTCTGGGACCATGCCCGTGTATATGGATGGCTCCAAGTCCCAAGAGGGGGCTGGCTTCCATCCTGTATCCCCTCTGTTTGAAGTCAGCGGGGCTCTGCCAGGTCTGTCTTCACAGCTGAGCTGGTGGCAATACACCACTCGGTACAGGAGATTACGCAACATGCCCGGTTTGGAGACTGGATTGTGATCTATAGTGACTCACAAAGCACCCTGAGTGTTCTCGGGACATTGGAATCTCCGCATCCCCTGGTTCCCGATATCCGTGATGCCATGGTTTTGGCGAGCCGGGCGGATGTCGAGATTATCTTCTTCTGGGTTCCTGGAGATGTATGAATTGTGGGGAATGAGGGCACCAAAGAGTCTGCAAGGACTCTGCGACCGGACCAGCATTTCGCTCTTCCTCACACCGACTACATGGCAGAAATACGGGCAGCTCTTTGGACTGGTTGGCAAAGAAGATGGGAGACAGTTGAAGGGAACTTAAAGTTGTGTGCCATTGCGCCGCGACTGTTCCCATGGACCTACCCAATGCTGCGAAGGCTTCAGGTTGCTTTCTGTCGTCTCTGAATTGGGCACACTCGTGGGACACACTGCCATTTGATGCAGCGCTCGCTAGCGCCCTACTGTGAAGACTGCGTTGTCCCCCAGACTGTTTGGCACATTCTTGTTGAATGTCCCAGCCTGGGTGATCTTTGTGCACGTTACCTGTCCCGGTACCGGGATGGGCGGGGTTGCTACTGCCTGTCCTTTGTACTCCAGATGAGTGCGTGCACATTGACTGGTGGACTTGTAGATTTTTGGGGGAGGCTGGCCTACCGGGATGGGCGGGGTTGCTACTGCCTGTCCTTTGTACTCCGGATGAGTGCATGCACATTGACTGGTGGACTTGTAGATTTTGGGGGGAGGCTTGCCTTCTCACTTTTGTTTAACCAGGTTTTTTTTTCTGGATAGGATGCACATTCCTGCGCTGGGGGGGGGGATCTTTCCCTGATGCAGGAGCTTGCTTCCTGCTCGTTCCCTTTTCCTTTTAAAAATTTTTTTTAGTGTTGGGTTTGTTTGTTTTTTTTGTTTTTAAATCTGATTTTAAAGTAGCCTAGTCCTCAGCAAGTTTTTTTTTAATACAGTGACTAATGCCCAAGTAAGCAGTTGCCAAATGAGTTCTAAAAAAAAAAATATGCTCCAACCTGGATAGAGTTCGGTCTGGTAGCCATGGTGGCTTGGTGAACTGCATCTCATCCTGAGATCACCTAGCACTAGTGTACGATAATAATGAATGATCACCCATCATTAGTAGACCCTCATATCTCTACTTCTGTTTAATACATACCCTCCTACCCCTTTTCAAACTTGCTCTTCTATCCACAGAGGCTCTTGTTGCCCTGCACACATTTGTCCTCTAATGAGCCTTAGTCAAGTGGCAGTGTATACAGTGAGGTCCCTACCTGCTGTGAGGGCCCAAAACACACTGGTTAGGGCAAGTCTTAGGTTAAGGTTGTGTTGGGCTATTGACTCTGCTCACCTTCCTCCAGTACACATATAAGGTGGCTACATTGGAACCATCTGTTATGGTCAAAGCTCAAGGACATTTTCGCCTGAATGGCTGGCTGGGTTGTCAAGACCCAGCTTAGCTCAAACCTGTATATGTAAATGATCACATTTTGGAATTTCAGATCCTAAGGAGACTTTTCTCTTAACCTCCAAACTCATTGGTGGGTCAAAGTACCTACTTTCCTTGTGTCGTTTTTTTCTTTTCTCAAAACTATAGGTACCATAGAAGGCAATAGTGGGAATGCACATGGGGATCCACCTCCAAGCATGGCCTCACCCCCCCTAGGTAACGGGGAGGATGAGGTAACACAAGACACCTTTGACCAGTGAAGGGGCTTCCCTCTCACCATCATCTAGTGGCAAAGAGGCTTACCCTTTGACATCTTTGGGGGGGGGGGGAGGAACCTGAATCCACCCCTGTGCAAGCTTCCCTTCATGTGGCTCAGACACCCAAGCAATCACAAGGAGAGGAGTGACCTCCTACCCCAGTGAGTTCTCCTTTGACAACTAAGACCTTCACCATTTCAGGAGAGGATCTTGCTGAGGCCAGTCTGTCTGGCCTAGGAGCTTCTTCTGACAGTGGAGAAAAGTAGGCTCATTCCCCACCCTCTTCTCGTAAAAAGAAAAGAAGTAAGATGATGACAAAGAGGACTAAGGGTTCTTCTCCCCTTGCAGGACCTCCAGAAATGGATGAGTCTGCTGTGTTTCAGCACGCACCCAGGCCTAAATCGGCACCCTCGGTGGAGGGGGGGGGGCAGACCAAGACCAAAGTTGCGAGTGCGCTGAGCGGAGCCTCAGTTACATCAGGGCCTGTCATTGAGAGACTACCTATCATTTTTTAGTCTGTTGGCTTCGAATGCTTTCTAGTTATTGACACCACTTATGCCAACATGCTGGCCAAGGGCAACATGATCCATCAGAGAAGAGCATTAGTGAGCTTGATTGGTTGCAAGCCTAAGGTGATCCGTTTCTCAGATTGGAGCATTCTGGTGAATGCTTGGAAGCAACCAGGATTAGTGCTCTTTGGACACCATGAACTTCATGAAAAGAGTGGTTTATGTGAGGGAACTCATTGACTACTCCATAGAAGACATCATCTTAGAGATTGCCTACCATGGGGTAGTCAAGGTAGAATATATGGAAAAAAATAGGGAGGGGCCTTGAGACCCATCCCTACACCCTTTGTTGCATTCGACCATTACAGGCTCCATGAATTAGTATGTGCCGGTTAGTATCACATTCACTGAAAGCATTGATGCCACTGCTGTGGAGGTGCTACTACTGCCACTGCATCGGTCATATGAGACTCCTGTAGATGTTTAAAGTTGGGTTTACCTGGAGTCTGAGTAAGTTGCTCCAATGGCATACACAAGAAGGCCCTCTTGTGTGTGGCCAAGTGTCAATTGTGGAGAGCCGCACCCAGATTTTTCAAGGTAATTTGCATATCTTGTGGAGAAGGATATCCTTGCCATTCAAGCTATGTATCATCTCTCATTTTACAAGGCTAAAGACTTGGTCCTGGTTCGCCCGGCTATCTTATGCCTCATTTAAAAAAAGGCACCTTCTGCTCCAAGCCCCTCCATGCTTATGAGCATAGTCATTTCTGCACCCATCCATAATTTTTTATGGCTTCTACTCACCCTGAGTGCTTTCCTGGTAGAGCTGTTTGCATAAAGGATTCAGACCCAGCCCCAGCTAAAACCAGAGTATCCCACCCCTTGTCCAAAAGTGACTTTCTTGTAATGTGAAATGGCCTCGTACCTCTACTGAGTCATTGGACTCACAGGAGACAACAACCCTGAAGGTGGTCATGAGGCCATCTTTTGGGCTTCCTAAAACTGTTCCCTGAAGGAAGACAGCACCATAGAAGCTTTTGCTTGGAACCCTCTGCCAAGCGCCGCATACACAAACTTACTTTTATGGTCAACCATAACAACCATACCAACATTCCCAGCACTTGTATTCGGTAGTAAAACACACAATCAATTACTATTAATTCAAACGGTTCTTTCGCATACACTTTCAACATCAGCAGCTTCATTTGTACACCTTGCACCTTTTACTTCTGACACATTTCACATGTAGTCGCAACATCATTCACAACAGTTCTCAGAAATGGATGGAACACATGCTCCTTCATACACTCCCACAACTTATACTTACCCATATGCCCATAGTTATCATGCACAACTTTCACCAGACCAATCATACCAACCAAGGACATCACAGGTACATACATATTATCACCATCCTTCATATGCCTCACAAAATATGCAACATCCATACAAACAACAAAATCCTTAGCATACCTTTTAAAATCACGCAAACACTCAGGCCATTCATTCATATCAACATGCATCAAGTGTAGGCCATGAATGGTCTTTTGCAGTCTCCTTCTTTTCTTATGTTCTTATGTTCAACTCACTAACAAAAGGACACATCTTGCACCTCTAGAATATCATCATTACTTAAAATCTTATTCTTATCATCCATGACTGATTTGATCATACCGCAAAATTTGAAACATTCTTCGCACACTCATTCAACCTCATCACCTCACATTCACCTTTCATAAGACAATCCTTATCAGCATCCAAAGACAAATCATTCAATCTTATAAAGTTTACACCAGACAAGAAACAACATGGCATTTGCTCATCTTTCAGAATCACAAAGTCATGCTTCAAATTTACACCACTGCCCAAGCTCACTCTCAGACTAACCTGTTCCCATGCCACTATCATTCCATTATCATTCCATTCCCCAATCCATTTATCTGTAATTTCACTGGCTTACGTTCACAACATCTAAACTCATCCTACTTAGTCAGAATCCTCTCATTCACTAACAACACTTGCGCTCCAGTATCAATCATACCACAGAAGAACCTTTCACCAATTTTCACTCTCGCTTCCATCATATCAGGTCCTCCATGTTCGCAATACACCAGAGGAACAAGCACACCAACATCAGCACTGATATCCACACTGTCATTAACTCCCATATCATCACTCACCACACGCTCATCTTCATCCAGACAATCATTCTTCTCTCTTATATATGAACACTTTTCAATCACCCAATTGTAATGAACACCGCTCAAACACTGCAGATGTACCACATTAGCATTCAAACCCTTCACTTTCTCATCTTTGTACACAATTGGCCTCTTGCCACCAAAGTGCACATAGACAATCACTCCTTACAAACGACTCACTACAATCAACACTTCCTGAAAAGGCAGGACCCCTTGCATACACATCACTCTCAATTCTTTCATAAAGTTCTGCACTCTCGCCATACCAATACTCTGAGGTTTCCGACATACTTCACTCATTACCTCCTTCCTTAAGTCACCACACTATCGGGCACTCTCACATCTACTCCAGCACTCTTCAAATCTTGTAAACCATTCCATACGCTCTCAAGCAAGGAATCTCCACCACCCTTACTCTCCTTTCCATTCACAATCTCTTTCAGCAAATACTCTGGATCACTCACTCCACACACATTTTCATCATTCGTACCAGGATACCTTGACATCAAATCAGCCACTCCATTCCATTCACCAGGCACATACTCAATCACATAGTCAAAATCATTCAAATCTTTCCAAAGTCCTCGCAATCCTACTATCCAGCCCATTTCATACATTGCAAATACACAAGAGGTTGGTGATCTGTTTTGCTCACAAACTTCACACCATACAAAAATGGATGCAACAGTTTCAAACAATACCTTATTGCAGCCTACTCTCGCTCTACAGTTGAATACTTTCACTCTGCCGCATTCATAGCCTTGGATACATACCCAATTATTCACCTGGCATTCTCTCCATTCAAATGATGCTCTTCCATCAGAAAACCTCCCATACAGTACCCACTCGCATCCATATACAATTCAAGTATCATGGCATTCACACTATAGTCTGGGTATGCCAATTCAACATCTTCAGCCGCTGCCTCTTTCAGTCTCTCATACACTTCAATCATCTTATCATTCTACCTAACAATCATACTACCTTTCTTGGCCCCAATCGTTCTAATTCCACACACTGCCCCTCAATCTCATCAGCAACCGGATGCAGGAAATGTCTCAGCCGCTGATAGATTGGGGTGTCTTCCTTCAAGATAATCTTGAATTCTGGAAGCTTCGCAACCCCCAAATCCAGATTGCCCTTACTGAGGACCCCCTTTTGTTCAAACAGCATTTGATACACATCCTTTCTTACTCACTCAAACATTCATCCAATTCAACCATCCTTCCCACTTCATTTTATGTCCATTCACACGTCTTTTCATTCGCAACATTTACCCCGACATCCATGCTATCATCCATACCTACCTCATTGAAAATGGAGAGGTGACCCAGTACATCGTCAACTTGGATCGCTCTCATCTGCCGTTTCACTCTGGGGTCCCCCGCACACATACAAAATAATCATTCATTCTCATCAGGCCTTAAACACACAAGCAACACACATCCTTTCCATACAATAGCACAGTGTTCTCACCCACATTCAAACTCACATCCTTACTCCAACTCGCTCTAACAGACACCCTTTCACCCTTCACAAGCTTTACACTCTCCATAACAGTCACCTCAATACCGGTAAACACACTCCTCAAAACCCTAGCATCTTTCCCTACATACAACTTATACACCCCATTTTTACCAATCTTTCTTTCAATCTGATCACTCGCAGGATGCACAACCATACGGTTCACCTTCATAAAATCATACCATACTCACTACTCACTTTATCAATCACAGAGAATTCACACTCATTCATCAACATACCATGCATTCGAACATCTGACCTTATCATTCCAATCACAGGTACTTTCATACCACCAATTCCTACCTAACTACCTTTACACTCAGACAGGAGGGCTTTATCTCTCAGCTTATCATACACATCCTTATATACCAAGCTTGTCTTGCATCCAGAATCTATCAAAGCCAAACACTCAACCCTGTTCAATTCAAACCTTCACACTCAGACACTCATACTTCCTACCAGACAGCACTTTCATACTATACAGACTTACCAACACATTACTCACACTCATGCACCCAGAGGATACTTCACCAGGTACCCTCTTACAATTCAGTTTCCCACTTCAGACTTTCCATTCACACCACTTCCTTCTTCTCTTGCATTCCACTCTCTTCCATTCTCCATCCTTATCACTCACAATCATCCTATCCTCTCTAGACTCGTACACACTTCCACTCATCCCATTCGTCTTATCCCCTTCAGTCAGAGCAGGACTCGAGGTCTAGGGTTTTGGTACCAGTCCTGACCCCTTCATTCATTGGTTGACCTGCTTTGCCTTTGTCTTCTGTCCAGTTTTTTCATTCATACCCATCATATCACTTCAATCCCTCAATCACGCTCTTTAACATTGTACATTCTTCCTCTTTCTTTCTCAATTCAAGCCTCAGTCGCACAACCTCATCATGGAGACCCTGCTCCACAGAAGCCATTCTCCCAGGTTAGTAAAAATTATAGAAAAAGTGGAAAAACAACCAAACTACCTGTCACTCTAATTGGGTGTGGACTGCAATTCAATCCTAACAATGCTCCTGGCTTTGAGATCTCACGTCCCTATTTGGGTACCAAATATAGTGGTCTGAAAATCTATACTCTAATCCCAATCGTTCAAACCCGCTTTCTACACTAATTCGGATGTGATAAATTGAGGGAGAAATGAAATGGATTGTATGTACAGTCATTTATTTACAAGAAAAATATGGGGTAAATATTTATAAGAGATAGAGGTGAATAAATTTGAGATCTCATAAAAATAATCCTATTATTGGTGAAATATCCACAATCTTATAAAACTAAATCCTACTACCAAACAAACAAGAGATAAATGAAAAAACAACAAATGGAATAGACAAGATGAATGTACAACAAAATACAAAATCGTATCAAGGAGGCCTAACAACCACACTTCATACAAAACAATACAACAAAGAAAAGGACTCACGTTTTATCCCTGGGGCGAAGTTTTTTTTTTGTTATTTTAGTAGGTCCACAGAGTGGTGGCGGACCTCCCCCTGACACCGCAGCTTACTTCCTGCTTATTGTCTTTTTCCTTTTTTAAAATTTCTATTGTTTTTTTATTTGTTTTTTTTGCAACTTATTTTAAAGATGCCTAGTACTAGGCAGTGTTGACTACGACGTTTAATGCCCAAATAGGCAGTCGCCGGATGAGCTCTTTAAAAAAAAAATGTCAGGATGGTCTAGACCCAGCTTACATTCCATTTCTATGGGTGAACAATCCAACACTTGATGCCAAATCTACCCAGCAACGGGCAGAATGCTCGTTGCTGGGTATTTGTCTGTTGATATTTTGTTGTCTGTTAAATCTGAAATCCGTTAAATCGGGTCTGTTAAATAAAGGGATGAGTGGATATATATATATATATATATATATATATATATATATACAAAAAAAGCAAAATCCTATCACCAAACAATATTTTCTATACAAAAGAAGAGATGAATGAGCAAACAAAAAACCAACAAATACACAATCAAATTCAAAGAAGCCTAAAAACACACAATCAAGCATATAAAAAATTAGGCCTTTTGCTTAGGTGGTACCACAGTTTTTATATTTTAGGTCCCGGAAAGTTCTGCCGGCAGTCACTCTTTGTGACCAAAATTTGGGTACGTGTGTCTTAAGGGTCTGGCACCTCCGGGCTCAATATAATAATGTGATCTAGTCACAGTAATGAAGCTATTAAAGACCTTTCCGTCCTAACAGGACTCACAATAAATTCAATTAAGTTACTGCAAAACTTTTTGATCCCAGCCACTCTTTACAAAAGGCAGTAGTAATAATCTATATATATATATATATATATATATATATATATATATATATATATATATATATATATATTTAACAGAGTGGCTTTTTGCTAAATTTACTTAAAACAAAGTAATATCTGGAAAGAGAATTTTTTAAAAAATAGAACATGATAGCCAGAATTTATATTATATATATATATATATATATATATATATATATATATATATATATATATATATATATATATATATATATATATATATATATATATATATATATATATATATATATATATATATATATATATATATATATATATATATATATATATATATAACATCTCCGCATTCACACACACATTCTTACAAAAGGGAGGGAGAGGTTCGCTAGAAAGGGGGTGGGAGAATGGCCCTACAAACACACTCACATTTACTCCACCACAACCTGAACAAGTAACCAAAGCCAAGAATGCCCTTTGCAGTATAACAATTAGAGTAAAAGACATCTCAGACAACTCAAAGGAAGAATCTTTTTGGTCAGAGCACGAAATGGTCCAAGTAGAAAATATTGCAACATCTTCATCGATAAACAACATGGCACTAAAGCAAAACGTCAATGCCTTGAATTAGAAACTGAACAATCATCTCTTAGTCCCAAGACCAAATTTAAATAGCAGATTTACTGATCATTTTCCGAAATTGAAAAGTTTGATCTCTCATCAAAACTGATCCTAGAAGAAACTTTAGGAAACTATCCAGTTGCCATGCCTACTACCCACGTTAGCATTGAGAGACTTTTTTTCAGCTCTCAAAATAATCAAATCTGACTTAAGAGCAAACTTAAAAGAAGATTTGATTGAGTCAATGCTGTTTTTAAGAACAAATTTGTTCAGCTAGGCATATGTAAGGATATCATGATATAAAAGGAGACTTTACTTTTGAAGTGATTCATTCAGGCATATAATGAATTAATAATATAAAAGGAAACTTGAATTTTAAAGTGATTTATTTAATGTCTTAATTTTGTTATGATTTTAATTTTAGTGAGAATATTATTACTAAAAAAATTAGTATACATGTAGTAAAGGAATTTTATTTTCTAAAAAAGAACAAATTTATTATTTTTTTAGTGATATAATGTATTTAAAAACAATCACAACTCATTATGCAAATCAAAAGTTTTACTATCCTTTCATTATAAATATAGACAAATAATATATATATATATATATATATATATATATATATATATATATATATATATATATATATATATATATATATATATATATATATATATATAAAAATATGACAACATGAAACGCAATTAATGTAGAGCCGGAGCCATGACCACCCGCCTGATAAATCCATTGCTTCACATTCTTCATCACTGATTGAAATATAAGTGTCACTATCGCTACTATCATTTGATTCATTGTCACTGCATGGGTTTGAAGTCACTATCTTTATAATTATCACTATCCCTTTAAGACATCGTCAAAATATACAACAGAATTAAAAGTTTATGATATATATTATACAATCAATCACAAGTAAGAACATGCTTTCGCCTTGCCTGTTTTTATTGAACAGTTGAGAATGATGTCATTATAAGATACACTTCAAGTAATGCTCAGGAATGTTCATAGCGCATTCTGGCAAAATTACAGAACAGAAAAACAATCATTTATTTCATGATGATAGCCATTTCATCATCGGAGACACACACAATAGTAGGCATGATGAAAGCTGTTTCATCATTGTAGGGAAGGGGTTAATGTTAATATTGAGGAATATTGGGATCCTAGGCCATATTTACGATACAATTTACAAATAAAGTCCACGAACTAAAAGATAGCCTAAGAATTACAAAAGATAAGAAAAGGGGGTTAAGAGAAAGATGTCAAAGTTTTCTTCTGTGTTCATTCTATCAATTAAAGCAAAGGATCCCTGATAATTTAAAAATATTATCTGTGGAAAAAGTTCTGCATCCAAACAAGGAATCCATTACTAATCAAATTTATGAAAGTTGCCGAATATCATATATCTGCTGCTGAAGTTCAGTATAATAAAATTCACCTAATTAACTGGAACTACAAAAGATACTGAAGAATTTTGGAGTGAAGTTATCCAATATCAGGATTCAGCAGGTTTAAATCTATTCATGAAATTAGCATAGTTTGCTATTTCAATACACCAAATTTGACCTCACTCAAATCCTGATATTGAGAGGGTGCTCTCCAGATGCACAGCCTGATTTTGGGTGGGAGGTGGTCAATGCCACCCATGGTGGTGATCACTTTCCCATTCAAATATTTTCTGCACACTGCTGCCTGAAAGACCCCCTGTGGTGCTTGG
This sequence comes from Ceratothoa steindachneri, assembly GCA_963969495.1. Taxonomy (NCBI): domain Eukaryota; kingdom Metazoa; phylum Arthropoda; class Malacostraca; order Isopoda; family Cymothoidae; genus Ceratothoa; species Ceratothoa steindachneri. The sequence continues at coordinate 88,157,645 of OZ018319.1, read as the reverse complement.
CGTGGGTGCTGTGGGCCACATTTCAGGAAATGATTGATTTTTTCTGGTCCAGTTGAGGAGTTTAGTTCAGTGGATGAGGCCATTAAATCCTTCTTGGGTAACCTCATCCATATGGGCTTAACTACTCTTTCTACAATGTCTGGCCATTTTGCATGCTGCCTGCTTCCCTGGTGGTCAGCCTAGTGTGAAATAGCCCTCAAACAAGCATTAAGCCTACATAAGCTATAAGTGCTGCCCAAAATTTCACTGTCAGTGAATTTTGTTGAGCGAGGGCTAGGTCCTGGTATGATTCAAAGTATGCCTGTTGCTCTTATGGCAGGCATATGTTTCTTCACTTAACCGGAAGCCCCTCCAGCAGAGGTTTGGAAGCGAGTCAAAATGGTTAAAGGAAAGTACTCGCAGGACCCCTTTCCCATTCTCCACGAGAATGAGACCACACCACAATCTCTCATCCCGCATCTGTGACAAAGTCCTCTACAACCACTTTCTCCACATTCTCTAGCTTGGATGCTGCTGCTGCCAACATTCAATGCATTTTATGATGATCCTGAAGGCACTGACTGTAGTTTTCCTCAAGAAGTGGAGAAACTTTCAATGACACGTTTACATTGAATGAGTTGCGTTCCACTCTTATTGTGCATGGACACCACACTGTTCAGGACGATAGCCCATATGCATTGCTTCAACACCTAGGTGAGTGAGGCATGGCCTTTCTGTTAGAATTGTTCAACAGGCTCTGGAGCGAGGAGAAAGCAAACAGTCAGGAAGTGTGGAGCTCTAACCCATCAGTGTGCCGCATAATTTGGGGACCACAGCTGTCGTCCATCCCCCTGATCCCCAGTATGAGAGAAAGAGAGAGACTGTGAGACAGTGTCTCTTTTTCCTGCTCCACACTAAGGGAGAGTGAGGGTACTGCCCCTAACACATGAAAAAAAGTGTCCTGGGCCAACTTATTGACCATCTTATAACAAGCCAGCTCAATTAAGGGTTTTGTGGTGGCCACGAAGGTTGGAGAGAGGGAGACCACCCAATTGATCCTTTATATAAACCAATAGTTTTTTTTGGTATTGATTTATGCTTAATTAAAGTGTACATTAAATTTTATTTTATATTTATTTTGAACTAAATTGTATTTTTTTATTGATCAATATTTACAATAGTTATATATTTACTCTGGTTAGTAATTGTTTTGAGTGGTGGAGGATTATATTTTGTAATAAAAAAAATGTCACTCTCCTTAAGACTCCTCTCTCTCTCTTTCTTTCTTTTTTCTCTTTCTCTCTCTACCAATCTAATAGGCATCTCATGAGTGAGTGAGTGGACCTTGGTAGTGGCTGGTTACTGGGACTACCCATGACAATGAGTGCCCATGATAATGATATTATTTGATTTAGAATGGAGTAGCTAATCAATAATATAAAAGAATATTTTAGCATTTAATTTTAATCTTTCTACCAAATTTTACATTTTTTCAGATAGCTATGATGTCTATTTTGTTGTAAATTTTAATGTTTTGATTTACAGATACAGTTCAAGAACAGGGATTCTTATCATTTCTTCAAAATTTGAAGGAAGTAAGTATTTTATTACTTGGTAAGATTACCAGTCACTAATCCATTTGTGCCAGCTGAGTAATCTACAAGATTTTAAAGGGGCATCCATCTATCTGAATATGATTCTGTTGCAAAGGATACTTAGGCAAATTACACTGCCCTCCTTTTCTTGTCTGAGGTTTTTCAACTGGTTCTATATAAATTGTCCTCACTAAACACTAAAGTGAGAATAGTTTTCATCTATCAGGTCAAATTTTCATTCTATGGAAGATGGGGGTAATAAGTTGGGGCCAAAGTAAGAACTGTTAGTTGTCGTATATAGGAATCATTAGAACAAACATTTATAATATCAAAAGTAATTATAAACATAGAGGCGATTAAAAATAACATTGCTAGGATTGGCTCAAAGATTCTCGCTATGTTTAAAAATGTCAAATTCACTCATTGTAATCTTAAACTTGAGCTCTGGTTGGAGGATGAGAATCCTGAAATTTGAGCTGACCCAATCAGTGAGTTCTGTGGCACACACCAAGACTTTCGTTTTCTTTCATATATCTCTGTTATAGATCAGTTTTTACTTGGGAATTTTCTCATTTTGTTTTTCCTTCATTTGTTTTAGTTTGGGCCACATCACCTCATTTATTTATGCTTTTCTTTTGTTTTCTTTTTCCTTCATTTTTTTTAGTTTTGAGCACCTCACCTCGTTTATTTATGCTTTTCTTTTGTTTATTTTTTCTTCATTTTTTAGTTTTGAGCACTTCAGCCTCTTTTATTTATGCTCTTTTTGTTTTTTCCTTTGTTTATTATTTTTGGGCATTTTGCTGCTTTTATTTGTACTTTTCTTGTTTTTTTGTTTTCCTTCATATTTTAGGGTGGGGCACTTTGCCTCTTCTCTTTACTTCTTTACTTTTGTAAATCTTTAGTTTCCATATCCAGTTTTTAGGGTCTTGATTTTGTCACATGTTCCTTGTAATGTTTTAAGTGCAAATTGCTTGTATGTTTCTTGTTGCAGTTTCTTCCACTTGAGAATAACGATGTTCTCTTAACTGTGTGTTGCCATTGTTTTGGTAATAGGTATACCACAAAACTATTTCACCCCTATGAAACCTAACAAACATTTTATCACTTACTCCATAATTAAAAAAAAGAAGAAAAAAATGAAAACTGTAACAACTAACATATGTAAATCCATTGCATCATTCAAAATTAATTGTATATATTGTCTAAAATGCTTAAAGCAAGCAAACATGGTAATTCTCAAAGTGGCTCAAATAATGTCATTGGACTGTCTAAGCCATTTCCACTCTTAGTTCTTCCAATACAACAAGATAATTTGGCCTATATTTCTCTTCTTGAGATCAGTGACAGTAAATTACATGTATTTGTCTGAGAGAGAGAGAAAGATGGTGGGGTCTTGATAAAGATTGAGGATCAACGAGGTGACAAATTCATTGGTCAATTTGTGACCTCCATAGAAATGAACTTGGCCTTCATCATCAATTCCAAACTGTTGATGGCCCTACCACAGGCAATAATTCTTTCAAGGCATCAATAAGAAAGTCGTTTGTCAAAGGTGGAAGAGTTACGATGGAATGGAGTGTTCATTCCAATCACAGATGGACCAAAAATGAAGTGTTGTCAGATTTGTCCTCTGATCAGAAGTACCTTTTCCTTGTCCCCAAATCCATTCACAGTGGGAAAATTGATCTGCAACTGAAAATGTTGAAGCCAGGACCCATTTCCCACTTCAAGTGGTTTACTTTAGCTTGTTACCTTGGCACAACTTACCTCTCCAAGCATCTTTTTAAAGGTAAAGTTAAGAAAAACCTGCACTCTCTCATCTTCTACGTCATCACCAACTACATTCATTGTTGGTTTGTGATCAAAACTCAACCATTTCTCATGCCCCAATCATATTCTTTTCCAAATCAAATGTTTCCGCCTTCTTCCTTAATCAACGTGAGACATGGTGTTCCCTTGCATCAAATCATGGAACACACACCCAGAAAATCTGCTCATTTCTCTCTGCAATGATGATCCAAATCTCCATGCCTTCGACTTTTGCAAGATTATGGATGGACCTTCACCAAGGGAGTGATGTTTGTAAGAAGTCAGTAAGAAAATTCATTCTTTCTCCCCTTAACTTCAATGCAAACAATACTGCTGAACTCATTGATTGAGATTCATTTACAATTTATGAGTCTAACCTCTTGCAATCTGACCATCAACGAACTTCAGGATTTGATTGTTAGCAAATTTGAATTGCCATCTTTCCAACCCACTCCCAATCGGTGGAGCGCCTGATTCAAGAATTAACAAGTGCATGCAGTAAAATTGCTGGTCATGATGAAAGAGATGGGTATATTTGCATGAGAATGGCTTCCATAGACTTTTTTCTGAAAACTGACACGTTAAAAGATTTTGTGAAAATGATTAGTTAAGTTACAATCCTTCTATTTCTCATAGTGATGGCGATGATATGCATTTCTCATGTTTTTAGTCCTTGCATTCATTTGATTTGATGTTCCATTAAAAAAAGACTTTTTCCTTACTTAGAATTTAGTTATATTATAAAAACTTAATTTAGAGATAAGATTAAGTTGGAAAAAGGTAGTCATTCTCAGTTTTTAAGCTCCTCCCCAATGATAACCAATCAGAATGCAGGATATTGATTGGATTAGTAAATATAATAATATATTACTAAAAATTAGGGATGCACCCAAACTCAATAACTGGCTGGAACTGAGATTTTGCTGGAACTCAGTAGCTGGCTGGAACTTATACTTGTATTTACACTTAGGCTACTACAGCTGATATGCAAATAAGTAGCAAGGACATTACCAGCATCATACCTTGTAGCATAGAAATGAATAACAGATTTCAATGGCTAAAGATAATATCCTTAAAGACCTTAAAACATTTCATCACAACCAAGTGAATCAGGCTCCTTTTACAAGGTGGGGCATTATAATCTATAACCATTATTTATTTCAAGTGAAAAAGTACTGAAATTATAATTTGAAGTTATTTTTGTACTCTTCAGTTTTCAGATTAGTACCAAGTATTAATTATTAAACTATTAATATGCAATACATGCTAGCTCAAGTTCATCTTCAGATTCTTCCTTATAATAACTTGTAGAAAGTCATGATGAATCTCTTCTTTTAATTGCAAATGTTTTGAAAAGCCCTCTTGTTAATGCACACCAATGACCACTACAACCAGATATACCATCCTACCATGTTCTTGGTACTACTTCATCCTTAGATGAACTGCTCTGAACTTCAATGTCTGCCATTTTTAGCAAATTGTTTGAATTTCATCACTCAGTATTTTGATTATTTCAGATTTTTTGTGTTTCATAAATTTAATTTTGAACCCTGGGTCCACAGCAGTACTTATGAGGTAATTCTTTTCATTTAGGATATTCATAGATTTTAAATCTAATTGTTTATCTGAAAGCAAGCATTTTTCAAAGCATTGCTAAGTTCAGCTTTGGTTTGAATCGTTGTTTCCTTCCTTTAATAAATACTAATCGAGGGTGGCCACCACATGTGATATCACATCAACTGTTGTTTTCTCTTGACTTACATGTTTTGTTATTTTATAGAAGGGTTGGAGTAGTCTAATTAATTTTTTGATAAGATTCCATTCATTCCTTGACAATATTGGAACATCATGGTTAGCAGTATATATCTGAATGGACCTTTTTAAAGTAAACATTCTGTCATTAAATATGTACTGTTCTACCATGTGGATACATTGTGAATTGAAAAAAAAGTGAGGTTCTTACATTTTGTTCTGTTTGTAATTTTTTTAATCCGCTTTGGGCCATGGTTGAGTGGTTAAAGTGAGTGCTTATATGGTGACTCTTGCTACATATATCTATTACTGTTCTTTGGGATAAGATAGTCACTCTCACCACTAGATCAAGAATATGGAGAAAACAATGAATACTTTCTATTTTTGTTAATTTAACACCAAGGCACATATTGGCAGCACCATCACAGACAAGTATATGCTGCCTCTCCCGGTGTTTCCCATTCTGTCATGTTTTTAATCATCCTATGTTCAATATTTTCACCTGTATGTCTTTTAGGAAAGTGCCTTGCTGCAAGTACAGCATCTTTTTTTTGGAAATAATCAGTATTCCAATGCACTATTAATGATACAAAACACTCGATAGACTACTGGCTGGTCCATATATATGAGGAATCCTTGTGTAAACTTTTTATAATATTTTGCATTGCATTTTCATATACTTTAGGCAGCATCATGTCTGAAAAATATCTCCTACTAAGAATAAGGTACCTTGGTTCTATATTGCCCATCATGTCAATGAATCCTTCTGACTCTGCTAAAAGAAAAGGTTGGTTATCTATTGCCATCATAGCAAGAACTTTTTCATGAATATCAACAGACTTTTATCATTTATGTCCCAAATCATCATCTCAAAGACATCTGTGATGGTCATTTGCCTCCCAGCAATAATGTCAAGTTTCCTCTGTTTAGAAGAAGGGTCAACATTGAGATCTGCTTTATATTTTTCCAGCTGTAGCTCTCTTCTGACCATCAGTTTTACTTTTACTATCATCATTTTGCATTAAGTTGGAATATTGCAGTTTGTGCATGCTTTTTATATGTTTGTGCAGGGGCGTTGTACTAAAATATTTTGGTAAACTACCTTTCCACCCCTTATACCCTTCAAACAGAGTTTACATTCAGTAACTTCTGATTGATCTTCAATATGAAAATATTACCAGATTCGTGATTTAGACATAGTGGTTTCTAAGAATTATTTCCAATTGATTTAACAAAATTTAAATATATAATCTGAGCTGATCTGACCAGACAATTACTAAATAAGTAAAATAACTAAATTGGTAGAGCAAAATTCTGAAAGAAAATTAATGAATTCAAAAGTTTATGCACTAGCATATTTCTGTTCCTGAAATGTAGTTAATATCAATCTAGAAATAGATTTTTATGGCCGGAACTAATTTCTGGCCAGTTCTTTATTTAAATCCCGGTTAGTACCAGTTCCGGCCAGTTACTAAAAATTTTGGTTCTGGTGCATCCCTACCAAAAATAGCTCTATGATTGAATTGGCCGGACATAGGTTAATTTTTTTTTTCATTTTGCAATATGTTAATTATTGTGTAACCAATTTTTTTTCATGACAGCCTTTTTATCTTTAAAATAGTCCGATTTCATTCCCCTCTAATGGGTAGTCCCCATTATTATGTTCTCCAGCAACCTTGATACTGCTCTTCCTTCATCCAGATATCCTGATGGAATATTTCTTTTGTTCCTCACTCTAATCCGTACAACTTTTTAGAAAAATAATCCAAGTAAGAGCTCAAAAAATGCAATTTTATGGACATACAAGCTCCCAGTTTCTTGAAGCTCTCCAAAAGGGTTACTAACAATTAATTTTAAATCAATTCAAGCTTTCTTTCCTATTTTGTCCATAGTCTTCTCAAACTTGGGTCCTTCATTAAGCTTCTAATTTGTGAACCATCAAAAAATACCTGCAATCAATTTTCTATCATTTATATGTGGAAACTTCTGGATATAAAGAAAAGCTGGTATCTGTTTATTCATTACCTTCACTAGATTTTTCTTCAAACCTAGCTTTATATTCAGTGGTGGGAGCAGAATTTTCTTAGGATCAATCCATGGGTTGGCAATGATAATTTGGAATCTAAGTGTAAAAGATTTTCATGCTATTAAAAAAAATTGGCATCTGCTCAGCTCTCCCAAAAAACAAATAAAGCAGGGATGCTCAGTGTAACCTTGATCATAACAGATTCTCCACTGATAATCATTATACATATTTGATGACATTAAGTAGAATTTTCTTGTCATCAATTTCAATCAATTAGATAGAATGACCGACTGGAACAGAATCAAGATTGTTACCATTATTTAAGAACACATCTTTGAAACTAATTCAGATGGTTGATACACAACTCCTAAAGCTTTGATCATACATAGCCTTATCTCTGTGCAATATAACAAGGATGAATTCTCTTGAAGAAAAAAGATCTTTATGTTATTCAGATCCAAGCTTTCAGGTAATTCTAGAATTGGAATACCTGGTCCATTAGGGATTGGCTTTATGGCAAAGGGCACATTTGGGTATTTAACAGCGTGTTTGTTTTTCTTGTTTACTCCTCAAACAAAAGATAGACAAGCTAATTTTTACCATGTTGAAATAAAAATAGAGATGAATACTAGTTTCTTGACTTTTGGACGCAGGATGCAGTTGACTAGTGAAAATAGTAGCTATTCTTTAAATTACTAACCATTAGAAGCCCTACATTTCATTTGTTAACAAAGTGATAACCAGAAATAATTTTCACTTATATATGTCAAGTAGCTTTTAAATTTGGAAAACCTTCAGGGATGCACCGCCAATTGATGGAGCACTCCCTTGCACCTTGCTGCAATGCTGACTTTGTTCCCCAGACTGTTTGGCACATTATTGTTGATCTTTGTGTACATTACCTGTCCTGGTTCCTTGTACTTGGGGTGGCTTCAGGCACACACTTGTTTTGGTTCTTGTTTTGTTTGGTTTTGCATTTGTTTTTATGGTTGTTTTTTGCTTATGCTTTGGTTTTAACCTAGCCTAGTTAGGCTGTAAGGTAAGTATGGTGCTAAATAAAACAGAGAACCTTCAAATGCTCACAAATTGTGAATTATGTAATCCCTGTGTGGAAAATTAGCAAAAAGTTGCATGAAATTACCTACCTACATTGTAAGTTCATTATGCAGAAATAGCAATCCAACATATGGTCCTTTGCTTCCCTCCACACAATAGGTATACCAAAAGCTAATGTCCTCATGCTTTCCTTGCTCCATTCTCTGAAGTATTAGACATTCTGCAGCATATCTGAGGAGAAAATCCTTATTCTTTTCTCCTATTTTCATGCCAAAATAGGCATAATAGCAGGTCCTTACAAATGCTGTCAATATTCATTTGTTGCCCAGGCAGTGCAACTTTGCCACATACAAAGCAAAACCTATTGTGATCATTTTGCACTTTATATTCATTCTGAGTGATTTTTTAAAATTCTGAAAACCAGGTATTGCAAAAGTCCTGTTACACTCATTATGGCTCTCTCAACAAAGGACACAATAATAGTTTTGGTGCTGTTAGAAACGTTTTTATTGTCTTAACATAGAAATCTTTAAATTGTAATATTAATCAATGTGGCCATCTTCAGCAGAGTGCATACACTCAAGGTGAGACCTAAAAGCCTTGCACACATTGTGGATGAAGTCCTGCCTCATGCTGACCCACACACAGTTGATGGAGGACCTCGGCTCATCAACATTGCTGTGGTGGGCCTTGCAGACCTTGCCCTTGACATGTACCCACATATTGTAGTCAAGGAGATTGAGGTCAGGCAACTGCAGAATTCAAAAGTCCTTTGACCCCAACCACTCTTGCAAGGTGTGGGCCAGGGCACAGTCCTGCTGAAAGACATAATCTGCCTTCTTCGTCATCTTTCTTATCCAGGGCACGACTTTTGTGGCCAAGATGGCCCTGTAACTGGCAGCATCTTCTTGCCATTCAAAGCCATGATGCAGAGCATCATCACTGATGCAAGGTACTTGGTCGTGGCCACATAGTAGACCTCTGAAATCTCCTAGGTCAAACTTTACCACAGAGTTGTTCTGCTTGTTGGTGACCAGATTAACAGTGAAATTTTTTCATCAGAAAAAATGGGAATTTGATTGCCATGACACTTCAAGTCATTGAGAAGGTGATGACAGCTCTCCTGACCTTGTTCTCACATACAGTCAATGAGCAGAGGCATTTCCATGCATCTCAACATTCCCTCACCCCTGAGATCTGGCCTGGGGTGGTGGGTTTCTAACAACCTGCTTCATCACCACCCACACTTTCATCACTGTCTATCAATTTTACTTGACGCCCAAGATGAGCACTCCAGGCTGCTTGGCAAAGAAGATGGGAGATGGCTGAGGGGAACTTAAAGTTGCATGCCATTCTGCTGTGACTGTTCCTATGGAGCCATCATGCAGATGGGCTGCCAGGTCACTAGGCAGGAGAAGTGGCCTCAAATGGTGGCAGCTGTTTTTACCAGCCCTGTGTTCACCCCTCGCAGAGTGGCTTACTGTGTGAGGTGATGAGTGTTTGCATCCTTTGATTATTATAGGCTCACCATGCCCAATGCTGAATTTATTAAATAAAAATCCCTTCACTATCAATGGAGCTGCCTTCGGGTAGCCTCACTGGAAAAAATTGGATCTTTCCCTTTCCCATGATTTCATATTGGGGCTGAGGGATGACAGGGCCTGTCGGCCCGTGCCCTCTAAAGTCCTCCTGATGCATATATCAAACTTACAGGGGATCACTGTACGTGCCCTCCCCTTTTTTCTGATAGATGCCAGTTTGCCGACCCAGGATGGTTTGCTCTTTCCCACACTGATTACATGGCAGGAATATGGGCAGCTCTCCAGGCTGCTTTGCAAAGAAGATGGTAGACAGCCGAGGGGAACTTGAAGTTGTGTGCCATTGCACCCTGACTGTTACTATGGACTTTCTCCCTAATGATGTGATGACTTCAGGTTGCTTTCTGTTGTCTGAATTGGACACACTCGTAGGATGCACCGCCATTTGATGGAGAGCTTGCATGCACCTTATTGTAAAGGCTGCATTGTCACCAAGACTTGGGTACATTCTTGTTGAATGTCCCATTCTGGGTGATCTTCTTGCACGTTACCTGTCTCGGTACTGGGACAAGTGGGGTTGCTACTGCTTGTCCCATGTCCTCTCTGAGATGGACATGGTCCCCGAGGTGACCCAGCCCCGGATGGTAGAACTTTTCATGGGGTCGAATACAGGCACGGTGCCAAACACAGAGCCAGAGTCCACTCCTGTGAAGGCTTTCCCTCAGATGCCATGGATGCCCCAGGCCTTACAAGGAGAGGAGGGATCTCCTCTCCCAACTGGTGCCCCTGTGATAGGCAAGAATATCTCCATTTCAGAGAAGGATCTTGCCGAGGCTGGTCTAGGGTCTCCTACCAGCAGAGGAAAGAATCAAATTAATTCCCCGCCCTCCCCTCCTAAAAAAAAAAGAACAGAAAAAAAGGAAAAAGGTGGGGGTCCTCTCCTTTCGTGTGGACGGAGGGGGGCCACTGCCTTTGCGGTATGTGACAAGCCAAGAATGACATGTCCTCCCCCATGAGGCAAGTCCCTGACAAAAACCAAAAGTATGCAGAGCGGAGCCTTGATTGGATTAGGACCCCTCATTCAGACGTTACCTGGTGTTTTTGAACCTGCTGGCTTCAAATGCTTCCTTGTTATTCACTCCACCGATGGCAGCATGTTGGCTAAGGGCAACATGATCCATCAGAGGAGAGCTCTAGCTAGCATGATTGGTAGAGAGGCGAAGGTCACCTGTTTCTCAGATGGGAACCTTCTGGTAAATTTGTCAAATCCCTCTAAGGCAGCCATGACTAGTGCCCTTCAGACACTTGATGGCATGCTGGTGAGTGTGATGCCGCACTCTACCATGAACTTCGTGAAAGGAATGGTTTATGCAAGGGAACTCCTGGACTACAGAGATGTAATCACTTTAGAGCTGGCTGACCATGGAGCAATCAAGGTCAAACGTGTAATGAGAAAATAGGGACGGTCCTCGAGATCCACTCCTACACTCTTCATTACGTTCGACTGTGACTACCTGCCTGAGTCAGTAGGGCTGGTTGATATTGCTACCAAGTGAAGGCGGAAGTGCTACTACTGCCACTGCTTCAGCCATATGAATCGCTCCTGTCAATGTGCAAAGTCGGGGTTACCTAAAGTCTGTGTAGTGTGTAAGTTGCTCCAAGGCCACACACGATAAGTCTAAATGATGTGTGACGAAGTGTGTCAATTCTGGAGAGCTGTATCCCACTTCTTCGAAGCAATGTGCTGTGTATCTCCTTCAGAAGGAAATCCTGGTCATTCAGGCCCAGGATCATCTCTAATTTTGCAAGGCTAAGGATCTGCTCCTGGCACGCCTGAGAGGTCCTATGTCTCAGTGTTAAGAAAGACACACTCTGCTCCTGGCCCCTCTAGGACTATGAGCACGGTCGTTTCTGTGCCGATTTGGAACCCTTCTGCGGATTCTACCCACCCCGGTCTCTCCCCTGGTAAAGCTGGTGGCACAAAGAGTTCACACCCAGCCCCAGCTAAAACCAGGGCTACCCCAGCACAATAGCCTCACGTCTCTACCGAGTCATTAGACACCAGGAGGCAACACACGTGAAGTTGGTTGTGAGAGTATCTTCCATGGCTCCCAAAACTGGCCCCCAAAAGGAGGGCAGCACTAAAGGAGCTTCGGCTCCTATGCCCACAGCCAGTGGTTGGCTGGGTGGCTTGTTAGATGGTGGATCCTCCAAAAGAGGGACCTAAGGTTTTGAGGCGAAGGGAGGAAAAGACTTGCATGGTGAGTCCAACCTTCCCTCATAAGTCCTAGAAGGCAACAGGCCTAAAGTGCATTGTCCAACCAACAGCTTCCGGAGTTGTGCATCCTGGAAGTGTACGGCTATTCCTGTGAGGGTCTTCTCTTCAATGAAGGCCCTATGGATCTTCTCCTCCAAGCTAGGCCTATGGTATATTCTTTCAATGGAATTGCCGCAGACTCTGGGCCAACTGGGAGCTGCGAAGGCTGGTCTCATACCATTTCCTTTTAATTATCTTTTTGTAGGAAACCATGCTGGGCACATACCCCTTGCCCACCCTCCCGCGGTATAAGGGTTTTGTGACTCCACCACCATGGGATTGGGGCCGGGTGGTAGGATGCACCATTTACACCTGGCTTGATATCTCCATTCTTCCCGTTGCTTTAGATACCTCCTTTTAGGCAGTAGCTGTGCAGCTGCACCTGGATAGGAGGTATACTGTTATTTCTGCATACATTCCACCGTCAGCTGTCTTTGACATGGGGGACTTCCATTGCGTTTTGGCATGGCTGCCAAGGCCCTTTCTCTTGCTCAGGAACTTGAATGGGAAACACCCCCTCTGGGGAGACTAATCAATCAATCCTGGGGGTCAGGTCCTTGCCGATGTGATTGATGAGCTGGAGATAGGTGTCCTAAATGTGGATGAGTTTATGCATCACTACCAGAGAACAAGCTTCATTTTCCTGTCTTGATCTATCTTTGTGCTCTCAGGATGCACAGCCTGATTTTGGGTGGGGGGATAGTTGATGACTAGGGTGGGTCGTGGATATATAGTAAAAATTTTGAAGTGAACTTTTTTGTTTCTGCTCTCGTGAATTATTTTGAGGCTTCATGAGAAACTCCCAAATCTGGAGTTTTATCCAAATCAAAGCATGTTGAAGGGTCGCAACAAGTGATCGAAAGTTTGCTTTGCTTTCCCTTAGCATAGCGTACCTACCATACACTGTGTTGTGGGTGCTATGCCTTTAGATATACTTCTTGGTGATGTCAACTTGTTTTGTGCATACCTCAACATAGTTTTTGCTGTTATATAGCTCTGTCTTTATACTGTCTGACCCAGAATTAAGCTAAAATATCCTCGTTTTCTCCTCTGGGTCTAAATGGTGAGTTCAACCTACAAACAGACTGAGATGTTTTTGTTGGGACAGCCCCTTGAAGCCCTCAGCCAAATTGTCCTTCCAACAGGGGAAGATGTTCTGCGGCTCCTTCTGTCATGGATCAAACAGCAAGGACAATCAAAAAGCTGTCATCAATGAAGTTGTCAAAGTTTGGGAACGTGCCCAAATTCCTGTTGTCCTGCTGCGATCAATCATGAAAAAACTGGAAACCCTCGTTGCGAAGTACGAAGGCCGCAAGAAGGCGAAAAAACGTCAATTCGAGGGGGAACAAGGTCTCTGACGCCCTCCTCCAGGGACACTTGTTGTCACTGTTGACATCACAGCCCCTGCCACTTCTTCCTCCATGATCCACCTCAGCCAGGAGGACAAGAACTTCCTCGATGACCAAAGGGGCCAGAGGAAAATGGTCATGAGTACTCTTGACAAGGAGAGCGTGGCAAAAGAAGCTAGGAAACATGAGAAGTTGGCTGCTCAGAGAAGGAGGAAGGAGAAGGAGTTGGCTGAGACTTTGGAGAGGGAAGAGACAATTGAATTGGCGAGCAGGAGTTCCACCACCACTTCTTCATCCGCCACCAACACTTGCTTGGGGAAGTGCCGCTGCTTCTGTTTCTCCTCCGAAAAGGCTCAAGATCACGAAGGAACTTGCAGCAGCGGCTGATGGGTCAAGTTGACCCCTCGCTGAGCCCACTACATCTTCTCTGCCATTGCTGCAGAGCAGGGAATGCTGAGTCCGTCCACCTTGTCTATTCACTGACACTGGGAAGTGTTGCGGAAGGAAACAGCAGAAGCAGCCGTCAAGGATTATCAAAACCAAGTACAGGAGCACGATGCGTTTCTCATCCTTCATTAGGATGGGAAACTCTTGCCCACATCAGAAAGTCAAGGTCATCTCGATCGCTTGGCCATCGTTGTCACCAGTCCGTCCCTCGAAGGAGGCAAGCTCCTGGCTTTTCCTGCCTTGCCATCCAGTACCGGAGAAACAATGGCCAGCAAAGTTCAGGAGACCATCAGACACTGGATGTTTGAAGACAGAGTTAGGGGTCTCTGCTTTGACAACACTGCTTCAAACACAGGCGTCCATGCTGGCTGTTGCACACTCCTCGAACAGAAGTTGGGTCGTCTGTTATTGAACTTGGCATGCCGCCACCACATTATAGAGCTCATCTTGGCCCTCAGCCTTCGAGGCCACCTTCGGCGACGCTATGTCCAGCCCAGACATTTAACTATTCAAACGGTTCCACAAGAAGTGGCCCACTCTCGTACATGCCAATGCTACAATCATCAAAGACCCTTGGTTGGCTGACCATGACGAATGAAAGAGGACGACCCTCGAGGCTCTTGCCAAGGTGGCTGAAACGACAAGAGATGATTATAAAGAGTTTGGCAAACTAACGGCAAAGGCCATCAAGGGGGAGGTTCCCACCACCTTCCGCAAACCAGGAGCTCACCACCACGCGAGATGGATGGCGAAGGCGATCTACACGCTCAAGATCACGATGTTAAAGGATAAGTTCAAACTCACGCGAGGGAACTGCATTGCCTCCAGGAGATGAGTGTGTTCATCATCTTAATCTACGCCCGTGCCTGGTTCTAGGCTACCTTGGCTGCAGATGCTCCTTTCAACGATCTCACTCTTCCAAGATCTCCACAACTACAGAGACCTCAACTCAAAGATCTCGGAAGCCATGGTGAAGACCTTCAAGCAGCACCTTTGGTACTTGGGGACAGATCTTGTCGGCTTTGCCTTGTTCAGTAACAGAGTCACGATCCAGGAGAAGACCAAGATGGTGGAGAAGCTGGCCATTGACAAGGACCTCGACAAGAAGCGAGGGACGACCTTGCCCTAAGATCCTTCTTCGGTGACTTTGAGTGACCTTGTCACCAAGCAGTCACTTCATGGCACTGAAGTTAGATGCCTCGTTTCTCCAATCTCCTGTGCTCAGTTGGAAGGAAAATGAGGCGTACAACCAGTGGAAGGAGACTGTCCACCATCTGGCAGTGACCAATGATGCAGTGGAACGGGCGATCAAACTGATCACTGATTATTCATAGATCCTCACCAAGGACGAGAGCAATCGACAAGCTCTCCTGCAAGCTGTCGAGCACCACCGATGGCTGAACCTGAACCCTAACTGATCTTACAGAAGCATATACAAATCATTGCAATCGTTATTTCAGCCATTTTCAGTTTTATTTTGAAGAAAGTCCAGGAAATGTGCCATTCCTATAACTGTTCCTAAGTGTTCCTTGTATAGTATCAGAGTAATATTCCTCCCATATACACTGCTCTATTGTGAAATGTTCCTAGAATAGTTATTTACCTCACTTCAGAGCAAATAGTTTCGTTTCTGTGTCATTTATAGTTGATGTGAATAAATATTTAAGCTTTGGAAATGAACACTTGTATAGTCTTTGTGCTTTTTTTCCCTTGTTATTCCTCAATAATTCATGGGTGCCATAAGAGATTTCAAACTTATATTTTTTTTACCCATCCTATCGATGACCTCCATGGTATTGATCACTTTCCCATTGAAATATCATTTTCTGGGCACCTGCCGCCTATGAGCACCCGCTGGTGGTGCTTGGTGCAGGCGCAGTGGTCCATATTTCAGAAAATGACTTTTTTCTCTTTCTCAGTAAAGGAGTTTAGGTCGATAGATGAGACCATTGAGTTCTTTGGCAATCTCATTGCCGTGGGCCTAACTACTATTCCTAGAATATCTGGCTATTTTGCATGCCGACTGCTCCCGTGGTGGTCATCTGAGTGTAAGGCGGCCCTCAAACAGAAGCGTTATGCCTACATGCGCTATAAACACCGCCCAAACGATTTCATTGTAGGTGAATTTCGTCAGGCTAGAGCTAGGTTCCGGTACATTTTGAAGCACTCCCACTGCTCCTCTTGGTGGGCATACATGTCTTCACTTAATGGGAAGACCCATCTAGCAGAGGTGTGGAAGCGAGTCAAAAGAACTCTGAGAATGGGACCGCACTCTCGGACCCTGCATAGGTGGTGGAATCATTCATGACCACTTTCTCCGCATTCTCTAGCCAGGATCCTGCTCCGCCAGCATTGAATGTGTGTCTCAATAGGCTGCTGACTGGACTTTACTTCCAGAGGCGGAGAACCCTTCAACGACAGGTTTACTTTAATTGAGTTGCGTTCCGCTCTCGCTTTATGTCCTGACACTGCCCCTGGCCCGGATGATGCTTCGACAACCTGGGTGAGCTAGGCATGGCCTTTCTGTTAGATTTTTTCAACCTGGATCTGGGTAGA
The DNA here is from genome assembly GCA_963969495.1 of Ceratothoa steindachneri. Classification (NCBI taxonomy): domain Eukaryota; kingdom Metazoa; phylum Arthropoda; class Malacostraca; order Isopoda; family Cymothoidae; genus Ceratothoa; species Ceratothoa steindachneri. The sequence goes on along the minus strand of OZ018319.1, from coordinate 88,141,221 downwards.
GGGTAGCCTCCCAGACTCATGGGGAATCGCTACTGTGTTCGCTTTTTGCAAACCCAGGAGAGAGCACTCTACCCCAGCCAGTTTCCGCCCAATCTCTCTAACCTACTGCATATGCAAGTTGGTGGAGAAATTAGTAAATGTTAGATTAGCCTTTTTCTCTGGTCAGCGGAGGCCCTCTCTCTTCTTCACAGTGTGGTTTCTGCAAGTTCCACTCCACGTAGGATGCTCTGTTCCGACTGGAAAATGCCATCTGCGAGGCCTTCCTTCATAGACCTCTCTACGCCACACTGTTTTTCGATCTGGAGAAGGTCAATGCGACCAGATGGCGATATGGTATCATGGAGACACTTAATGATCGTTCATTCAGTGTATGGGTGGTGGGAGCCCTCTCCGGCCCAATGGAGCAAGAAGAAGGTGTCCTGCAGGAAAGTGTCACACTATTTACCCTGAGCAACAATGGCATCACCTCAGTGCTTCCGGAAGATGTTCTTGTTATGCTCTACATGGATAACCTTTCAATCTCTTTTTAGTGCAGCCCAGATGCCAACTCTTGAGCATCGACTCCAACAGGCATTGAACCGCGCCGCTCACAATGCTGAGGCGCACAACTTGGGTTTTCCTTCAAGAATAAGGTGGTGAACTTCTGCCACCATCCAATGGCTCCACCCTTCCCGACACTTGTTTCTCAATGAAGTGCACATGCAAGTGGTGCACTCGCACCGTTTCCTTGATCTTGTATTTGACTGATGCCTCACCTGGCAGGCTCATATTCCCAGCTTTAGGGTCTCTTGAACCTGTGCCATGGATATTCTTCGCTCTTTGACATTCAGTGCATGGGGGTGCTGATAGGGTTACTGCCTTACTTTTTTATTGATCCTTTGTTTGTTTGAAGCTCGACTACGGATGAGAGTTTTATGCATCTGCAGCTGAGCATGTATTGCCAAAGGTGGACTTCATCCATCACACCATTCGACTGGTGACCAGTCCCCCATTGAGAGCCTACTTGTCGATGCTTGGGAGATGCTACTCACTCTGCGCCAGGCATAGTGCATCATTCGCCTGTATGCGCAAGTCCAGTGCCTTCCTCAGTTGCTGACAGCTCTCACTGCATGCGCAGCTGATCTCGACAGTGCCCATGCCACTGAGAGACGCCAGTCATATCCTAAGCCATTTGAGTTTAGTGCTAGGAAACTTTGAGAGCTTGGTATAGCTCCCAGGCCAGTGGCTCTCCTGGTCTGCCCAGGATGTCACCCTGGAAGGTACCACTTTTGACTATTCATCACTATGCCTCTGCTCACAAAACTTCTACCACATCAGGAGTACTGCATTCAGCCTTTTTGGAGTACATTTTGTGTCATGCTGGAACTGTGCCAGTGTATACGGATGGCTTCCAGTCTCAAGAGAGTTTTCGTTTTCCACACCATATCCTCTGTTTGAAGTCAGTGGTGCTCTTCCAGGTGCTGCATCTATCTTCATGTCTGAGCTGGTATGGAGATAATGTGATATTCCCGGTTCGGAGACTGAGACCCAAGAGCCCCGAGTGCTCTTGAGGCATTGGAATCTCCACATCCTCTGTTTTGCGGTATCTGTGATGTCACAGTTTTGGTGAGTCTGGCAGATTATCTTCTACTTGGTTCCTGGACATGTAGAAATTGCGAGGAATGAGGGCGCCAAACAGTCCACAAATTCTGGTCAACCAGGCCAGTGTTTCGCTCTTGCTCACACGATACATGGCTGGAATACAGATTCCCTCTGGGTGGCTTGGTATAGAAGATGTGCGACGGTTGAGGGGAACTTAAAGTTACATCCAATTGCACCATGACTGTTCCCATGGGCTTAACTCCCAATGCTGCGATGGCTTCAGGTTGCTTTCTGTCATCTCCGAATTGGACACAGTCACAGGATGCACCACCATTTGATGGAGCACTCACCTGCACCTTACTGCACTGATGACTGCATTGTCCCCCAGACTATTCAGCACATTCTTGTTGAATGTCCCAGTCTGGATGATCTTTGCGCATGTTACCTGTCCCAGTACTGGGACGAGCAGGATCGCTGCCACTTGTCCCTTGTACTTGGGACGGATTCCTGCATACATGTAGACTTATGGACTATACGACCTTTTGGAGGAGGCTGGCCTCTTCCACTTTATTTGACTGTTTGTTGTGGGTCGCATGCTCCTGCGCCGGGGGGGAAGCAGTCCTACCTTCGATGCTAGAACACGCTTCCTTCTTGTTACCTTTTTCATTTTTATCCTTGTTATTTATTTGTTTTTTAATATAGCCTAGTCATAGTCTGTATTGAGTATGGCACTTATGCTCAAGTAGGTAGTTGCCATATAGGCTCCTAAAAAAAAAAAATCTCTGATTCTGTGGACAGCCATTTGACTGGCATTGATCTGCTTGACAATGTCAGCCTTGTTGTGGTCCATACACAGGAGATTGGAGATCTTGATTCTTTTTACTTCGAACACACCTGCACACAATGGAAAAGATGTCTTAATGACATGTGCTAGAAAAGTAGAACTTTGTTTGTTTATTTAGAACTTTTCCTATTAAATCCCAAACCTCTAGAAAAATTAAAACTGAATGTCACAGAACTTTTGAAAAATCCTTTAGTTCTAATCTTTTGATACACAGTTTTCTCCTAACTTTTCAATAAGGCACCAGTAATTACATCATTTACCTTGTATAAAAATTGTATTCTTGGAAAAAACTAAACCTTATCTACAAAAATGGATTGCATGCAGATTTGAATTCGGTGTGAAAATTTCATAGAATCATTTAAAACTTCTCAGTCATCAAAAATCACAAAGACCAGTGTTATTGTTCTATCTATATAAAACAATTTTGAATAGTACATAAAGTGGAAACTACATTGTATTTTTTTAATCTTGGCTATTTTTCTAGCCTTTAGACATCTTGGGAATGATAATAGGAACAGGATCATTAAATAAAGCATTATCCTTAAAATTTCCAAAGATTTATAGATGAACTGAGTGGGTATGTCTCGAAGGGATATGAATAATTCAATATTTTTTAACATATTAATATCTATAGATAGCTAAGAGCCTATTAGGGCTTATTTAGGCTCAAGGGATCTTCACTACAACTGTTGTATACTTGGCTCTTTATCACTGCCATAATAACTAATATCTACAAAATCCTCCTTACATCCATGTTGCCTTAGAGTACTCTACTGGATTTCTATTGATCCTATTCTTTGAATAAAGAAAATGCAGTTTAAGGTAGGCAAAAACAATTAGTAAATTTCCTTTTACAGAAAACATCAACTACTGTACGGTTGTTTGATCGTGGTGAATATTTTACTCTTTATGGAGAAGATGCTCTACTAGCAGCTAAGGAGCTATTTCAAACTATTTCAATCATTAAGTATCTGGGTTCAGGTGAGCATTATTTTTTTGTTTTAAAACACTTTAAGCTGAGATTCTTAAGGCTTACATATGGCGAGTCAAAAATGAATTCTAAAGGTATTTTCCTATGGTAAATTATTTCTGATTGTTAAACCTGCAATGGGGTTAGGTTTAGCATATTCAACCATACTGTATCTGACATCTGGATGATTGCATGCCCTCCTAGCACCAACACCCACAGGTGGATCTGTAGCTATATATCTTTCACACATTTTCACTTCATCATTTTCTTTACAGATCTAGCTTTAGAAACTTTTATGGGTTTTTGCTTCTTAGTTTTAAGTAACAACAATCTTGGGGTAGTGGCTGTAGATTCATGGTTTTTTATCTATGAAATCAATCCTGGATATTTAGCAGAACTAAATTTCAAAGAATATTCTGTGTAATTTTCATTGAAATTAAATGAGTACTTTCTTAAAATGTAGATTCTGGTATTTTATATTTTTTATCCTCTATATAAAATATCCCCAAACCATCTCTCACTCTCCCCATTTAAATTGAACAGGAAGAAAGTAAGGTAAATAAAAAACATAAGGCAATGTGGCAATGGTTGCCATATTCAAATCATTTATACATTTACCACTCACCACACTGCTGGCCTTGGAAGCTATGCACTCAAAGGTTTTGTTCTTGCAAGTAAAATGCACAATGTTGGTAAGGTGAGGGAGCCGTCATTGACCCTGTCCTAATACCAGTAATATGTCATGGATACCTGACAAGGGTTGGTATAGACTTATACCTGAAGGAGCAGCATCTCCTTCTAGCCCCAGTGCCCCAGCATTCTTAAACTAGTTTTAGTCTACCTAGGTTTTATTCTTTCTAGATATTTCCATTTTACCCTTTTTCCACCACTGCAAACCTCTTCTTCTTAGCTATTTTCTTTGCTCATTCATTCCTGGTTGGAGCTGGTTTACCCCTCCCTTTTGGCTCTGGATGGGGGTGTTGTTTTGGTGTGTCTACATTCTTCCCTCCCTTTTTCCTTCTCTTTCCTCTGACTTTCTTTTTCTTGTATCTCTTTCGCACACATGCAAAGGGATGTCATGTGCCATCTGGATGTTTGTGTACTCCTAGCTCCGACAACCACAATTTCTACTCCTGGCCCTAATGCATCGAGCAAGATGCTATATATCTTCCTCACATTTTCACCCTTTTTACTGCACCATATCTTGCCCAAGCCAGAACATGCCATTTTAAGTTCACACTTTCCTTTTGCTCATATCTTTCTGATTACTGATTTTCAGATGATCTTTTCAGGCTTTAGAATTTATTGCAGCATATTTGTTCAGTCTTCAGACCACCCTGTGGTGAGATTGACCATATGCCATGTGATCCACCTCAAAATGTTTACTAGGATTAGCTTTAAGGGTCCATGCTGGGCTTTGTGGTCATAACTTATTGGTTGTAATGGACCAGTCTATTCAATATAGCAGTAATCTGATTACTCTGTCAGTTTTATTTTCTTAGCAGTATTATAGCAAAAATTCTATATAATTATCAAATTTTACCAAGAATTTGGTTATATGAAGAGGAAAAATGAATTTAATACTAAAAGTAATCTAATAACTCTTTTTTTTTTACTCTTCAGATTCCAATAAAGTCCCATCAGTGGTTTTGAGCAAATTGAATTTTGAATCCTTTGTCAGAGATCTCCTTTTACTCAAGCAATATAGAGTTGAAGTTTACAAGCAGAAATCCTCTGCAAAAAATGACTGGGAAGTGGCTTACAAGGTTTGTTTGGACATGTACTCTCTATAGATTGATGCCATCATAAGCTCTTTTTATTCCTTAATTTTATAACATTATCCTTTAATCTTTTAATAAAACATGTGGATTCTATCATTCCCCCCCCCCCTCCATTGACTATCAATTCAAATGCATATTATATGCTTTAATAATTTTTCATATAGTGTAAACAATGGAGAAGTTTAACAGGTGGCTAAGTAAAAGTGTAGAATAGCAAAAAAGATCATAATAGTGGATTTATTCAATACAGTGTCTGAAGAGGTACATTGAAAATATCCAAGGTTACTGGATCACCCTGTTTTCATGAATTTTGCATTTCAATATGTGATATACCCTCCTGGCCCCAGTGTGGTGGCAGGGTCCTACTGTCACACTACCTGTTGCACAAGTAGAGCTGCCTGGATGTGTGAAGGGAGGACAATGAAGGGTAATCTAATTCTAACTTTATTTACATCCAGGAAACGGGTAAAAGACAAAAATGACAAACCCCCAAATAATTGCAACTATTATATATATACAGTCGACTTCGCTTATAAGAAATGCTGTTTATTAGAAACAGCCGCCTATAAAGACAAACAATGCTAATCCTGAATTAAATCCTATGTAACTGTGCTAAATTCATTCGGATATAGGGAGCCAGAATCCGGTTACAAGGAGTTAAAAAGTACATAAATAAATGTTTTTCCATAATGTATAAATATGCAACTTAATATAATATAAAGGTTTATATTGTATCTACCACTTTACAACCTACTATAAAAGTTCATGTGGTATATATATTTTTTGCTCAAAATATAGGTAGATAACCTATAAATGTTTACCATTAAGGTGTTTTCTATGACTGTACAGTCATTCAAGCATTGTTTACATTCTGTGTTGCTTGGCTTGTATTAGACATATGCACATATTGCACATTGACTATTTATTTTTTATTTATCTGATTACCCTTACAAATGTTGAGGAAAAGAAACTCACTAAGGATTAAAGAAAAAATTCAAATTTTGGACAAAATTTAAGTTATAATGGAAGCTTGAATTCATCCCAGTTTTCTGAAACCTTAGGTATTCCAAAAACTACACTTTCATGACTGCATAAGAATGAAAACAAGCTTCACATTACAGCAAAAGAATTTCCCACAAGGAGGAAAAGTAAATGTCACACTAAAAATCTTAAAGTTGAAAATGTTTTAAAGAGATGGTTTGAAATCATTATCAAGAAAGTAAGTGTAAGGCTTAACAGTGAAATTCTTAGAGAAAAGTCCAAAGTTTTTCGCAACAGAGCTGGGATATCCAGAGTTCCAAGCAACTGATGGGTGGTTTTCAAGATTTAAATCTCGCAATTAAATAAGATACAAGAGAGCTGGCTCATGGAGAGAAGGTCAGTGTGGATTTATATCTAGCTAAAGATTGGAAGTTTTCAACACTGCCCAAACTTCTAGAACAATACTCTTCTAATGACATCTATAATGCAGACAAGAAAAATGCAACACCAGATGGTTTGTGCACATTTAGAACGGAAACTGTGATGGGCTTAAAAAAAAAAGTGATGGACCGTATTACAGTTCTAGTTTGTGCTAACATGTCTGGAAGTGACAAAAAAAATGTTGGTTATGGGCAAGGTGGCTAAACCTTGGTTTTTAAAGGGTTAAGTATGGAGTCATTGCCTGTGGAGTATTTCTCAAATAATAAGTCATGGATGATGTCTGTAATTTTTGTGCAATGGGTAATGAAATTGAATGTGCAACTTCAAACGAGTAACAGAAAATTTTGCTTGTGGATAATTGCACTGCCCATTTACACCTAGAAGGCTCATCAAATATTCAATTAGAATTTTTGCCTCGTAATACCATATCACTCATTCAGCCAATGGATATGGGAATCATAAAGAATCTTAAGATGTCATACCGCTCCGCTTTAGTGCAATTCAAACTGAGATCTATTGCAGACTTGCATCTTCTGTCAGAATCAACTGTGAAAGACGTAAGTGCAAAAATATCAATTTTGCAAGTAATCAAGTTCTTAGTAGATAGTTGGTGCAGAATTAAGAAGAGCACCATAGTTAACTGTTACAAACATTGTAGCTTCAAATATGTTGGCAAAAGTAATGACCCTGCAGATTTTGATACAGAAGAAAATGCTGATTACAACAGTGATGTAATTAAAGGTAACAAATGCCGAAGAATATCTAGAGATAGATGGTAAATTACAGTGTTGTGATGATAATGAAGAGGACCTTTTGGAATTGATCATTGATGATATTAAGCAGACACAAAGTGACAATTCGAACATTCAGGATGAAGATGATGTGCAGGAGCCTCAAGTTGCCATTATCAGCGACAATGAAGCGAAGATAAGTCTTTGAAGATTTGAGGTTGTACTTTATGAAGGAGGGTAATGAAACCAGCCCAAAGTTAGAGTTGGATGCTTGCTATGATTTTGTTGTTTCTAAAATTTCAAATAAATAATTTACCATTTGCTTTTTCCAGTGCAATATTTATGTGTGTATCTTACTATGTATTGCACTATTTCATTTCATGTTCTATTGTTTATTGAATCTTAATTTCTATGTATGTTTACAAAATATGTATTGAGTGAGTATTATTTGTGTAAAATAAAATAAAATAAATAAATAACTTGGATTTTATTTCGCAAATAGAACAGCCCACATTATAATGTAATAAAATGTACTATGAACATTATATGGATTAGTTAAAGATTATAAACATACTTACTAATATACATTGAGTCAATTGCCATTCATAAAGAAGACTATAGTATGTAATTTAACAGTGGCTTTATATGAAACTGTATAAAAAACTGCATTTTAACACCAACTTCAATAAGCATTGAACTAAATTTTGGTCCCAATGGGGTCCTTATAAGCGAGGTTGACTATATATATATATATATATATATATATATATATATATATATATATATATATATATATATATATATATATATATATATAAAACAATCGTAACAAAACACCGTCTTGAAATATAGGCTATTGGTGAAGCAAAAAAAAAAGTTCATTTCACACCCCAAACTGAAACATGAAACATACAATAAAAAAATATATATGTATCAGTCCTGAAAATATTCAATAACTGGCCAAAAGAAACCAGAATAAGGGGAGGAAAGGGAGGGGGAGGCAGGCCTGCTTTCTTCTGAGGTTCTGTACAGTTCTGGAGGGCTGCCTCATTAGACTGTTCTGAGCTTACAGTGAACTGGGAAGAACAGTGGTTGCACTACCGCTTGGGGATAATTCCAGGTTTTCACACCTAACCAACTGAGAATGCAGTGGCTTGGATCATCCTCACTCACTCTATCCCTTGTCACAACTTGCTCCAACATCTCAACTAGTCTAATCAGTCCCAAGGAGCTGAAAAGGAGAAAGCAATTTTGTCAAGGATTCACTGCCACACTCGAACATCCCTACCACTAACATACATACAATCATACCTACTCACACAGACAAATACTCACCTGGTCTCTTATCCAGCTCCTTTTCCTAGTCATACTTATCACTGGCCTGTCACTTGACACCACAAATCTTACATATTCTTAACTTTCACTATACTAATTTTAATTGCTGAAAAATCCATCTGCTACAGAAGAATGAAATGAATGGGAAGCATGGTATAATTCATTGGGTCTCCCACTCGGATCACTGTTCCTCCACTCAGTCATTCCATACACCCTGAAATAGAAGAAGGGATTAGGCATTTTAAAGTTGTGAGGGGAGGCAAACTCCTACCTAAAAATCAAACTACTACACTAGTACTCCAAATAGTCACAAAACTACTGGCTTTAACCCTTCAAAACAGTGCACTTTCATCCTTTTTCATCTTTTTATACAAACCCTTTCTCACCTGTTTTTTTTAGGGGTGTCTGATGTATCATGGGCAACCACACTGAAGTTGACATTTGGAAGACTTTGTCCTTTACCCCAATGCCTGCAAGGAAGATTTGGCAGTAGTGGTAACTGTCCCACTACAACTACTGCCTAGCGATATGTGCCCTCTTTCCAGTCCCCATTTGTGCCTCTTAATACCTTCAACTGTCTTTTCCTTAATTCTGACTAATTCTATCTAGTATTAAGGGCCATGACAAATGAGAGGTTTTGGAACCTTTTATAAACAATGTTCCTTGAAGCAGGGGCTGTGAGAGACCATGTTTGAGGGTTTCTAGGCATTGGGGCATTATTAATGCGATGAGTAGTTTATGAACTAGTAGCTCCATTGCTAAAGTGTAATAGGTTGACCACCCTTCTGTGACCTTTCTTGGATGCCTAAGGCTGTACTGCATATGAGAAGTTGGAGTTACTGCATGTTGGTGGCCAGGTCAACTAAAAGGCTCATTCAGCTTAAGAGTCTGTCACTAAATCTTAATATCCTGTTAATGACCATTCTAGTAAAATTTTGGTGTGGCCTTTTGGGTTTGACTAGCTTGTGGCCCGTAAGGGGCACGATGATGTGTTTTTCTGGCTGTCATGCTGATGAGACTCGGTGCCCCATCTGGCCCCAGTTTAGCCTCTCTTCCTTCCTTCACTAACCCCTAATATCTGTCTCTTGTACCACCTCCCTCATTGTGCCCCTGCTTTTCCATCGTCCCTTTACAATCACCTTTTCTCTACCCTTTTGTTGGCCCTTTATTCTCCTGCCCATGGACCTCCTCGATCACAGCCAGACTCTCACTTGAACCATGGAACTCAACACTCCTATGACAAGATATTATGCTTGGTGACCCTAATTGCTCATAAGCCAGTCACCAAGCCGGATCCGTCATCCCGACCTGCCCACCATGCCGCATGTAGGATTTGGTCTGGGTTTTCCCAAGGGGTGGTGGAGAAGGCATATACCACCCCTCCCAGTGATAGCAGCCTGGGGTCAATCAAAGGCGCCCAGTAATGCTGAATCCCTTGTTGGGGTCAATGTTGGCCATCACAGGCAGGGGTGGTGAAATCTTGCTTATGGCCATCGTCGGAGCTACTCTCGGACAGCTCCACACTAGAAAAAGAGGTCTCCCTCTACCCCCTGTGGTTTCTCAGGCCCCTTCCGCTTTTTCAGCACTCCCCCCACAACACAAAAAAACTTCTACCAGAGAAGAGGCTTACTCCTCTCCTAGTTGTACAGGTGCGGTGGACCTTTTATAGCAGGGCAAATTGGCCTATGCCCCCTAATGTCCTGCAGTCATGCATCTCCAGTTTACATGGGGTCAGTGTACTTGCCTCCCCCGCCCCCCTCTCATCCCCGACAGAGCCAGTTCGCCAGCTATAGGCAAGACAAAAGGAACCTCAAATGGCATCTGTGATGTCTTGGGGGGGGGGGGGGATGGCTATATGGAGGCTTCCCTGAGTCCACCCCACTGCAAGCTTCTCCCGAGATTTTTTGGGCTCCCGATAACTCACAAGGAGAGGAGGGATCTCCTCCTCCAGCTGGTGCCCTTTGATAGCCAAGACATTCTCCATTTCAGAGAAGGAACGACTGCGTCGTCCCCCAGACTGTTCGGCACATTCTTGTCGAATGTCCCAGTCTGGGTGATCTTCGCGCACGATACCTGTCCCAGTACCGGGATGGGCGGGGTCGCTACCGCCTGTCCCTTGTGCTTGGGACAGATTCGTGCACACTGACTTGTGGACTTGTTGACTTCTTGGGGGAGGCCGGCCTTCTCCCTATTATTTAAGCAAGGTTTGTTTGTTTTTTTTGTTGTTTTTTTGCATTTGTTTTGTTTTTTGTTTTTTTGCATTTGTTTTGTTTTTTTCTTTAGTTGCACGCTCCTGCGCCGGGGGGACCTCTCCCCGACGCACCAGCTTGCTTCCTTTCCCCGTTTTGGGGTGTTTTTTTTTTTTTCTCTTTAATTTCATTTTAAAGTAGCCTAGAACTAGGCCAGTTTTAATACGGCGACTAATGCCCAAGTAGGCAGTCGCCAGATGAGCTCTTAAAAAAAAAAAAAAAAATAAAAAATTCAGAGAAGGATCTTGCTGGGACCAACCTATCTGGCCTAAGGGCCTTCTAGCAGTGGAGAGAAGCAGGTTCATTCCTCACCCTCCTCTCCTATAACCTAGTATTAGGCTGTAACTCGAGTACAGCAACTTTTGCCCTAGTAGGCAGTCGCCAGATGGGCTCTTAAAACCCCCCGACTGTTCAGCACATTCTTGTTGAATGTTCCAGTCTGGGTGATCTTTGCACACAATATTTGTCCTGGTACCTGGATGAGTGGGGTTGCTACTGTGTGGCCCTTGTACTTGGGGTGGATTTGGGCACACAGACTGGAGCATCCAACCTTTTGGAGGAGAAGAGCCTCCTCCATTTTATTTGACTTTTTTTGGTTTTGGTCCCATGTTCTTAAGTAGCCCCCCCCCCCCCACATGACGCCGGAATGTGCTTTGTTGTTCTTCTTTTAGTTGTTTTGTCTTTTTATTTGTTTGGTTTGGTTTTTGAATTTTAGAGTATCTCTGCACTAGCCTGAATTTTTAATTATGGTAACTTAATCCATTGAATGCAGTTGCCAGAAGGGCAGTTCCCATTGCTCCTCCTTTTTCTTTTCTTTTGAACTTTTGTCAACCCTTTTTTCAATGTGCCAAAAAGAGACATTGACCAAGACTTTAAAGAAGAGCCATTTTGCATTTGAGCAAAAATATGAAATTATAAAACAATGCCAAGCTGCAATATCCATTAAAAACATCTTTTAAATATTTTTTAAGCTCTTTAACCACTTCTATAATCTTGAAAGATATTTAACTGTAGTTAAAAATGAAACAAGATATTATTATTCCCCAAATAGAGATATTAATAGCATGGATTAATGATCAGACACAAAGATTAAACATGGCTGCTACCTATGCCACAATTTGTGCAAAAGCATTGTCCATTTTTGCATTGCTCAAGGACAAAAAAAGAATACTGTAAATATTTTTTGGAAGCAAGCAGCGGATGGTTGGAGTGAGTTAGCTGGCAAAGTTGAGAAATACATTACACATACAGGTGGATATTCAATTATCCACTGAATCTTGTGATTGTCTATTTTGTTTTACATATAGACTCATTAGGGAAATTTTTGGTAATGATGATAATTGTGATCTATTCCTTTTTATATTTCCATTAATGTCATAGTTGTATCACTACAGGCTCAGTGGGATTGCATTTCCTGTGTTACCAAAAAAGTAATTTCCCCCTTTTTACAATTCTTTCAACTCTTTTCAACTATTTAAGTATATTTTCCCCCAAAAATTTAATCTTGATATTGAATAAACTAACATAAACAATGCAGAAGTAAATTTTAGAAGTCCACATTTTTTTCTCTGTTGGCATTGCTTCCCAGGAGCAGATGGCATCTCTGTTTCCTCTGAATGCTTAAAAGATTAATGGAGAAAGGCTTTGATACTCAGTCTGTGCTGTTTACCCCATTAATGTTACTACAATTAAGTGGGGCAGTACCTTCTGTGTGGTTGTCCTTAAAGACCATGTTATAGGGGAGTAACAACCCCCTGTGGTAACAGTCCATTCAACAGTTAGGGAAGTGAGAGTTCAATTTTAGCTTAACCTCACACAGATTGGTTTTCTAAGTGTCCAATTTAACAGTGAATGACAAAGTAGTCTGATATCAAACTATAACTGCCAAGTTATAAAGGTTGGATTTAAGACTTGTGAAAATGGATTACTATAAGTGTAGAATAATTTCTCTTTACAAATATTTTCTGTAATATTATTCTAAAAAATTGCAGGCTTCTCCAGGAAATTTAGTTCAGTTTGAGGATATTTTGTTTGGTTCTGGCTCTGAATTGAATGTAAATGCAGGAGTTTTGTCACTTAAGCTCTCTGTTGATTCTGGCAAAAAGGTAAGACTAATAAATTTTTTACATATTTGCTTTATTTTTAATTGTGGAGTGTTATGATTAATTGCAGCTCAGAATTCATACCACCCTCTCGCAAATAGATGTGAATATTTAATTTGAAAGTGTCATGATCAAACTGGAATATTGTGATGGATGATGATTACATTTGCAGTGATATGTATATTCTTTAGAAAAATATTTATTCAAGTACAATATATCACTTTTCTACAGAAGGATTGAGTTGGAGACAAAGTACAAATGGAATATATTAACATAGGATTAAAGTGTTGCCATTAATAGAATGATTGCTGATTTTGATGTTGAATGTGTTTATATCTATATTGTCTTTAAAATTGCTAGTTTAAGTGATTATTTGATTGCTCATTGAGTTGATTGCGTACATCCTTGCTTTGAGTAATTGCTTTGTTTTGTGTGGATAAGTTTATTAATGCATTTTTATGGGAATTGAGTCAACATAGCTGAGAGTTGTAGTTTTGTTGCATACAAATATTACTAATTATATGAAATTCAAAATTATTAATTCGTCCTTCCATTAGGTGGGGATCCATGGCAAGAGTTTGCAAAGTTCTCTAGCTATTCTTAGTCTGATTTGAGGATTTAGAGTTGGTCAAGAAATTTTATGTAGGTAGTGTTCCTTCCCCACTGTTGGGATAATTGGGAGCTGACTGGTTTATTCTCATGGAATCCTATGTTGTCATAGTTTCTTAAAGGTTATTTGTATGTGTGGAATCTTTATGGGTAGAACATGGGGCCCATCGTGTGAGATAGTTACAAAGGTATATCTTTATAACAGTTTGACTGCAAGTATTTATGTGATTGTTCACATAAAGGTACTTTTGTCATACATGGTGAGGGGTCATCCACATTAGTTTGATGTTGCCTTGGCTGTTTAATATCTTAATGGATCAACTGCTGAAAGAAATACAAATGGGAATGATGGAATGAGGTGTGAAGTTGGTGAAGGATGAATTTTATTTATGTTCGTATATACTGGTGATAGTGGCCTAGATAAAGGGATTTGGAAATGTTGGCAAAGCCTTTGACAGGGACTGTATAAGAAGGGGGCTGAGTGACTGTAGAGAATAGTAATGTATATAATTGTATTTAGGCATGAGGATGCGGTAGGGTTTGATCTTAGAATGTCTAGGGTTACCCTTGAAAAACAAGTGCAAAGTTTTAAACATGTACGATCCATTAGTAAAGATCGTGGTAAAGATAGAGCAGATTGTGACCAGAGGGTTTTAAATGGTATGAAAGTCTCTGGGTTGATCAGAGTTACTGATTGCAAGAGTTTTTTCTGTTGAATTTCCCAGGAAGCTGTATGGAAATATGGTATGAAAGAAGGAAAGATCTCTAGTGAGAACATTGCAAATTGACAACTTGAGAGGGATGCTTGGTGTGCAAAAAGTGGATAAAGTGAGGAATTAATGGGTAAGAGATGTTTATGGTGTCTGAGGTTGTGTCTGGAAATGTTCTGAGGTGGTACAGGCATGTAAAAAGAATGGATGGAAGTTGACCTAAGAGATTGTTAGGGTGTGAGTTGGAAGACTGCATAAAATGTGTGTTGATTATGTGGATGTTTTAGAGAGAAAGTGCTGAGTGTGGAGCAAGCTGATGACTATAATAGAAGTGTATGCTGGAAGTTTTGTCAGGGTGTGTTTGGGGCATTCTGTTATATGCTACAGCACATAACACCCCAATGCTATGAAGAGCCATTCAACACAAACTCTATGAGGCTGTCTTTTTGCTGAATAGTGCATGAAGGGTACAGGGTGCATAGTTCTTGTAGTGTTGAAGTGCTCTGATCCATTTGTTGCAGTGTTTTTCATTCAACTGATGATTTGTTTTTCATTCAACTGATGATTTACTGCTGCTAATATAAGAATAAATATAATGAAGCCACCCTCCACACCCACAAGCAGCATATCCACCCCTCACTCGCCTATGTCTCTACAGCTTGGGCATGCATCTCAATTACACTTGCCTGTACACTACAAAAGACAAAGCAAGACACTCCGCTTCTCCATTGGATGTACCCATGGCACCCCAATAAACCCTTTATGCTTCAATACCAAGGTCATACCCATCAAACACTATCTAGACTACTACAGAATGCAATTTCTACATAGTACGTGAAACCCAAGCCACCCATGTTATTACATGCATGACCCTCTACATAACCGGACCATGTCTACCCATAAAACAATTCACATAGCACACCATAGCATACAATCTCTGGGTCCAAATCACCACCTCACTAACCATTCTATCAGATATCAAACCAGAAGAAACATCCCTCCCATGTCACACACCAGTCATGGCAAAGCTCTGGTGTGGTCAACATACAAATACGGCCCTGGCCTGACCAATACAGAAGTCTGTTCCCATTGCTACCAGGTACCTGACACTGTTAGGCACATATTCACAACATGGCCGAAACTTGCACAATTAAGACAAAACTTGTTGATACAGAGTTCTGAGTCTCTGAGAGAACTCCTTAAGTTGGCAGAGTTTTCAAGGCAAGGCCCCTAAGGCATGATGGAGCTTAACCGGGCACAATTTGGTAAATATTGGAATGAGAATCTCATTCTTAGAGAAGTGGATAAATCTTTGGGAGTCAAACTATTTAATTATTAATTTGTGGCCCCCAGGTTCTCTTCAGTCAAACCTGACAACAGTCAGGATTGCTGCCATTGCGAGCTGTCACGATAGTCAGCTCTGAAGTGGTTGAGGGAAGGGCAAGTAAAGATCAGACAAGTCAAACTATTGGAAGGATATGTTAACTTGTCTCCAATTTAGTGTTTCACATTTCAGCTGGTTGGTGCTGCCCACATTGATGTAAATGAGCAAGCATTGTTGGTGTGTCAATTTATTGATGATGATGTTTTCACCAATCTTGAGGCTCTCATTGTCCAGCTTGGAGCGCGAGAGTGTATCATTTCTCCTGGTGACATGGGTCCGGAGAATGTCAAACTTAAGCAGGTTGGGACTCATGATGGTTGCTTTATTTGCAGTGGTTGTGATTGCTTTCACTTTAGATTCTCCCCAGTGGTGATTATCGCACTGGAGGCTTTGGATGAATGTTGGTTGGATGAATCCATAGTTCTACCTAAGTAGAGGATAGACTTTTGAGTCTTTCCTCCCTCCTTTCCACTCTGTCTTCAAAGGATAACTGTATTTTAGTCTCTAACAATCTACAAGAGGTTATAAGTAAAATGTTTATTCTCATTGCATGGTTTTTCTGGTTTGTGTAGATGTGTTCAGTCAAAAAGAAGAAAAGAAAATGTAGTGCAGTTCCCCCGTGACTTTTCATGTAACAGTCTAATTGTAGATTCCAAGCTTCTTATCATTTTTAGCCTTTTTTTTAATCTCTTGTCTCGAGTTCCTAATTGTCAACATGTCATGTTAATTTTTCTTCAGCAACCAGTTATTGCATTATAAGTTCTAGGCCCATTTTGTTTGTTCATATTTGTTCTGGGAGCTTTTGAAATGCAATTTTTCTTGCCTGTACTTTATTACTGCAGGTTTGATGTTTTCCTGAGGCAGTTCTCATCGAATCTTCCTTATCACAGTCTTGCTCTCTAAAGTGTTTATGCCTCATTACTGTTTAACAGTGTTCCCAATGAGAATTTCTTTTCTGCTCTTTCCATCTTAAGTATTTACGTTTCACAAAGTTTACTGCGCAAGTGTTTTCATTTTCTTTCCCTACTTTTTCAATACTTTCATTTCTTGTGTTTGCTCTTGCTTTGTGACTTGCCGAAATGCTGGCAAAATGGCCTTTTTCTCTTGTTGGCGGAAGATTGAGCTCTCTCTCTCTACCTCTGTTGTAGGTCCTTTCCCGCAACCAGCTTCTTGTGACAGAGAGAAAGCGGGCTGATTTTTCGGCCAATGATGCTGTCCAGGATATCAGCAAGTTGGTTAAAGGGCAGGAAGATGCTGGCCCCGCTATCGCCGCCAGTCCCGAAATGGCGCTCACGAATGCCGTCGCTGCACTCGTTGCTGGCATCAAGTATTTGGAGGTGAGATCTTTGGTCTTTTCCCTGTGATAACTCTCAATACTTATCAATGAGTATTGCATATTCTCGAGGTGAAGGGGACGCAGAAACTTCTGAGGGCATCTCCGCGTGGAAGTTTTTGAAATGAAATTCGGTTCTTGAGGGAAGTGGTGAGGTTAAGGAATGGTAATGTGCATGAGTTGAAGGTTAAAGTTTTAAATGACACTGGAAGTTCTTGAAAAGATGACTCTCCTCCATGAAACACCAGTAACTTTCTTAGCATTCAAGAAGTGGAAAAGTGAAGGATAAGAAGTGGTGGGTCCTCTAGAAGCACGCCTCCTCAAACGCCTCTTGCAAGCTGTTAGTTATTCTTATCTAATAATTCCCCACTCATCCTTCATCTACCTTCTACTTTTTTTACACATCACAACTGTCATTCCCAGAGGATACAACAAAGTTTAGGAGGCGGATGGAATCTCATAACACCACTTACCCTTCCATATACACCTGTTTACAACACTCGCTCATTCATGACATAGGCTAACTTCATGTAAGACAGCGAGGCAATTAACATGATCCAAAGTTAATAAGATTATTAATCTCACTTGCGCATTTCCAAAATAGGTGTTTTTTGCACAAACATATTACACCCCATTGGTGTAAATTCTTCATTCTCATTCCACTAGACTATAAACCCCAGACTGAGCATATCGCACACGAAACATGGGAGGAATGGGGCTGATTGAGATCAATTAGTTACGCAAAGTAGGTAGTAGTCGTTCGCCAGACATAAAGATCAGTATGACAATCACTGGTAAGCCCGAGGGCAGCAGGGGCTAGCCCTCTTTTGGGGGATGTGCCAGTAAGTATTATGTTTTTGATACCAAACAGCCCTGGAACAGGGGGACCTCTTCTGCATCAGAGGTATATGGATATAAAGACCCATCAGCAGGATTCCTTGGAACAGTGTGTGTGTATTGTGTTGCGGAGACAAGAGAGGAAGTAGCAGTGTTTTTATTGGCAATATGTGCAATGAGCAGTGTAAGATCTACCCACCCCAGTGTAGGGATAAGCCCAGCGCACCCACCAATTGGTAGCCAGATCTCTACGTTCGCTGATGTTTGTGCTCGCTCTTATCGGGATTGAATCCTGTACCGCAGCGCTAGAAGAGTAATGCTGTGACCACTCGCCTAGCATGAGCTCTTCGCAAAGCAGGTAATAATATAAGTGCTGTACAATAACTAAAGTACTCACAAGCCCATACAACCAAGCTAGGTAAGAGTGCAACACCAAGCTACTCAGCTCCCACTACAAACACCCATTACAAAACTGATGCATTATTTGTGGGCTGATGCATTATCATAGGAAGTGCCAAATAAAAACACCACAGCAGGAAGAAGCCCTTTCCCTTCTCCCAAAAAATGTAATCCCCTCTCCTCAAGGAGAAATGGCTAAAAAAAATGGGTGGAAATTTCATCCAAGAGCTCAACAAACTACATTG
The DNA here is from genome assembly GCA_963969495.1 of Ceratothoa steindachneri. NCBI lineage: Eukaryota > Metazoa > Arthropoda > Malacostraca > Isopoda > Cymothoidae > Ceratothoa > Ceratothoa steindachneri. The sequence continues at coordinate 88,122,689 of OZ018319.1, read as the reverse complement.
GCAAGGAAGGGTCACTTAACTGACTAACAGAGGATTAGTGTTTGGATGGTGATAGACTTATAACAGGCATCAGCAATCCCTGGCACGCGAGGCATCTATCCATGGCCCGTAAAAAGATTTTTCTTCTAATGATAAAATTTAATATATTTTTTTTAATGCAATATTTACCGTATCTTTTGGGCATATTGACTTAGGTCTGTTGACCATTTTAGATTATGTACATTGGGCATTATAGTTGTTTGGTACTCAAGACCAGAAATTTTTATTTCTTTTTTTAATGGAGTTGGCACACAGGACCAAAAAGTTTGCCGACTCCTGGCTTATAATATGGGCCAAACAGCAGTGACTGGTAAACAAGTGCATTATAGAAATGGTTTGAATAGCTCCAGATGGCAGGTGTAAGTTCTACCTTCCTGTAACAAAAAGTATGTCACTTCACTTATGGATTTTTACACAACCGTGACCATGCATGTTTTTACCCTGGTTTGTTCCACATCATTGTACTTTTTCCCTTTGTTGAAATGCGGCCTTCTAAATTATGTAGGCTTACTCAAGTACCACTCCTTTTGTTTCTTTTATTCTTTACATTTTGCATACCTTTGCACAAATCTAAAATTCTCTGACCATGCACCTGTACAATCTATCCCTCAGTAACCTCTAATCCCACCTTATGTTATTTCTATTTTTCTCCTTGAATAATTTTAAAGATGGTAAATACTAGTGGCTTCTTCACCAGTTACTGTCAAACGAATCAAACTGCAACCAGTTCACACTGAAGATCTATGAGCTCTCAGGATATCTTCATCTGGACAGTGCAGCGCTAAAGGCTCTGCATGTTGAACCGTCTGGGGAATCTCGGCGGATTGTTGGCAAAGAGCGCAATCTCCTATCACTCCTAGACAAGTGTTGCACAGCGCAAGGCAAGAGGTTGCTTTCTCAGTGGCTCCGACAGCCACTCATGGATATCAATAAAATTGGTGAGATCCTGAGAGAAACAATTTCCTATTGGTTTTGATTATTCTTTTGCAGTTAGCCGATGCGCCTTTTTATTTTGGTGGTTTTCCTGGGTATGTAAATGTGGAATTATTTGTCTTTGCCCATTTCATGAATGGGCATTTTTCCCATAACCTACTCTTCATTGGGATTTTGATTTGTATTGCAATAGGTAATGGGTGAGTGATTCATGTTTCATCACCAAACACTTTAGAATCCAACATTCACACATCTCAGACAAAATCAACAAATACACGTGATGTTGATTTTTTGAAAGAGCCCTATTTGGTCAGTGGCATTTATTTTTAAACTTTAATATGATCTTTCTATTGATTCAGTTGAACGGCAAGACTTGGTTGAAGCCTTGGTGCAGTGTGTCGAAATTCGTCATGCTCTTACTGAGGACCATCTGAAACGTGTTCCCGACTTGTCCCGATTGGCGCGAAAGATGAGCAGGAAGATCGCTACTTTGCAAGACTGCTACAAGTTTGTTAAGGCTATGATATATTTTTTTAATTTGGGTGAATGTGTTTGTGTTATCTTCAACCATTTAAGGGTTGTGAGCATTAATGCCCCTATTGGCATGACTAAGACAGAGTCTGTGACAGCCCTGCCCATTATCGCCATTGCTTATAGTCTCACAAGAACATAACTCATGTGTTGTGCGGATTCCCAGGCCAGTTGCCCCTATCTGTGCTTTGTCACCTTTTATGATACACCAGAAGGTGGCATCACTTGAATGTCACTGATTTTGGTTTTATTGAGGTAAATTGAAGTGCAATCCCATCATTGAAGGCACAATACTTGATATAAAATATATAATTATTTAAAAAGCCACTTGGACCCATTTCTTTTTTAAAGCGTATGAAAAAATAAACTGAATGGGATCCACCTTTGCTTAATGAAGGAAGGTTCAGGAGAGTTCTCTGCCCCCCACCCTCTCCAATTACTTTTCTCATTTGGCTACTCAAGCTATGTACCTCCCTCTCCCACATTTGTACTTTTTAAAACTTATCTTTATGGGCTTATTAATATCTCGGAATCAACACGTCCTATTTTTAAGTTGTTTTTTTAACAGTTCCTTTCAAATCATCTCTTTAAGCTTCTTTGACAATTTTTAATGAGCCCCATGTATGCAAGGTTCTTAAACTATTGAAAAAAAATATTGCATCCTACTATATAATGACATCTTTGATTATTTTTTGCCACGCTTTTATCTCGAAAGCTTTTATAGCGCAGGGGTATTTTGTTTGTACTTCTGTGAGCACATATTGTGCCACACTACCCTTGCCGGTGTACACGGATAACTCTTAAGTCTGAAAGGGGATTTGGCTTCCATGTTATTTTCCCTTTTTGAAGCTGGTGTGGCTCTTCCGACTACTGTGTGTCTTCACGGCCAAGCTGGTTGCAATACACTGCTTGGTACAGATTTTGCGCGTCATGCCCATTGTTGAGATTGAATTGTCATCGCTAGCGATTCTGAGTGCACAGTGCCCTATATGAATTAGAATCTCCACACCCCCTGGTTCGCAGCATCCGTGAGGATCTTGAGATTGACTTATACTGGTTTCCTGGATATGTAGGGATTGTAAGAAATGAGGGCGTCAGACAGTCTAAAGGACTGAGTGACTGGACCAGCGTTTTGCTGTTCCCTATTCTGACTACATGACAGGAATCAGGACAGTTGTTTTGGTTGCTTGGCTAAGATGAGAGACGTCGGACTGTAATTTAAATTTGTGTGCCATTATGGCCTGCCTGACCATTTCCTGGGAGGTCCTTTTCCTTTTTCTTTTTTTTGGTCTCCAAATTGCTCATACTTGTGGAACCCATTGTCATCTGAACTTTTGTGCCAAGATTGTTTAGTCCCACAGACGGTGACATCTTTTGGTTAAGTCAGAGTCTGAGGGCCTCCGTGAGCGGTATCTGTTCCGATACCACGATGTTTGTGGTTGCTGCTGTTCGTCCCGACTCTTTGGAGAGAGACTCATGCACAACCAAATGAGGGGTGTTTGAGTTCATAGAGTTCTGGCCTCCTCCATGATATTTAATGTTGCGCCTTCATGGCTGGGATGGAGCAAGCCTTCCTATATCACCTGAGCACGGTACTTTTTTCCTTGTTTGTTTGTAATGAGGGAGTAGAGTTCTGTTCTTGCCTTTTGTTTTGCTTTTTCTTATCTTTACTTTTTTATTATGTAGCCCAGTGGATAGGCTTATCATTTCGGCAGCTTCGTGAGTGGTACAGACATGCCTCAGTACTATGGCAGGCGGGCTCACTACCGCCTGTCATTATTCCCGAGGGTGGGATGGGGGGGGATTCCTGCACACTGGACTGTTGTATAATTGAGATCCCTCTGGTAGCTGAGCATCCCTTGTGGATATTTATTCATTGCTTTTTGTGCCAGTGTTTTTTTCTATCTCCTTTTTCCCTTTTTGTTTTTCTTTATCAGTTTACATAGATTTAAAGTAACCTGGTCGGTACGCTTTTCTTATTTCAATGACTGCCCTCACTGCCAGTTGCCAGAAATACAGTGTCACCACCCAAAAACGGGGCCCCAACTTTCCATAGACCTCATTTCTTAATTTTCTTCAAGGATTGAATGAAACTTTGGTGATCACTAGTTTATTGTGTTTAGAAACATCAAATCAAAACATTAGTCTTTGGACTTTTCTTCTTTATTCTAGAGCGCGTGTTCGAGATGACCTCCATTTAGCTATGTGCATTTCTTGAGGCGCAGCACAAAGTTGACCATGACGTCCTTATAAACCGACCGACTAATTGCTCTGATCTCCTCCCTGATGGCTTCCTTGAGTTCCATGATGGTCCTTGGTCTCCCTGTCTTTAAGATAGCCCCAGAGAAAAATCTGGAGGGCTAAGGTCTGGGCTGTGAGATGCCCACTCAAAATCAGTCTTGAGACTGATCACGGTCACCAAAGTTCTCTCTCAGCCAATCTCGGGACAGGTTTGAGGTGTGAGAGCTTGCTCCATCTTGCCGGAACCAGAATTTCCCCCTAAGCGACGGGAACAGGGTCTGCAGCTCCCTCTTGAAGGTTTTGAGGACCTCAACGTACCGCTCCTTGTTGACTGTCACTGTCGCGCCAGATTCCTCGAAGAAGAATGGTCCGATCATGCCTCTGGCTGAGATTGCAGTCCATACCGTGCGCTTAGAGAGTGTAGGGGCTTGGTGGCTACCTCATTTGTTCTGGACGTCCCCTAGAAGACATTTGTCTTCGAGTTTACCTTTCCTTCAAGATGGAAGTGAGCTTCATCTGAGGTCCAAAGGAGGTTAAGGAAAGTTGGAGTCTCCTGAATCTTCTCCAGTATCTTGACTGCCATAGACTTTATCTGCTCTTTGTCTGAAACTGTAAGGGTCTGCTTCGTCTTTATTCTGTATGGGTAGGCCTTTACATCCATTACTAGCAGTCTCCTGCAAGTCTCACGGGATATACCGAGGGACTGACTTCGCTTGCGCACAGAGCGTTTTGGACTCTGCTGAACTGACTCTTTCACGCTCTCGACCATCTCAGCTGTACGCTTCCTGAGGCGTCCCGAATGGCTTGGGCGGTTGTCACTGGCTGCATTGAGGTTCTCCACTGTCTCATAGTTCTCGAAGTGGTCCACCCAGTCCTGAATTCAGCTCTTGGAGGGGGCTTTTTCACATTCAAATTGATGCACGAAAGTGTCCTGCACTTTCTTGAACGAGCCTGTCTTGTAGTAATGTTGACGTAGTATATTCTTTGCTAGAGCTCCCATTGAGAACTAGTTGTGTTCACAGGCGTTGCTTCTGTCATGTCCTGCAAAGTAAGGGTGATTAGTGAATGAATGAAGGATATATCGCAAAAAGTGTGTGTGCAGGCCCGTTTTTTGGGGTGACCCTATATTAAAAATATCCTTACATGCTCATCTCTACTGCATGGTTCTCATCATTCTACCATTCAACAATCTGCTTTTTCCAATTCTATCATAACCATACACTACCGAGCATTATAAGAGAAAGATTTTCCTTTATTAAGATATTTTCAAAAATTTATATAGTACATAAAGGCATGCATTTATTATATTGTAGAAAGATTTCATAGGATACAATCGTATATTGAAGAAATTATACTAAATAAACTAAAAAATAAAATATTGACACATGCACAATAAGAGAACAATTTTTTCAGAAACATTCTAGAAGTTTCTGAAAATCATCTGTCAACATTTTGCTCAGTAGATAAGAACTGTACAACCACTATTGTTGTCGTACTCACTCTGTAGAGATGCCACCACACGTGAAAGTGACTCATAAGCTTCACCAGCATATTGTTCGCTTGAAGACTTCGAGGAGGAGGACTCTCTGCAATTTCAAGAGAGGTAGGAAGGTCCAAGAGTGTGATTTTGTGCATTCTGAAATTATATAATGAAAACAAAACCCATAAATCTCGTGCAAAAGTCAGTCGACCCCACATAACCACCATCAGAGAAGACAGAGTTATAAGGTGAAAACAAAACCTATAAATCTCTTGCAAAAGTTGGTCAACTGCGTATTAGGTGCTTCTCTATGAAGGATCCCTATGATACTGTAGCAGGAATTTCTCAAAAAAATAAGATCAATAGTGGCAAAGAAGTGAGCCATTTTACAGTGTCCTGTTGTCTCAATGCATCTGATTTAAAAGCTCATCTCCAGAGAGTTCATTTCAGCACCAAATTAAATTTAATTTAGTTGGCTATGATGATGCACGTTTTTAGACATGTTGCAGGTGACAGATTAAACCCTAAATGTGTTTAAGTCTGCCAAGAATGAAGGAGGCAACATGATGATATGGGAGATGATTTCATCTGAATAAGTCGGTCCGCTAGTGTAAATAATTGGAACAGTAAATGCGAATGTGTACCTAAACCTCGTACCAGAACATGTTATACTTTCACTCCAAGCATCTCTGAACCAACCAGCAGTATTTTTGCAGGACAACGCACCATGCCATACTGCGAAGCGAGTAAAATAGTATTTCACACAAGAAGATAAAGTAATGAAATAGTCTGCTCAGAAACTGCACCTGAATCCAATCAAGAATTTATGGAAGATTATTAGAGACGAGGTTTGAGACCCACATCCTTCAACTGTAATGGATTTATGTATTAAATGCATCCTTTTACCTACCATAGAAATTTCATTTGCCTACTAATGATATTTTTGAAAATATTTTAATAAAGGTAAATTGTTCTCTTATTTTGCTTGGTTAGTGTACATCCCTTGCATTACTCTCAATCACATCCTTAAATTTGGTCAACATTTGCTCCATCCCCACAGTTACCCTTCTCTCTTTGTGTTTCTCCCTTCCTTTTCATCTCTGCAATTATTTTCATCCACATATCAACCGATTTAACCTTAAGCAGCACTTCTCTCTTGTAAATTTTATATATATATATATTTTGTAAATTATCACCATTCTCAAACATTAACATTCTTTCATGAGCTTCCTGTGGTATTAGAAAGGACATTAAATCATTATTTGAATGGGAGTTACGATTCGTCTCCCTTAGGTTTTGCATATTCATGTTGTAGCATAAATTTAAATTGTACAGACCAGAAAATTTTGATTTTTAATGATGTATGTATTTTTCTGTACGGTAAAATATTTGCAAATTAATGAAATTTCTTTACGGTTTCATATTTAATGGGACACCCTATATTCATTGTTGAAGTTAGCCATTAGTCTTTGTCATCTCTGAATTCTTATCACTAATTCTATTCTTGATCACACTTTTCCTTCATCTGTCTTCCCATCCTATTCTATCCCATGGAGAAAAATGCCTTTGTTGCTTTGCCCCAATTTTGTTCACTTCTCAAAATATATATTTCCTCACCCTTGCTTGATTTGCAGGTTGTATCAGTGTGTGCTGCAGTTGCCTTATATCTGTGAAGCTCTGGCTAGGTACGATGGACCCCATGTCACTCCCATCACTTCTGTGTTCACAACACCCTTGCAAGTAAGATAAGAAGCTTCTAGTAGCTAATTTTGTGCTAACTTCACTATTCCAAAGTACTTTCAAGCACTTTCTGACCAATGTTTTTTAATTTAAGGCAAAAACTAAAGCCGCATCTCGCGCAAAAACTGCAATGAATGATCTATAAAGTAGGTAAGGTTAGAGGAAGTGAAAATGTATAGAATTTACAGAGTTGAAACATGAAATGTAGAATATTTATTTAATTATTTTCAGAACAGTACAATATTACATAATGCTTAAACTAAGAATAAAAGAAAAATATATATTCTACAAGATAATGTAACTAATATTCACTGTGACTGCCTTTTACGTTGATGACACTACAAAGTCTAGGTATGACCCGAGTACAAGTAACAAGCAGAGTTTCAGCTGATATTTCCTCCCAGCATTTTTCCAGTTTGCACTTCAAAACATTGACGCTTTAATGAGATTTGGTACAGGCCTTTGCTCAACCATTGGCCACACTCTAGATTCCATGGGATTCAAAATTAGCAAACTGAGGGGTCAAAGTTCCTTTGAACCAAAATACCTTAAAATTTGCTTGTCACCAGTATTGGACTTTTGGGGCCGTGTGAGGTTGTTCCATTTTGTTGAAGGGTTACTCTAGTATTCTTTATTGTGGCATCCACAGAGGGGACGACTTTCTTCTTCAACATGTCCAAATATACATGTTGATTGATTTTTTTCCCCACTTCACTGAAGATGAGCGGTGTTTTTTGTGGGGTGGGCATGTTGCTGTTACGCCGGCCCGCACCATTATTGAAGTTGGTTTCTGTCTTCTGAAATATATGTGCTGTTCAACCAGTATCTCATTTTTATTTTGTGTTCAAACACGATCATTGTGTGTTGTAGATGCCCTGGACAGTGAACAACTTCTCATCCACAGAACTGGATCCTGCCAGTCATCAAAGAGCAATTGAAAGAGCAGCTTTGCTCTTTCCTCTCTTCCTTTTAGAGAGGTTAGAAAGCAGATGTCCTTTACCTATCTTGAATGGATGAAGTTTCAGATCATCTTTCAGCAATTTATCCTTGAATTTTACCTGAACTTGTTCATAATGTTCCTGGTCGGATCAGGATGGTCCTGACTTTTGGAAGATGAATGCCTTTCTATTTAAGCCGTTTGATAGCTTTAAAAACTTCAGATTTGCTCACAATGGAGGTGAACATTTTTAAGATATCGCCCACTGTCTTCCCGCTCCTATACAGGTACTTAATTGCTTCATATTTTACAGTCATATGTGAAAACGGTTGTTTTATATGAAATACAATTTTATTAACAAAATCAATAAATTCTGAAAAAAACTGCAAGAAAGTAATTAATTAATGATATTTGCACATTTAAAATGATTTGTAAAAAGCAGTCTACACATCGTGTTCCTACCGTGTATATAACCGCAGATACATTTGCGGGCATTGAGGTCGGTATAACATGCATCCGTTCAGAAGTCAGCTGTAGCATAGTGACTTCCTCTTACGGGTTCTGACCGAGATACCCCCATTTGTTTTCGGACGTTTCGATCTCTCTTGGTACACCCCTGATGCCAATTCGGGAACGCCGACTCCAACGGGCATCTCTCGTTATGCCAAAGCGAACCAGTTTCGGTTTTCATTGGCCAAGAATAAGGTCGTGGACTTCTGCCGCCATTCACGGCTCCACCCCGACCAAGACTTGTTCTTACACAATGTTCTCCTGTATGTGCTAGATTCGCTCCATTTTGTCTTATCTTCGATCGACGTCTCACCTGGGAGACTCATATCCGCAGCCTTCGGTTCTCTTCTACCCGCGCGATGAACAGTTTTCGTTCTGAGACGTTCAGCACTTTGGGTTCCTATAGGGCTACAGCGTGAATTGCCGAAGGTGGACTTGATCCACTGGACTTCGAGGCTGATTATCCATGAAGAGGAGATGCCATTCACTCTGTTCAGTATACAGTGCATTAGCCGCTTCTACGCGCCGTCCCGGTCCTTACCTCACTCGGCAACGGTAGCTGATCTCAGTGCCTATGCTGTGGAGAGACGACAATCATAACTTAAGCCTTTCGGGGTTATTGTTCTGCCCCATGTTTGAAGTCAGTGGGGCTATACCAAGCGCCGAGTCCTTCGTCACAGCCGAGCTGATTGCAATACACTGCTCGACAAAGGAGCTAACGCATCGTGCCCGGTTCTGAGACCCGATCGTGCATTTTAGCGACTCACAAAGCGTCCTGAGGGGTCTTGGGGATTGGGATCTCTGCACTCCATGGTTCGCGGTATCCGTGAGCCACGGTTGCCGCAGGCTGAGCTGATGTCGAGATTATTTTCTGCCATATTCTTGGACCTAGCGCGCGAGAGTCCACGAGGACTGAGCGACCAGACCAGCGTTTCGCCCTTCCCCACAATGACTACATGGCAGGAATGGGGTCAGACCTCCAGTTTCCATGGCAAGCAGATGTGAGGTGGCTGACGAGAAGCTAAAGTTGCACGCCATTCCGTCGCACCAGTTTCTGTGGACCTACCACTGGATGTCTCATCTCCTTGAGGTTGCTTTTTGTCATCTATGAATTGGACGCAGTCGCAGGACACCCCGCAATTTGATGGAGAGCTCTCCTCCACTTTAATACGACCACTGCGTGATCCTCACAGATCATACGGCACATTCTTGTGGAATGTCCCAGTCTGGTAGATTTTGGCGTATGTTATCTATCTCGGACCGGCAACAGCAGTGTCACTACCGCTTTTCCCTTCTACTCAGGACTGGTTCGTGTAAACCTGACAGTGAACTTCTTCAGTTTTGGAAGGAGGTTAGCCTCTGCCATTTTATTTCCCTTTTTTTTGGATGTCAGTTTCATGCTCGGACGGCGGGAGAGGCGGGCCTCCCTCCAACGCATACGGCGACTTATGCCCTTATAGTAGTTGCCAGATGGGTACTATAAAAAAAAGATACCTCGTGTCAGATCATGTCTTTTCATTTTGTTTTCTGGATGAATTAAATTTACCCTTTAGTTTGTTCTTTGTTCTGTTGCTTTTTAACAAAGCCCAACTTTTAGGCTCTAGTGATTTAGCGCGACTTATTGATACTCTTGGAGGGTTTTACTCAGTGGGTGCTATTTTAATTTAATCATTGGTTTTCGCCTTTAATAATCATATATCCTGTATCCCTTTTGCCCTATACATGGGACTTTAATTATGCTAGCCAAACCCGAAGATCTTGTTTAGGTTTGGAAACAATCCATTAAAATATCTTCTACCCTTTGAAATTATGTTTTCTCTATTCTGTTTATTCATTTGCCAATTGAATTAATCTGTCATGACAAATGAAGCCTTTGAGTGATAAATGTCATGACCATGGCAGGGTTTGTGGCAGGATTATAGGGTGCTTTACGCCGTTTTTAATCCAGTGCTATTATACCTACACACAATCTGTTCTACGGGCTAGCCTGCTGGAAGCACCACCCGATTACAGCGAAGTTAGGAATTAAGCCACAATGGTTGGTGCTAGTTCCCAGATGGAGTCCTGATTTCCCACGTTAAACTCTCCTCTAAGAAATATAAGGTATCTAAACGAGTGTAGATCGTTTATAAAATACTATTACCAAATTATTCTCAATATTTGTGTACTAAGGGCTTCGTAATGAATATCTCCCATAATACCCACTTGCCATTTCAGGAATCTATCGAAGATATGAGCAAGTTCCAGGAAATGATAGAAACTACGTTGGATATGACTAAAGCGGCCCAAGGAGAGTTCGTCATTAAACCGGAGTTCGATGACGCCTTGGCTGGTATGGGGATGATGGGGTGGTGAGAGAATACTAAGGAATCACAGTTGTTCTCTTGTCAATGATATTAAATTTATTCTTGCAGAGCTTCGTGAAAAAATGGATGAATTTGAAGCGGAAATTCAAAAGCAGCTGAAACGAGCAGCCAGCGATCTTGGTCTTGAGGCGGGCAAGTCCATCAAGTTAGAAACCAACAGCCAACTCGGATTCTTCCTGAGAGTCACCCTCAAGGTTAAGATTTTTAGTTAGCAAGTTTGTGGTCGCACTAGTTGGAGAGAAATAATATTCAGCTGTGACTATCAAGATCTAGGCTTTTATTGTGAGAAAGAATTAGAGGTTGGAATTTTTTTTTTTAAATGGGTGGAAAGCCAGACAGGCGAGACTTTTGTTTCGGGAAAGGTTTCTTTATTTTATTTTATTTTTTGCTAGGTATTGGGCGTTGTGCATGCAGGGAAGAGATGATTGTATAGATAGGGGTTGATTAATGGAGTTGAATGTGATTTTTTTGTGCTCCGCAAAGGTGTACACTGTAGCCTGTTGCACTTGTTATCTGGATGAACAGCACATTCTCCTGATCCAAGTGAAAATAGGGAAGGCCCAGTCACTGGGTTGACGTGAACTCTGATGGAGCCTGAGGTAGCTGTGTGTTCCCCCTTCTGGCACGCATTTTAGAAACTCCCCACCCCCTCTACCTTTTTCATTATCGGCAGCTACACCCTAGCTTGGACCCGTAAAAAAAAAGACAAAAAATATTGAACTAGATTTAAGGACCCTGTCGTAGAATAGGCTCTCGACGATATACCATATATAACTATTCGTTGAGGGAATTATTCTAATATTTCGAGTGCGTGGTAATCTGATTGACCAAGGTTAGTCCAAAAGGAGGGGGAGCCTGGAGAGGCTTATTTATCTTTAATATGCTTAAGAAGTTGAACGGAGCACAAGGATAAATTATATGGCTATCATTAATTAAATAGTTTTATTAATTAAACTATCAACAACACACACAAAAAAAAATGTTTACATAAATGGAGAATGAAAAGGGTCGTGGGAATATCTGACTAATCCGAGGATTAAGATTTGGAGAGATTTAAAAAGGTAAACAAATAAAAATTAAAGGGGGTGGAATGGTTCGGTTTACATTTAAAGCACAGGGTAGCGTTGACAAAAGGTTAGATATTCAAAGGTAATGCTCAGCTTATGTAATTACAAAGTTGTTACGCAGAGGAAGACGATGCGAAGGAATCTTCGGTCCACTGGCGATTTCCAGCAGAAGGGTTCTTCGGGGGGTTGTCCTTAACGAAGGGAAAGGACTGTCTTTGAAGAGTGAGGGCGAAGTTGGGCTCGGAAGTACGAGCGATCTTTGTGACAGCAAATCGGAGATGTTCTAGATGAACAATGGAGGTTATTGTTGAAACCAAGCGTTCTCTAGAAGAACGTTAAAAAGGGGGGAATTAAATTATCCTGACGTGATGTCCTGGGAACGAGAACCGTTTCTTGACGAACGGGCTTGAAGAACAATGGCTGTTCTAACGTTGTTCTCTTTCTGAACAACAGGGGGGGGGGGTGAGAACCGTCTCTTGTCAAACGGGCTCAAAGAACAATGGCTGTTCTAACGTTGTTCTCTTCCTGAACAACAGAGGGGGGCCTTGTTGACTTGGCGTCTCGAAGGCACGAACCTTGGCACTCAAGGGATATTGTCCTCTTTTGGACAATAAGGAAGTTCTCGAGGTAGAGAGTTCCTAGGTGCACAAGGGAGAGCGGATCGGCGTGATGCCTCGCGCAGATAATCGAGATCTGCTTCAATTGGGAAAAGCTATTGTATAAGTACCCGGAGCCATCTCCATGGCGTAGGGGATAATTGAGTGGGGGACTTCGGGGGAATACCCCGGTCGCGCCTGGAAAAATACCTTATCTGCCCAATAAGCCTAACTCAATCTGGCGAGATCGACGTATGGAGGCGAAACGGGGGAGTGAACCTCCTTGATTAAACATTTGCTATGGTGGGCGATAACGCGCTCTGCTTCCTCTCGCAGATGCACGTGGGTAGCATGTGTTTCTAACATGTGATAGCGGCTGAATTTAAGCGGCCTCAGACCGTTCTATCACACCCGTAGAGGTGCCCTCTTGTTCGCTACACATGATGATACCTGGAGGGACTGCATGTCTTTCCGGGATAACCCTGTGCCGGAGTATGATAATTATAGGTGATCACCGTCCCTACTCCTTAGTGGAGCCGCCTCTCTCTACTTTTCTTTATTGCATAGCCTTGTCTTTTCCTTCCAATTTTCACTTACTATACAAAGAGGTTCTGCGCAATTTCGCCCTCTTACCCTAACTTATTCAGGGGATAGGATATACCGCGAGGGCCGAAAGCTCAAATGCTTGGTGCTGTATTAGGTACCAGGTGACTCCACTGCTTCCAGTGCACATAGAAGGTGGCTATGTCAGCACCGTCCTTTATGGTTCAAAGGTCCATGACAAACTCGCCACTCAGGTTGTCAAGTCCCATCTTAGCTTAAATGTACTTGTTGAATAAGATGCGTTTTTCCCTAACCTCCCAAGGTATTGGAGGTCATAGTATCTACTTTCCATGCAACTTTATCTTCTTTTTTTTCTAACTATTTTGTGCCGACAACAGAAGGAGATGAAGATGTTTGTCCACAGGCTTAAGAAGAGCCTCTTCCAAGCGCACCCCCGCCTGGAAAGGACGATGCATCTCTTCTACCAGTAGAGGAACTCCTCTCCAACCATATGATTACTTTAAAGGGGTTTTCCCTTTACCATTTTCACAGCTGTCTACGGGCAGCCTAACTTCTAAAATGGAGACCTCCTCCCCCCTCCCCATACTCTTGTTCGGCGGCTGCTACAAGACTCCTAGCGGAGAGGTTTCTCCATCTCATATATCTACGGGTGAGGGATTTTGCCCCTACCCCCTTCGTCGACGGTAGTCGTGCTCCCGATTGGTAAAGCTCAACTGGGAGAACCCCCTTAGATAGGTAAAGGGTGGTTTGGATCACTGTATCCTGCCCAGACCTTTCCTAGACCTAAGAGTACCAACCTTGCTGGGAGCCGGTATGCCCGGCCCCCAACTATTTCCCAATGAAAGGTAGGCATTCCAGCCCCTATGACGAACTTGGCCCAGATATTTCTTAGGTCGCTTGAGTTCTCAGTCGGGATCCTCGACACCACAGGGTGGAGAATTGCCAAATGGTTCCCACCCCCGTCATGTGCATGCACCCGTAGGTCATCCCCCGTCCCAGATGGCAGGGGCTTCCTTCAGAGCGAACATTGACTCACTCTAAGATATTCACAATTCTAAGTCCGCTCCTGTGCAAGATCCCCCTGAGGTGGCAGAGGACCCAAGAAGAGGAGGGAACCTCAATATACCCAATTCCTCACCATTCCAGAGAAGATAAGGCTGAGGCCGGCCTCAGGGCCTCTTTTGAGGTGGGAGATAAGAGTGCTGACTTCTCTCAAATCCTCTCCTAAGAAGAAAAAGGAAAAGTCCAAGAAAATGAAAAATAGGGGTTGCGCTCTTTGCTGTGTTTGGCGGGTCCCCCCCGACCGATTAGGCGGGATACCAGGACAAAGATGGCACGTAGGCCTGGGAACGACTTCGTGTGGAGGATGCCAACTGTAAAAAATCTCCGATCTCTCATCGAGGTTCTACTCGTTGTCTATAAGCCTGCCAGCTTCAAGCGTTTTGGGTGATTCGATCGACTGATGGCAAGATGCTTTCCAAAGGACACTTAGTAAGAAACCGGTCAAAGGTTTCTTGGACGGGACCCCTCTGGTGAGTGCGGCTGACCCTTAGCAGGAGATTATGATTAGGGCATTCTGGGCATTTAATGGCTCGCCGGTGCAGGTAACACCAATCTATCATGAATTTGATAAAAGGAGTATTTTACCCGAGAAAAGTCGTGGACTACTCCCAAGAAGAGGCCAACGTCGCGAGCTTGTGATGAGAAAACGGGGTGGGGTCCCGAGACCCACCACTAGAGTCTTCGTCACGCTCGAACATGACAGACTGAGTGAGTTGGTGCGCACCGGTTGGTATCTCTACCGTGCGAAGGCATTGGCGACACCGCTGCTGAGGTGCTACTACTGCCACCGGTTCAGCCATACGAATCGCTCATTTAGACGTGTAAATTCGGGTTTACCCGGTATGTGTTAGTTGCTCCATACCTTACACGATAATTCCTTATCGTGTATTGTCAATTGCAGAGAGCCGCACCCTGCTTCTTCAAAGCAATGTGACGCGCGTATCTCCTAGAGAAGGAAATCCTGGCCGTTCATGCTACGGTTCATCTCCTTTTGCAAGGCTAAGGGCTTAGTTCTAGCGAACCAAGCACTACCTGGGACGTCTTACGCCTCAATATTAAACTAGGCACCCTCTGCTCCTGGCCCCTCCAGGCCTAGGAGCACTGTCGTTTCCGCGCCCATTCAGGACCCTTCTGCATGCTCTATTCACCTGGATCTTCCCTGGTAGAACTAGCCACGCAAAGGATTCACACCGAGCTCGGTTAAGCCTCCATTTGTAACGCTTCGTGCTTGGTTTGAATACCGGATTGTAATTTTTAGAGACTCACAAAGTGCCTGAGTGCTCTCGAGGCATTGGAATATCCCCGTCCTCTGATTCATTGTATCCATGATGTCACGGTTACGCCGAGCTGGGCGGATGTCGAGATTATCTTCTCTTGCGTTCCTGGACATGTAAGGATTGCGGTAATAAGGGCTCCAAGAGATCTTATTTGGGCGACCAGATCAGCCTTTCGCTCTTCTTCGCACTGACTACAATGCTAGGAATCAGTGCTGCCTGGCAAAGATGATACGAGACAGCTGAGGAGAGCTTAAGTTGCGTGCCATTGCGCCGCAAATATTCCCCTCGATACTCTGACTGCTTCAGGTCATTTTCTGCCGTCTTCGAATTGGACACACTCGTGTAACGCACGAACATTTGATGGAGCGCTCACCTGCGCCTTACTGCGACGACTGCCTTGTTCGCCAGACTGTTCGGCACATTCTTGTGCAATGTCCCAGTCTGGGTGATCCTTGTGCACCTTATCTGTCTCGGTACCGTGACGAATGGTGTCGCTACCTATTGCCCCTTTCACTCTGGACGAGTTCGTGCACATAGAAATGTGGACTATTTGACTTCTTGGAGGAGGCTGGCCTACATTTTATTTTACTCTCTTGGTCTTGGTCACATGCTCCCACGCTGAGAGGAGGCGGGCCTCTCCCCTGAACCCGGAGCGTGCTTCTTGTTTTTATTTTTTAATTCCTTTGGTTTCTTTTTTTGTTATTTAGGCTTCAATTACATCCGTGTGTAGTTCTCGTTTCCAACCTTCCGGTAGGATGAGAAAGTGTTGCGCAACAACCGGTCTTATCGGATGATTGATTCGAACAAAGCGGGTGTTCGATTCCGGAGTCCCATCTTGCAAGATCTCAACGATCAACATTTGTCGGCTCGGCAGGAGTACGAAGCGCAGCAGAAGTCGGTCGCTGACGAAATTATCGCCATATCTGGTAAGCTTCCTCCCATTCCTCACCATTGGAAGTTCTTCGGTTTTCAGTGTTCGTTTTCGACGAAATTAAAACCTTTGAGATTCATTTGAATAATATTGAAATTATATTTCACCATCTTCAACCTCTTTCCTACAATACGGGTTTTGACCGAACGAGGTTCGCGCTTGCAGGAATGAAACCTTCGGGTGCGTGGCTTTTACAACACACCATTTTACCACTTGTCCTAAAGTGAGTTCAAAAAGACCATAAAACCATGGCCATTTTTTTTATTACGTTCCCTCCATTCCCGCCAATTTTCGTCTCATTGTACGGCTGGTTGATGTTACTAGAGAGCACGAAATTCATTTCCCTTGTCTTTGATAATTTAACCAATGACGAATTTGATAAATTTCAGCTGGATATGTCGAGGTAATTCAAAACTTAAATTCGAACCTCGGAACTTTGGATTGTATTGTAGCTCTCGCGAAGGTCGCATCGTCAGCACCTGTTCCCTATTGCCGCCCCAAACTCCTCCCCAAAGGCACTGGCACTATCGAGCTCACCGCGTGCAGGCATCCTTGTTTGGAGCTGCAAGATGACATTTCGTATATCCCAAACGATTGCAAATTGAGTAAAGGTTGGTTACACCTCATTTCGTTTTTTTTTTTTTACTAAAACGTTGAGAAACATGTAGCTCCTGCTCCTGGTAATCTTACTTTGTCGCCTCCCTGGTCTTCTCCTCTCGAACCCGACAACGCTCAGGTTGCCACGACATGTGGTCTTCTCCAGTCCAGAGGTCTCCTTGAGATGGTCAATAGGAGGGCAGGGTAGGA
Organism: Ceratothoa steindachneri; assembly: GCA_963969495.1. NCBI lineage: Eukaryota > Metazoa > Arthropoda > Malacostraca > Isopoda > Cymothoidae > Ceratothoa > Ceratothoa steindachneri. Next base: position 88,105,608 of record OZ018319.1, on the reverse strand, counting down.
TGGGATGTGTTTTAAGGTTTCTTGAGGTTGCAATGGGGGTAATGAAGTTCTTATTTTTGTTTTGCTGTAGGGGAGGGGGCGTTGTCCTGATCACAGGCGGTCCAGAGAAACTGGTTCGGCGATTAAATGTCGCTTCGGTTTGGGGAATGTCTTAGGATGGTTTTGAAGCGCCGTGTCGGTAAAGGGGTGTGTATATGTTTTATTGTATGGATTATTATTCGGTAGATTTGGGGGTGGTTTGCTTATGTAGTGGGTAGTGGAGGTGTTTTTTGTTCTGGGGTTAGGGCGTGAAAGGAGAGGTATAAAGGGCATTTCAGCTTGCTGTAGAAATGTGTTTATCTCATGTTTAGGTGGTGTTCGATGGGAAGAATTTGTTCGGCCAGTTGCGTTTTGTGAGGCACTGTTTCGGACTTTGTATCTTGTGTAGGTGCGTGGTAGATATGTTTGGTGACCAGTCTGGAGATCTGTAGTTTAGTGTCGTGAGGACGAACTGTCTGTATCGAATGTTCAGTGTTTCTTGGTGTTGTTCGAAGTTGGTGTAAGTTGGGTATAGCCTTCGAAGTAATAGTTTTTGTGTGTTGAACGAGGGTCTTGGGTGACACCCAGTAATGTAGAGTTAAAGTTGAGTGAGAAAGGTTGGCCCTAAATTTTGCCTACCTGGGCTTTATTTCTTGTAAAGATTTTTCTTCTTTTTTTTCCTAAGCTTCTCATCTATTTTCTTGGCCAGCGACTGATTTCGCAGCTTTGTCGCCGACTGGCTGTCGTCCACTCATCCCTTGTGTGGGACGGGAGGTGGGATGTTGGCTCCGGTTGGGTGTGTTTTTTTTTTAACATGCCTGCATTCTTCCCATCAGTTTCTTTTCCTTACTCCTTATGACCCCACAAGGGGGCGGAGGGTGTAACAGGGGTAAACCCACTGGTACAACGGAAATCTGGAGGAACGGCACCCCCTTCCGACCCCAGTGCCCGCAGTTGGGCACCTCGTCGGTCCCAATACCTGCAGGAGGTCCTCCCGCTATATATCTTCCACATATTCTCACTTCATCTACTTTCTATACAGATTTCTACTTACTCTGCGTGATGGAGCCTCGTTGCTCTTGCGCTTTTAATTTTGAAAAAATTAAAAGTCCTACACCCCGTAAAACGATGCGAGGGGCACAGGGGCAAATTTGCTGCGGAAGTAATGTGTAGAATTGTGTGCCTCCTATTTTTCCAATGCCTGTCTGGGAATTTGCTGATATGTCTTCTACACATTTTTACTTTCTCTTGCTTCATCACTTTCTTTATAGATAGATCTCTCCCCTTAAACCTTCCGCACGAGACGCCCTCTTTAGTATTGCGCTTTATATTCTAGGAAAGAAGTATCGAGGGTGAAGGAGGTGACTGTTGATTTGGGAGTGGATGGACATTCTGTTCAATGGAAACATGTTTTGGACTTGTAGGCTGTGCATACAGATGTGGATGCGATGGATAGGTCATCAGCATAGGTGTTTAAGCTGAGTGATTGGTTAGTGTGGAGAGGAATATCATGTATGAACAGATTGAAGAGTGTAGTGGAGAAAAGACCCCACTGGGCCTAGTGTTGGAGAGGAGGTTTGCTTTCTATTTTTGTGATTGGTGTGCTAGGTTGGGCTCATTATTTTTTGTATGAGTGCTTGGCGTGGAACAGTGTCGAAGTCTTGCCCCATGTGGTATTCTAACTCAGCTTAACCATATTTCCCTATAACTGGGCTTTGTCATGCGTCAATCCCACAAGATGAGAAAATAGGATATGGATTGGTATAATTCGGAGTAGGTAGGGATCAGAAAATCCTCCTAACCAATCCAGCCCAACACTTTCATGTGTTTATCCACGTACAAGGTTTACCCAACTCAGTTTCTCATTCCATTTCATGGGTAGATGCCATCTGATTTTACTCGGCTGTGACGCATGGTTGACACCGCATTGGCGCTCTTCTTATTCCACCAACCCAGATCGTGAACTTACTCTATACATTGCCTGCTTTTCAGGGGATCCACTCCAGCAATGGGAAGTTTAAAGATTGTATCAAACATGGAATGTGTACATGAAACACACGTCTGAGGTACAAGTGTTACTACCGATTTGCACTATTTTGTAGCCCTTCTCAGTCGAGACCTACAGTTTGACGTGGCATCCAAACCACGAGTCGCTACAGCTTTATGCAACCCCACATTTAAAAAAATAAAATCGAAAACCAACGAGGGATTTATCCGCAGAATGTTTGTAAGGATGAATCTGTAAAGAAAGAGGAAGAGAAAGGAAGTGTATTGAAGACATATATATGTATATAGCCTCAGATTCTATGGGGCCATTAGAGATGGAATGAAGCGCAACCCTTCAGACGTCATCTGCGCCATACTACATCTGACACCCTCTCACAGTGTATACATGGCCCGGAAAGGTGTACCATTCCACCGCAAATTTGACCCAAATTTAGGCTCTCTGCGCCAAATAACCACACCCGATTTGCCTTAAGTTCGCCAAGCCCGGGAGCCACACAGCCGGGACCTTAAAGGGAGTGGATGATGTAACTGGGGTGATGCCCCTCACATAACAAACCTGTAGGAACAACACACCCTCCCGTCTCAGTTCCCCAAGACAAACTGATGCCCTCTCTTGGGCCTTCTTTTGTACCTCTTTTAAATCTCCCACTATATTTTCCACGCCTGAACCCACCAAAAGGTGATAGAGGGTATTAAACGTTCTTTAAAAAACCGTTGAGTAAACCATCTTTCATCATTAGTATAACTTTCTACCCAAAACCATTTGACTGCGTCGGTACTATATTTTAAGTTATTGGATCCAAATTACGATCAGATACTTGGATATGCGTCCAACGATAATTGTTGGTCTTTAATAGCGCGACATTTTACCTTTCAGAAACCGGGACCTTCCACATCATCACAGGACCTAACATGGGAGGCAAAAGTACCTTCCTGAGATCGGTCGGTACTGCAGTTTTGATGGCTCAAATTGGATCCTTTGTCGCCTGCGAAAAGGCCACGATCTCCGTCGTGGACTCTATACTCGGTAACTTAATTGGTAGTTTCTGTAGGTAGCGCCATTCGTCCCTCGTGGACGCCCTCCTAACGAGATGAAATGCACATAAAAGATCAAAATGACAGTCATTAGTCAGCACGAGGGGCCGGTACTTGTGGGGGAAAGTGTTTGGGTCTTAGTGTGTTTTGTTGACACCAACCAGCAATGGTGAACTTTTGGGGACCTCAGGGGGGAGGCAACCTGTTTCGCCTTAGTGGTACGTGCATGTGAATTCCCCCATATGGCACACTAGTACTCCATCGATAGGGTCCCTGAAAAAACCTTTTGTGCTGTGAAGGTTTCTTCTGAGCTACTTACCCCCGCGGTGGTATCAGCATATCTTCCCAATGGTGGGTCGCCAGATCACGCAGCTGAAAGTGTGCGCGTTCACTCGGATCGAACCCTTGCCTCACCGCTACGAGACTAATGCCGAATCCACAAGGCTTGCGAGAGCTCTGGCAGTTTGTGTAGATGGGGCAGGGCGTCTCTCTGGCTCGGTTGGGTATATAAAGTTGGTGCTCCGGTCGGAGTCTTGATCGAGGCGTTCTTTTACAGCTCGCGTTGGCGCAGGCGATTGTCAGATGAAGGGAGTTTCGACGTTCATGACAGAAATGTTGGAGACTGCTACCATTTTAAAGGTGATGTCAATCTTGAGTTATTTGTAGAAGTTTAATAAGATGTGCGAATGGACCTGCATTTTAAAAGACCCCTTGCGACCAATAATTTATTATGTTGCTTTATTATGGAGTTTTCCTCAGAATATTTTCTCTCCTCATCGAAATGAATATATTCATCTCAAGGCCATACACAACCCCGACCCCCTTTAAGGTGGTGTCAGGAAAACCTTACTGCAATTGACATCTCGACGGTTGCCTGCTCTCTCTGCCCCAACGCATCCACCTTTAGACTTGTTGAGCTAGATACCTGACACATCGTATCTAACTTTCTTTACGAATCCTCCCCCACCCCCACTTCACAATCTTTGGTAGGAAATTCTTTCATCGTTTACGCTTCTTACCTTTGGATGAATTTGTGTGTGATTTTGTGCGTGGACTTGGCAAACGTGTGAAAAGGTTGCTGGAGTTTAAAATTTATAATCTGCTAAGTGTAATAGAAAAGATTATGGTAAAATAAAAGCAGGTATAACAATGACAAAGATTTATCTATCGGAAAAAAGAGAAAACATTAATGTTGGCAACATGAATTTAATATCTGGTGTAACCCCTTTTAGCCTCAATAACATCCGTAAGACGTTTCTTTAAGGATATACAAGATTTGTGTATGTTTCTGGAAGGATTATATTCCACTCTTCAGCAAACTTTTCCAACTCAACAATTATTGATCGTCATACTCCTACAGCCACGCCCCAATATTCAATATCTTCCAACAGCACTACGACAATGGCCTTTTCTTGAGTCTCAACTGCAAACAAGAAACATAAAGTTATTTTCATTTAAGACTGATTTTATTGTGTTATAAAAGACTGATTTTATTGTGTTATCATTTTATGCATTTAATTACTTGGCATCTCGACGGTTGCCTGCTCTCTCTGCCCCAACGCATCCACCTTTTCAATTTAAAAAAAAATCTAGAATCTAACACTTTCCACCTGTGTTAGAAAGATGGTTAAATAAATATGGATCAAAGTATCTTTATTGCCATTAAATTATATAGCCTAAAACATAATTTGTATATATATATATATATATATATATATATATATATATATATATATATATATATATATATATATATATATTTTAACTTTTGAAGTCATGTACCAATTGGTCTAGTCTTAATCTATCACTGAAGGCTGCAAACTTGCTTTTAACCTTCTGGGTAACTTTTAGAATGTGCTATTGATGTGTGCAAAAGGGTGTAAAACTTGTTAAATAGTTGCGTATTAATGGAGGCTCGCCTTATTTTTTTTTCTTTCAAAACATTACACCTTGGAAAATGGAGGGTTGTTTATTGCATTTGACATGTATGGTGGAGAGGGAGATGCAAACAAAGGTTGAGAATGGCTACTTTAAGTGACTAAATGCCATTGCCGCGCTGAGGCATTTAGCAAGCGAATAATCGGCCATAAAAGGCTGTTTTCTTGATTCCATCTCTTTCTTCATCCTTTAGCAATGATAAGTGCCGACATCCCTTTTATGTCCATTTTCTTCAATCTTTTATCTATTATCATACCACAGTGGAGTCGGTGCGCACCAATGCTGCTATTGCGTTAACAGGAATATGGTATGGATGTTTTCTTCCTCCCCTCCACTTTCTCTTTTGTGGCCTTTGCACTTTCCACATATTTTCAATTTAATTTTATTCCATATTGAAAACGTTTGCATTTAAACACTTTCGGGCATATATGCCCTTGTTGGTTTTCTTTTTTTAAATGACGTATAATTTTAAATAAAAGTTGATTGGCAACGTTTTTACCCCATCCTAACCAGGTTCGCAACTACATATACCTCATCCAGTGAGTAGTCATACCCAATGTCATTTAACTATGGTCATTGTTGGAAACAGTTGTAGTCCAAATTTAAGTACCATCGAAATGTGGTCGAGAGCTCACTTACGGATCAGTGATAAAAACATTTAGAAAAATATAACCTTCCCCTCGTACATAGTTTTAAAATAGTTCGTGAAATTCCTTCGTTTGTATCTCTATACAGCTTTTTAAAAATATAATTGAAATGTGCCCCCTCCCCACCCACCGTCTGTTGGGAGGTTGTGCTTTTTCTACTGGAGCCAACTCTCGACGGGCAAAAAATGAATTTTTTACTCTGGTATTTACAGACGTCCTCCAAAGACAGTTTGATCGTAATAGACGAGCTGGGAAGAGGAACTTCGACCTATGATGGCTTCGGTTTAGCATGGGCCATATCTGAGTAAGCTATTTTTTCCTTATTGTTGTAATCAGAACTATTACTAGTTAATATTTGATTTTGTCGAATTACACCATAGAAATATCATCTCTGCCTCATCACAAGACTCTTACGATCTCCTGCGAAAACTTCAAGGAATCCACTCTCCTGTGTCCAGGCCACTTCTACCCACAAAATAATCTACAGACACGCATAACACGGCCTAGCATCCAATATGTTGGTCCAAACCACCTCGTCAACGTGATTCTACCCTAAGTCGACCCAGATGAACCATCCTTCCCACGCCACACACGGATCGCCTTGGTGAGGCTCCGGTGATCATGTGATCACCACCCAAATTTAAACACATATGGAATACCCTACTGGCGTGACCGATATAGACATCTACCCTCGTTGCCACCAGGGACTAAACACACTTCAACACATTCTCATCTCGGATACAAGTACAACCGAGACCAAACGCAAATACACGTGGTGCTGGATCTCTACAGCACCCTGCAATCGGTGAGCTCATCGATGAGGGCTGGCTTGGAAGATAGTCCCAATAATAATAACCAAGTTTGCTACCGCAGTCTTTGTCATTTGAGTCGCTTTTATATTCATTCCAACTTTTCTCCTTGTGGCTGGGAAATAAGAATGATATTGGCGGATTATAAGGCAAATGTTACTCCAACCATCCGGGATGAAATAGGTAGAGACGCTGGGTTGAGAATTCTCTCCTTAGCGGTTGAGTCACTTCTATTTGCAGCGGAATTTTGCCCTATTATTTCCCATTATTTTTCCTAAGTTGTGATATTTTTTTTTTGTATCTTATGGCATTGATATATAGTATATCAAAGTTTGGGAGTATGATACTGCTGCCATTACCCCCCTCCCCCTCCTACCATTTCCAAATCAAATAAACAAGCTCTGAATTTCACCCATTTCCATTTTCTTTAATGATTAAGGCTTCTTTTTTTTCTCTTTAAAGCGCAATAACAAAGAGGCCGTTTCACGCATAGAAAGTGGTGAATATAAAGGGAAGTGAAAGACATATAGCTGCATATCCTCCTGCAGGCATTAGGGCCGGGAGGATACACGCCTATAGATGCCACCCCACATTCCCGTGTGTAAAAGGATAGATAAAGAAAAGAAAGAGGGCAGGAGTAGGAGAAAAGGGTGGGAGAATGCAGACATGTTAACACTCGGCACCCCACTCATGGCCTAAAGGGAGGGGTGAACCAGCCCTCCTCTCTCCCTGCCCCGACCAGAGATGAATGGACGAAAGCAGGTCGGCGACAGCCTGCCAGAAAAGAGGGGAGAAGAACCCTTAAGTAAAGTGCCCCCTCCTCCAGGTACCAGGTGTAGCAGTCTACGCAGGGCACTCCTTTACAGGCCATGGATTGTGGGGGAGATGCAAGAAAGTTACACATCTCGGTCTCCTAGCGATTGGTGGGAGTTCTTTCCTTCATACATTTTGACCTTCCCTAACTTCACCTTTCTTTGCTAACTTTTGGTCAAGTACTGACGAAGATGCTCACGTTAATTTTGGCTCATTTTTTAATAAAAACATCAACTTCTCACCACCCTGCACCTTTAAAACCACTTTTCTTAGAACCACTCCACCCATACAGTGGTAAAACCTATTTAATTTTAAAATTATAATGTAGAGAGAGGGATTGTGATGGGCTTGCCTGTGGCTCTCTACCCGAGGATTAATCTTGACTGGATGAGATTCTACAGTACATAACACCCCAGTAGTATTAAGTAGGCATGGGCAAAATGATAGGTGCTTTAGGCTTAATAGGGCATAAAGATGGGAGGGGTTATTGGCGTTGGCTCGCCCTGATCCCACTCTGTGGGAAACTGGTTGAAATTGGTGTCATGTCAAGAGTACTAGGTAAGAGTTGGACACCCTAAGCTAATTTTGGGTCGGATAAACCCATGAAACTAATCCTAGGCGACTTAAGGTATTTGTGCCTTACCAATATGATGCGGCATGCCGTCCCCAGTGCCAGAGTTTGCCTGTTTGCTTTACCCTTTAAGTAAATTAATTCATTTAAGGCTTCATTACCTTTTGCATAGAAGCTTTTTTTTAATATTTCGAAATTGCTGTCCGTCATCAGGTTCGATTTCCCATGGATAAGAATGGCGCAACAAAAGTGTGCTATATTCAGCGTCGTGCTCAACTCCTGCTGGAGTTAGAACCAAACACTATTAGTGAAATAAAACATCTGTTAAATGTACACTCCAAACACCTTAAAATATTTTGACAGGTGCATTGCCAAAGAGATCGGAGCCTTTTGCCTCTTTGCCACTCATTTCCATGAACTGACGGCGTTGTCTGAAGAAGTCGATGCCGTGAAGAATTACCACGTTTCGGCAGCTACGATCGGGGGAACGCTCACCCTTCTGTATCAGGTGAGGAATAGCTGACTACCTCGCATCATTGTCTTGAGAGCGCCTGAGAATATGAGGGAGATCACAAACCCAGGCATAAGGGATGAGGGGTTGCTTCTACAGAAGCAGATAGAGAAAAAAAATATATGATTTAATGTATTGTTGTGGCAATAATAATTATCACTAATCTTTGCCAGTTCATATCCATCACCCATCAACTTGATACATGGAGGGGGCTGCACGCCCTCCCGGCCTGTGTGCAAATTAGGCAAGTCCTGTTACTGGGTTGACATAAACTGATGGGGCCTGAGAGAGTTGTTGGTGCACTTCCCCCTTACTGCCTGCCTCTCAGCATTTTATTTTATTTTATTTTTACTCTTATGTTTATCCACTTAACCTTTTTTCTACCTGCAATTGGTACCAGGAAGAACTGTTCTTACCCGGACAGAGTGCAAATTAGGGATGCCCCGCCACTTGGTTGACTGCGCCGGGGTAAGCTGTTGGTGCGCCCCCTCTCAGCATTCCTTTTTCTAAGACTATCCCCTCAAACCTCTGTCTATACTTAAGAACCTGACCAGCTACCTCATGCCATGTCAGAAGAAGGGCTTTGGAATCTCTATAAACAATACCCTTTAACGCTTGCAGGCCGCAAGAGACCAGGCCTTGTGGGGACCTGGGCATTGGGGCGCGAATAATGGGAAAATCGGTTCCCGTCCCTCCCATTTCGGTCAGGTGACCGACCGCAAGCCCCTTACAGCGGTTAAGAGAGCGCATCGTCCCCTGGGCCTTGCCCACACTCCTCGTTAATCCAAGCTCCCCCTTTCTTACCAATACGGCGCGGCATGCCGTCCCCAGTGACGGTCCATAGACCCTATGAGTCCCCTGTCGGGATACATGACACCCTGGGGAAGTATGGCCATTTAGAGGTCCTTCCTGAGGTAGAGATGGTCCCGGAGGTGACCCCACCCCTAATCGCAGGGTTTTCTAAGGGGGTGAACCTACCTTTGCTTGGTGCCTGACACCGAACTTTATTCCGGGCAAAGCTGCCCTCAGGCGGCACGGGCCCCGAAGACTCGCATGGAGATAAGAGACCCCCTCCCCAACATTGTGCCTATTTGACTGCCAACACCTTCCCATCTCGGAGAAAGATCTGGCCGAGACTGGTACGTCCACCCCTGTGGCCGCTTCCAGGAGGGGAAGAGGAGCAGGTTTCACACACCCGCCCCCTCTAAAAAAAAGAAAAGAAGAATTAAGAAGCAATCAAAGAAGACAAGGGATTCCTTTTCCTCCGCGGGGAGTACGGCTCTGCTACCATTTCAGCAAGCGAGCAGGCCAAGAACGGCACATTCGGCCCAGAAGCGTCCTCGGGCGGGAAGGCCCAGACCAAGACCGAAGTCGCAAGTACGCTGAGCGGAACCTTGATTCCGTCGGACCCCTTCATTAAAAGATTACCTGGCGTTTTTCAGCCCGCTGGCTTCAAGCGCTTATTAGTTATTCGCTCCTCTGATGGAAGCAAAGGCGGCCATTATTAGTGCCCATCGGACACTCGATGGCTCTCAGGTGAGTGACACCGCATTATACCATTAATTTTTTTGAAAGGTGTGGTTTATGGTAGCTAACGCGTAGACTACTTAGAAGACATCACCGAAGAGTTGGCTGACCAAGGAGAAGTCAATGTCGATCGTGTGATCAGAAAACGGATATCGCTTCCGCTTGAAGGCATTCGTGCCACTGCCGCGGAGGATTTACTATTGCCATCGCTTCAGCCATACAAATCGCTCATGTAGACGTGCAAAGTCGGGTTCGGTTTACCCGAATTCTGTCGTAAGTTGCTCCAAAGCTGTAAGCGATAAGACTTTATCGTGTATGGCCAAGTGTGTCAATTGCGGAGAGCCGCACCCTCCTCCCTCGAAGCAATGTGGTGCGTATCTCCTGGAGAAGGAAATCCTGGCCGTTTAGGCTGCTGATCATCTCCTTTCGTCAGACTTTTGACCTACCCTTGGTGCACCCACTGCTATCCACTGCGTTGTCCCCTAAACTGTTCGGCACATTCTTGTTAAATGTCCTAGTCTGGGTGATCTTCCTGCCCTTTACCTCTCCCGGTACCGGGACGAGCGGGGTCGCTACCGTTTGTCCCTTGTACTCTAGACGGGTTCGTGCACACTGACTTGTGGACTTTACGACTTTTTGGATGAGGCTGGCTTCCTCCACTTTATTTGACTGTTATGGATCGCGTGTTCCTGTGCCTGGGGGAGGCTGGCTTACCCCTGACGCTGGAGCGCGCTTCCTTTTTTGTTGTTTTATTTTTACTAGCCTTGGTCATTTTTTAGCGTTATTTGTTTTGTTAATAGAGCCTAGTAATAGGCTGGGTCGAGTACGGCGACTTATGCCCAAGTAGGCAGTCGCCATTGGGACTCCTAAAATTAAAAAAACAAATAAACCCGCTGCTATCTGCGACGTCTTACCCCTCAATATAAAAAAACACCCTCTGCTCCCTGACCCTTCCAGGCCTAGGAACACGGTCGCTTCCGGGGCCATTCGGAACCTTTTCTGTCGGTTCTACCAACCCAGGGCGCCCCACTTGCAGAGCTAGCGGCACATAGGGCTCACCCCCAGCCTCGGCTAAAACCAGGGCTCCTCCCGCGTGAACGTTTCCCGTAAGGGGAAACGGCCTCACGCCTCCACAGAGTCATTGGACTCAGGAGGAAAAGTCCCCGAAGTTGGTTTTGAGGCCGTCTTCTGGGATTCATAAAGCTGTCCCCCGAAATGATAGTTGCAAAGGAACTTCCTCTCCTACGCCCCCACCGAAGGGCAGAGTCGCGGACGTGGGACACCCCCCAACCAAAGCGTCGAGGAGGAGGGTGGAAATGACACGCGTAGCGAGTCCATACTCCCCGATAAGTCCTCGAAGTCGACAGCTCATACTTTAGCCAACTGCACCCGGAGTTCTGCCTCCTGGAAGCGTGAGGGTTTTTCTTCGAAGAAGGCCTCCTCATCTCATGCAGAAAAGGCTAACAATGGTCGCGGAAGCGACTGTGTTCCTATGCCTGGATGGGCTAGGAACAGAGGGTTAAGATTGAGAGCCAAAGAAAGGTTGAGAATAGCTACTTTAAATGCCTAAATCCCATTGCCGCGCCGCGGTATGTAGCAGGTGAATAGGTGAACATAAATGGATGTTTCTCGATTCCATCTCTTTCTTCATAAAATGGCAATGATAAGTGCCAACATACCCTTTGGATTATCTGACTTTTTGAAGGAGGCTTGTCTCCTGAATTTTATTTGACTCTCTTTGTGGTAGGTTGCATGTTCCTCCACCGGGGGAAGTGGGCCTCCCACCCACGTCCTCAGTGTCACACTCTTTACCTTGAGCATCAACGGCATCACCTCGGTGCTACCGGAAGATGTTCTCGCTGCGCTCTACGTGGACGACCTTTCGATCTCTTTTGGCGCGGCCCAGATGCCAACTATGGAGTGTCGACTCCAACAGGCATTGAACTGCGTCTCGCTATGCTGAAGCGCACAGGTTTCGGTTTTCCTTGGCTTCTGCCGCCATCCACGGTTCCACCCTGACCCAGACTTGTTTCTCAATGGGGTACGCCTTGAAGTGGTTGAATCGCACCGTTTCCTTGGTCGTGTATTTGACCGAAGCCTCACCTGGTAGGCTCATATTCGTAGCCTTAGGGTCTCTTTACCCGCACAATGAATATTCTTCGTTCTGTGACGTTCGAAGCTCGACTACGGATGCGAGTTTTATGCATCCGCAGCTGAGCGTGTATTGCGAAAGGTGGACTCGATCCACCACACCGGCCTTCGCCTGGCGACCAGTGCCTTCCGCACTAATCACATTGAGAGCCTACTTGTCGATGCTGGAGATATGCCACTTGCTCTACGCCCTACACAGTGCATTATTCGCCTGTACGCGCGAGCCCGGCGCTTTCCTCAGTCGCCAACAGCTCTCACTGCATCCGCAGCTGATTTCGACGGTGCCTATGCCGCCGAGAGACGCTAGTCATACTTTAAGCCCTTTGGGTTTAGGGCTAGGAAACTCCGTCGAGAGCTAGGTATAGCTCTCGGGCCGGTAGCGCCCCTGGTACTGCCCAGGACGCCACCCTGGAAGGTACCACATTTGGCTATTTGTCGCCAAGCCTCTTTTCCCAAAGCTTGTACAGCGCCGGGAGTATTGCGCTCGTCCTTTTTGGAGCACACATCGTGTCACGCTGGAACCGTGCCAGTGTATACGGATGGCCTCAAGTCCCAGGAGGGGGTCGGCTTCCACGCCGAATCCCTTCTGTTTCATAGCGACTCACAAAACGCTCTGAGTTCTCTCGGGGAATTGGAATCTCCGCATCCTCTTGTTCGCGATATCCGTGACGCCACAGTTTTGGCAAGTCGGGCGGATGTCGAAATTATCTTTGCTGGATTTCTAGACATGTACGAATTGCGGGGAATGAGGCCCCTAAAGAGTCCGCGAGGACTCGGCGACCGGACTAGCGTTTCGCTCTTTCTCACACCGACTATATGGCAGAAATACGAGCAGCTCTCCGGGCCGCTTGGCAAAGAAGATAAGAGACGGTCGAAGGGAACTTAAAGTTGCGTGTCATTGCGCCGCGGCTGTTCCCATGGCTCTACACCCAATGCCACAACGGCTTCAGGTTGCTTTCTGTCGTCTCTGAATTGGACACACTCGCGGGATGCACTGCCATTTGATGGAGCGCTCGCCAGCGGCCTACTGTGAAGTCTGCGTTGTATCCCTGACTGTTCGGCACATTCTTGTCGAATGTCCCACTCTGGGCGATCTCCGCGCACGTTACTTGTCCCGGTACCGGGATGGGCAGGGTCACTACGGCCTCTCCCTTGTACTCGGGACGAGTTCGTGCACATTGACTGGTGTACTTATAGACTTGTTGGGGGGAGGCCGGCCTTCTCCCCTTTATTTACTAGTGGTGTTTGTTTCTTATTTTAGTACGTCGCACGTTCCTGCGCCGGGGTGAGGCGGACCTCCTCCCGACGAGTTTATTTCTTGCTTGTTGCCTTTTTTCTTTTTTTAATTTTTTATTGTTGGAGGGTTTTTGCATCTTATTTTAAAGTAGCCTAGTACTAGACAGTGTTGAATACGGCGAGTTATGCCCTTGAAAGCAGTCGCCAGATTTGCCAATTTAAAAAAATAAAACAGAACAATAACTGTTTGAAGCCGGCTATTAGCTTCCGGGTTTTGCGTCTGTCTTTACGACCGATTGTTTCCAATGCACCGCTCGGGCTGCGGAATACGCGCCGTGCCCTTCTTGGATACCAAATTGTGATTTTTTGATGACTCACAGAGCACCTTGAATGCCCTCGAAGCATTGGAGTCTCTTTACCCGTGGCTCCATGGCTCTCGCGGGACGGGTGAATGCCAATATTGTTTTCTGGTGTGTTCCAGGACATGTAGGATTGCGGATAATGAGGGTGCCAAACAGTCTGCAAGGACTGAGAACTAGACCAGCATTTTGCTCTTCCCCATTCTTTTCCCATGGCACTAATCCGCTCAGCCTTTCGGGCTGCATGGCAAAAGAGATGAGATACGGAGAATGGGGATCTAAAGTTGCTTGCAAGTGTGCCGTGACTTTTCCCGTGGACCTACCCCTCAAATGCCTCGGCCGGCGGCTTCAGTTCTTTTTCTGTCGCATCCAAATCGTGCACACACTTGGGGTGGAGGACCACATGATGGATCGCTCCCCTTAACCTTATTCTGACGACTGGCCTGTCACCCAGATTGTCTGGTACATTCTCCTCGAATGTCCCTGTCTTGGGCAGTTTCGCGCTTGCTACCTGTCCCATTACTGGGACGAGCCGGGTCGCTACCGCTTATCCTTTGTAATCTGAACGAGTTCATACCTTTGAGGGGGCGTACCTCCTTCCTTAGCCTTTTTTGTGTTTGGTTGCTTTTTTTATGTTTTTAATTATTTTAGAATTGTTTTTTTTTGTAATTTCATCCGCTGTGACCTTGTTGTCTGCCCCCAGAAGGAAAAAAAAAATTGCTACACCTTTTCAGCCGTATTTGCATTGGTTTATATCTATTAATGAAGATGTTTAGCTCTCCACTCCTGAGATTAACACTTAAAGTGGCTTCATTTTTGCTTACATTTCCTTTCTAACTGATCACTCGACCAGTTGCACTTTGCTGCACCATCAGCCGTGTGTATTATCATCTCAATATCCAGCTGGCCTATTTTTTCTTCTTATTATTGACGCTTTCTTAAGAAGCCCTACCTATATTGTTATTTTATACTGATTATTCTAAGTCTCACTCATCATTGAAGTGGGTAGTAATAGTAGTTGGGGTCTTTCTTTTTTTTTATCATTTGAAATTTTTGGACAATTTTTTTTCTTTCAGGTCAAATCGGGCCCATGTGACAGAAGCTTTGGTATTCAAGTGGCAGAATTAGCCAATTTCCCGCCAGAGGTCGTTCAGGTAAGTGACTTAATTTGAAATTTGAAAAAAAAACCCAAATGATTTGGGGATAAAATGGATTTCAAAACAAGTCGGGTCTAGGCAGTCTGTCAGCCAAACATTTAACAACCTCATGGGTTTATTATATGCAAGACCAGTTTCCCAACCTAGAGTCCTGTTATGCTCTATTAATTAATAAGATTCCCATCATAGTAAGTTTTCAAAAAATTCTGTTACACTTTCTTTCTCTTTTTATCCTTCGAGAGGTTTACGTATGCGATAAAAAAAGTCCCATCAAACCAATTTAAAGTTCTAGTTTTCCAAGACGTGTCATTATAACGTCTTTTCCATTGTGTGCATCTGTGTCGAGTTGGAAGTGAAGAGAATCTTGATCTCTGCTCTCCTGCGCGCGGTCCACAACAAGTCCGATATCGCCAAGCTGCTCAACGTCAGTGACCATCCTCAGAGTAGGAAAGAGGGTCAAGAACGGGGAAGACCTCAAAGATCGACTTCGTTCAGACAAACCTCAAGTTGCCATCTGTTTGGCCTTGAGAAAGGCTTTCGAAAGTGCTCCGAAGCTCAAAATTACTGCGGTCGCGAAGAACATTTCGGTGGCCAGGGTTCCCAAGGCGTCAAGGAGGAGGGCAGCAATAGCTTAAGATGCGGAGAAAGGCCTCTGCTTAGCGACCGTATGCGAGAACAACCTCGGGAGCACTGTTGTCGCCTTCTCAACGACTTGTAGAGTTATGTCGATTGAATTCTCCTTTTTACTGATGAAAAAACCTTCACGGTCGATCCAGTCATCAAAAGGCAGAACGACCGTTTGGTAGGCTTCGGCCAGGAAGTCTCCGAGGTCAAGTACGTGTCCATGACCAAGCACCCGGCCTCCCTGATGGTGCTTGCTGTCGTGGCTTCGAATGGTTCGCGGCCGATATCAAGGACACTTGTCCACGAAAGTCCTGCCCTGGGTAAGAAAGATCACGAAGAAGGCGGACTACGTCTGTCAGCAGGATGGTGCGCCGCCCACAGAGCCAAGACCATACAAGAGTGCTTGGGGTCGAAGGAATTTTGGCCGCCGCAGTCGCCCGACCTCAGTTCCCCTCGACTACAGCGTGTGGGCACATGTCGAGGTCAAGGCCTGCAAGGTCCGTCACAGCAACGTCGACGAGCTGAAATCCTCCGTGTGTGGGGCCAGCATGAAGAACTACTTGGGTCCGCAACGTGTGAGCGACCTTCCATTCTTGCATGGAGCGCGTGCCCGCGCCGAGTGCGGCCACATTAATTACTACAATTTAAACACACATTTTGATGTTAAAACAATAAAATGTCTGACTGCATCAAAACTATAATTGTGTCCTTTTTTAAGAGCGTCGTAACGAGTGTAACAGGACTTTTGACTACTCTCAAAGTTTCCACAGCGCCGGGCTTATTATGTTCGACATTTTTTGGAGCACACTTTGTGTCGCTGGATCCGTGCTAGTGTGGAACAAGCTATGGATCTAACTCCCAGGAAGGGGTCGGCTTCAACGCCGTATACCCTCTGTTTGAAGTCACCGGGGCTCTACCAGCGCTGCGTCTGTCTTCACAGCCGAGCTCGTTGCAACACTTCGCTCGTTACGGGAGATAGCGTGTCCTGCTCGGCTAGGAGACCCACAAAGCGCCCTGAGTGATCTTGGAACATTGGAATCCCCACACCCTCTGCTTCGCGTAATCTTTGACTCAACCCTTGCCCCAACCCAGTTAGATGTCGAGATTATTTTGCCTTTTTCCTGGACATGGTGGAATGAGGGCGCCAAAGAGTTCGCGAGGACTTGGTCACCTAACTGGCGTTCGCTCTTCACACAGACTATATGGCAGGAATCAGGCAGCTTGGCAAGGAAGATGGAAATTTAAAGTTGCGTGCCATTGCACCGCCATTTAATTGAGCGCTCCCTTGCACCTCACTGCGATGACTGCGTTGTCCCCCAGAATATCTGCACATTCACATTGAATGTTCCAGTCTTGCTGATATGCGTGCACGTTACCTTTTCCTGTATCGAGACCAGCGTTGTACCGCTTGTCTGATGTATTCGTGCATGTTTGTGGTTAAGAGGATGACTGTTAATTGGGGGGGGGGGGCATTCTGTTTAGTGTTGGCCAGGTTTGGAGTTTAAGGTATATGTTTAGTTGTCTAGAGGCTGTGTGTGGTGGTTAGGTCGTCAGAGTATATGTTCAGGTGGACTGATTGAGTTATGGAGAGGGGGGGAGGCGCTCTAGAGGACCTTACTGTGGAATCTTTGGGTTCTAGACTGAGCCGTGCTTTAGTCCTTTGTGTTGAATGGAGTGTCAAGTATATTTTGTATGAGGATGTGGCTAGGTACTGTGTCGAAGACTTTGTCAAGTCAATCGCTGCCATTACTGTGCATGGTGGGGGACAGTTTTGGTTGAAGCCTTCCACGATGTGATTTGTTAGGGAGGTCAGTATTGCGGTTGTGGAGTGATGTTCTCTTAAACCGTGTTAGGTGTGATAGAGTGCTTTGATTCTATTAAGGATTAGTTTTTTGAGTGTTTTGGAGATGGTTGACAGGAGTGAGATGGGTCTGTATGAAGTGGGGAGGGAGGTTTTGTGACTTCCATGGTTTAAGGATGAGGATAATATATGCATGTTTCCAGGTGGAAAGAATAATGTTATGCAACCAGGAAAGGTTGAGATGTTTGTGAGTACGGATATAGCTATGTGCCCGAAGTGTTTTAGGTATATGTTTGAGATGTGGTCTGGCCTTTTGTCTTGTGAGTTCTTGAGGGATTTGATGGCGAGTGCAATCTGGAGGGATGAAGGGTGGTTGCTGTGTAGGGTCTTGAGTGTAGTTTGTGTAAGTTTTTTGATTATTTTTCTCTTGTTGTGGTTTGTTGCTAGCTTGCTGATTTTTGAGTAGTGGGTCATAAGCAAGTTGCCATGATCTGTTAGGCTGTGTATTTTCTTGTCTCTGTTAAAGAGTGATTTGCTGGTGGAGGGAGGTTAAATGTGTGATGTGTGTATTTTTTTATTGTGCGCCAGAGTTGAAAGCTGTTTGTTTTGTGGTTTATAGTTTGGCGGTATTGTTTCCAGTTGTCTTGTTCTTTAGTGGTGATGAGAGTGTTAAGGTTGTCGATTTGGTGGAGTTGCTTGTATGTGGAATCTGTTTTTTCTGAATGTGTTTTGTTGTTTTATGAGGTTGTCTACTTCTGGTGTGAAGTCTTGGTTGAAGTGTTTCTTGTTTCCTCTGGGCTTGCGTTTCTTGCTAGCTTGCTGGACTTTGTTGGTAAACTGTAAGAGCCTGGTAGAAGGAGGAGAATTGCTCGATTGTGAAGTGAAAATTGCTATTTGGGATGTGAATTCGATCCATTTATCCTTTTTGTAATTAGTGTATCTCTTTTTGTTAGGTTGGATTAGTTGGAATGATATGATAATTGGGAGATGGTCAGTGTGTTCTGCATGGAAAGTTTGCCAGGTAATTCGGTGTGGGGTTCTGATTGTGTTAGAGGGGTTTCTGTTGTTGAGGTTGTTCAGTGAGTGTAGCACTTTGATGGTGGTGGTGCCTCTTGTTGCTTCTGGGTGTGAGGTTAGGCAGAAGGGGTTATGGGCATTGAAATCACCCCCTAAGAAGAGGTTTGAAAGTTGAGATAGTGAGGCAAACTTTTATGAGAAGCTTGTTCTGTACTTTGGGGATGAAGATGGGGGGGATGTATATGTTTATGATTTTATAAGTGGTTTTGTTGCTTTTGATGGCTATTGCTTGTAGTTTTGTGGTGTGGTCAGTTTGAAGAAGGGTTTTTGTTTTTCTGGTAGTGTTGGGGAATGTTACGTCTTTGTGTATTAGGGTAAACTGGTACGCTGGGTCTCTGTCATGCCTTAAACCTTAGTGTAGTTTAGTTGTGGAATAGTTTTGAGGTGGGTGTGGGGAGATAGATGGGATTTCTGTATCAGGGTAATGTGCATGTGTATTTTTAAGGTTTGCTGTTTATTTTGATTCCATTTGTGTTGAACTGGAGGATATGTAGGGGTGGTTGTGCATTGGTTGCAGGTTCACTGGGGTCTGTAGTTATTTAGTGATTGGAGGGGGGTGCAACTAGTGCCATTTGTTGCATGAGGTTCAGAGAATGGAGCATTGTGAGCGACGTGTTTCTTGATCACGGATGGACATGTGTAGGTGGAGGGCTAAGGTTATCTTCAATGTCGCCAGCTAGGATAAGTAGGAGGCAGATGGTCACCAGGATGACACACACCTGATTGTAAAAAAAAAAAAGTGGGGGTGGGGGGGAAGAGGAGATGGGTGGAGACCTCACACTCCCAGCCTGAGGCTGCAGTCCTTTCCAGGGATTGGGTGTGGTTGTGATCTTTGCTGGTTGAGAGCCGCAGGTTCGCCTCGGGCAAGCGACCATCATTGAACCCAATACATGTGTAGTTATGCACATCGTTATTTTGAAGTGTGTTGTTATACACAAGTTTCTTTCATCACAGAAACTTACCGCCATCTCTCCAGGTGCACCATAAGTTCCAGTTATCCCATCTCTCATCCTGTCACCCATTCATCCTTTCATATCTTTTACAACCAGAACCTCGCATTCTCAGCCTCACTTTTATCATTACTGTTTCCATTCACTAAACCACAATTTTAATCATTTTAACCTCGACTTCACTCACCTATTTCTTGATCTCACGCATTTATACCCCAATCAGTGCATCATGCCACTCTTCACTCACCGTGATTCACACTCCATTCTACTAAATTACCTTTCATTTTTGTCACTGCAATTATCTGCAAAATCCCTCTTTTAAACACTTTTACTACCTGTCCCCTCTTTCACTCATCACATCTATCCCTGATATTCCACGTATCAACTCGGTTCACCCAATGACACAGATTAATGGGTACATGTGCTGGGCATCTGCCGTGACAGCGTCGCCCATTACCACCATTCCGTATATCACTTTCACATAATCTTGTGTAGTCTTTTGACAGGTTGCTCAGTCCCAATCTTTTCTTGCCCTTCCACACCATAATTCTCCTTAAAATATCCACTTAAACTGCTTTCTCTCACTCTTTCCTCCCCCTTCCACACCATAAGCTCATTCTATTACACTAAAGTTTATAACTTGCCAATTGTTGCAGTTTATTTTTGTTTCTGTGTAATAACTGAATGGTTGGTGCATGGATGAGAAGATGTGAAGTAGATGGAAAGGAATGGAGAATCAGAGAGAAATGGGAGCATATGTGAGAATGCTTGAGAGTAGAAGAGAGGAAATAAGTGCAAGCATGGAGATAGAGAAAATGTGAAACATATTTAAGGAATTGGTAGTGGGTGTGCCAGAACTAGAAAGAGTAAGCAAAATACTGTAAGTGGAATGAGATGTGAAGCGAGTAGTGAAAAGCAAAAAGGTGTACATGCAAATGCTTAATAATGCTGATGTGAAAAACAAAACGATGCAGTGGAATGCAGACAAGATGAAAAGGAAAGTGAGACAAGTGATTAAATAGAGTAACAAAGAATCAAATGAAGCCGATGGACAAATGAGGATCCCGTTTCGAACAAGAAGCTATTCTGGAAGGAAGTGAGAAGGATGTGGAACAAGGAGAAGAGTAATTGTGTGAACATCAAGGACTAGAATGGCAAGATACTTGTGGGCGATGAGGTCAAAAGGAGATGATATGTTTAGTTGCATACTGTGAATCTGAAAGATGATACAAATGTAAATAAGATTGGCTTTGTAGGCATAAATCGGCTGCTTTATCGGGGTATGGTCTATATAATCATGTAATTCGACAGGTTTTTAGTGCTAGGGTCTGAATGGGGCTGGGGGCTGTGTTGTAAGGCATTAGAAAGTGGGAGAGTCCCTGAGGGCTAAGATTGCAGTGATAATGCTGTTGTATAAGGCTAAGGGTAGAAATGTGAATGCAAGAACTACAGGGGAATGTGCCTGAGTCTTGTAGGTAAAGTGTATGGAAAAATTATGATTGGGTGTATAAGAAGAATAACAGGGATTGATATGGGATGAACTAAGGAGGTTTAGAGTGTGTTGTGTGTGTGTAGCTAAGGGGGCTTAGAGAGTGTGTAAATCAAGTATTTGCATTGGGACAGCTTGTTGAATAAGCAAGAGATGTAAAATATATGCTGGGTTCATGGAGTGTGTGGTTTGACATACGTTGCGGTGCAAGACAAGGTTGTGTGAGATGTGCAAGACAAGGTTGTGTGAGATCGTCATGTCTTTAATATTTTTATGGTTGGATTACTGTGAGAAGTACCTATAGGAATGAGGGAAAGCAGGGGGAGATTGATTAGAGATGTTAAATTTCATTTCACTTGATGTCCTTTGTTTTCAGTTTGCCAAGAGAAAAGCGCGCGAACTTGAAGATGACATCCTTGAGGATGACCTCGACGCCTCGCCGGAAACACTCAAAAAGAGAAAAGAGGACAGAAAAGTAGGTCTGGAGGGTCATATTGTGTATGGGTGAGGAGTACTTGTTGATTAGTTTCTCGGTGTGTTAATGGGTTAATTATACCGCCAATCTGGTTTTAGTTTACGTCTTACAAACCGATTCATTGCGTCTGCGCACCTCTACGTGAAAGGGCTTAAGTCAGTACGGTAGGAACCCACTCTCACTAACTCGGATCGGTAGGCTCTACGACGCTGACCTGCCTAAAGTTGTCTCTGCTTACTCGTCTTTCCACATAGCTTTTTTCCCCTCTTTTGTGGCATTGAGGCATAACGACGCTTAGTGGTTAAGAAAAGGCCTTTGAGACGTATTATTTGTTTTCATTTAATTTCTTGAAAACAGCGCCGGGAAGTGTACGGCCTTTCTCGTAAGGGTATTCTCTTCGAAGAAGCCCCCCGTCCCCCCCGCTTTTCATCCGAGCTAGGCCTGTAAGGCATATTCTTTCAATGGAAATGCCGCGGAATCCGGGCCAACTGGGAGGACCGCCGGAGGCTTGTTTCCTCCCGTTTTCCCTTAGCTATTTTTATGCAGGAGGCCATGATGGGTGCATGCCTCTTGACTTGACACCCTCGCGGGATATAAGGGTTTTGCGTCCCCACCACCACGGGATAGGGGTTGGGTAGGAGGATGCGCGATTTACACTTGGCATGATGTTTTGGGTTATTCTCTTTCCTATAAATACCTCATTTCAGGCAGTATCAGTGCAACAAGCTACACATAGATAGGAGATATACTGTATGTCGAGGAATTATGGGTGTACGACCTAGTCCGTGGGTCCGTACACGCATAAATAGGCGGCCGAAAACTGAGAGACTGCGCGTGAATGAAGAGTGGGGAGGTAGGCCTCGCTCCAGTTCAATGGGAGGCTCAAACAAAAGGGGGCGTAAGCGAGTGCGTGAGGTTGGCCTTAAAGGGTTCGTAAAATGCTAGGATTCATTCAAGGTTATTTAAAGAGACTACCCCCAAATAAATGATTTAATTACAACAAAAAAAAAGGTAATCACAAAAATATATACACAGGTCAAGATTGCCGTATTAGGCAATTACAATGAGTAGATCGTGCATGGACTAATGCAATAGGGAAATGAAAATGAGACTCGGTAATTAATAAATTATGGACAGCGGGGAATAACCTCCAGGGTGGATTTAAAAAATGGGCGGAAGGACCTTTACCTTGCGGACTAGCTTCTCGGAGAAGGGGTAGGTGGAGACGTAACCAAGACTGATTGCATGGGATGAAAAGATCTTGCGATGGAAGTCGATTCCCTCAAGGAAGAGCGAGGTGAGGTTGGAGCAAGATGAATTACTCGTGGGACGTGATCTGTACACTCTCTCTCGAGTAACGGGGGACCCTGAATATATATACTCATCCAGCTAAGTCGCTAAAAGGCCTCCGGGCACGACTGTTTCAAGTGAAGTCCTGGCACGAACGGATTATCTGTTTCATATAAGTGTTTGAAAAGATGTTCGTCTGGCGCCAATTCTGGCCTCGAGGCATAGGGTTGACTGGAAGCTCCTGTTTGGCGGGAATTGAATTATTCCACGGGTCATGGGAGAGGGGGGGGGGAGAATCGGCTGATTTAGGCAAACGCAGGTGGGGTCTCTCACCGGCTTCCACGTGGGAATCTTCGTTATTGTCCTTCCTTAGGATTTTGTTTGAGACCACGCGGTCTCTGCTCGAAAAAGGTGGGTGTGGGGGTGGTCAAGGTGGTTCTCCGAGGTTGTTCTCCTACACTAATTCATAATTCATACATTCATTTCACCGTCAGCTGACTTCGACGCTAGGGATTTCCGCCGCGCCGTGGCACGGTTGCCGAGGCCTTTTCTACTGTTCGAGGATTTGAACGGTAGTCACCCCTTCGGAGGAGACTACACGATCAATCTGAACGATCAGGTCCTTGCCAACCCGATTGACGAACTGGATTTAGGTGTCCTAAATGTAGATGAGTTTACACATCATTGTTAGAGAAATGCTTCATTTTCCTTCCTTAATCTAGCCCTGTGCTCTCCGGATGCACAGCCCGATTGTGGGTAGGAGGTGATCGATGACCATGATAGTGATCACTTTCCCATTCAACTATCAGTTTCTGGACCGCTGCCGCCTGAAGAACCGCTCCGGTGCTGCTTGGGGCGGTCGCTTTGTTCCGCATTTCACGAAATCGCTGATTTCTCTGTCTCAGTCGAGGAGTTTGGGTTGGTAGATGACGCCGTTGATTTTTCTCCCACAACCTCATTGCGGTGGTCCTAACTACTATTCTTAGAACATCCGCTTGTCCGCCGAGTGTGAAACGTCCCTCAGACAGAAGCGATATGCCTACATCCGGTTTAAGCGCCGCCCGAATAACTTCACTGTCGATGAATTTCAGCGAGGTAGGTCTAGGTCCAGCATGTTTCTAAGTAACCCCGCCGCTCTTCCTGGCAGGTTTACGTGCATTATGTGCTTTTCTCCCCGGCCGATCTCGGCGGTGCCTATGATGTTGAGAGACGCCAGCCATACCCTAAGCCCTTTGGGTTTAAGGCTAGAAAACTCCCTCGACAGCTCGGTGTATTTCTTCGGACGGTAGGACCTATGATTTGGCCATGACGCCACCCTGGACAGTACCATTATTTGATATTTATAGCCAGGCCTCTGCTTCCACAGCGCCGGTAATAGTGTGTTCGACCTTTTTGGAGCACACCACATGTCATGCTGGATCCGTGTCAGTGTACACAGATGGCTCCGACTCCCAGGAGGGGGTCGGCTTCCACGACGTATCCCCTCTTTTTGAATTCCGCGTAGCTCTACCAGACTCTGAGTCTGTCTTCACGGCCGAGCTGGTTGTAATATACCCCTCAGTATGGTACTCGTAGATAACGTGTCCTGCCTGATTTGGAGATTGGATTCTGATCTTAAGCGAATCACCCTGACTGCTCTCGGTTATTTGAATCTCCGCACCCCTTATTTCGTGGTATCCAGGACGCCACGGTTGTTGCGAGCTGGGCGGATCTCTAGATCATCTTCTACTGCGTTCCTGAACATTAGGGGAGTGCAGGGAATGAGCACGCCAAAAAGTCCGCGAAGTCTTGGTGCCTCAGATCAGCCTTTCGCTCTTCTTCAGAATGACTACCTGTCAGGATTCAGGTCAGCTTTCCAGGTTACCTGGATAGAAGAAGGGAACTTAAAGTTGCGTGACATCACTACGCGACTGTTCACTTGGACCTACCCCCAATACTTCATGTCGCCTTCCAATTGGGCGCACATGTGAGGGACTTTCGGCTATTTGATGGAGCACCTCATTGACCTTACCACGACGACTGCTTTGTCCCCTAGACTGTTCAGCAAATTCTGGTTGAATATCCTAGGTTTTGTAATCTTCGCGTGCGTTACCAGAACGACCGGGATCGCTACCGCTTGTTCCTTATACTTGGGACGGCTTGTGCACATAGACTAGGAGGCTATTTGGTGTTGGTCGCATGCTTCCTCCTACTTGCTTTTTGTGTGTGTGTTGTCTTTTATTTATACTTTGGTTTGCATCTAGTCTCGCATTAGGCTGCAATGTGAATGTCGACCACTTGTTTCCCTGGAATCAGTTGCCTCATGAGTGCTATGAAATAATAATAAAAATATATAGTTTTTAATTTGCTTCATTTTTTTTTTTTTTTTTAGTTCCTATTTCTGTCTCAATCCTGTCTACAAATCCACCTTTGTTGTGGAATGGAGCACAAGTTTGTAGAATCAGTGCTCTCCCATTGTCTAATACCCTAAGTAGTCTCATCCTCTGGCTACTCATCCTATCGATCTTCACATTTTCACTTCCCTCAACTTTGTATATGCTCTTGTTACATTGCTCCACCCAAGAATGGCTCTGATCTGTTTGTTTTGTTTTGTTTTCTTGGTACAAATTTGCTACTGGAACTTTGAAGTGTACACTGCAAACGGTAACATTGGTACTGGCAAAGTTTGTTTAGGTAATCCTTGTCATCCTCATTGGTTGTCACCAGTACTGGGCCGGGCTGAGTCCCTAATGATTGGAATTCTGCCATTTAATTGTTAAAAATGGGAGCGAGCCCTTTTCTGGGTAGGACTGAATTCTATTTTGAAGCAATTATGTGCTGCAAACATTTCCCGCTCCTTTTTAATTTTGAAAGAATCGCAGAAATGCAAAGGAAGATCTTCTTCCTCAGGTGGGGAACCTTTAACATAACCAGTGTGACTGTCAAGTCCTTGGAGGGGGAAAGGGGGGGCTCATCCAAATGTTATGGTATGTGATCTTTTTTTTTTGCGTTTTTATCTTTCCTACTTTAAGTATTTAGTAAGGAGTGAATAGATATTGCAGTGGTTATGCACTTGTCAGTTACTGCCATAATGAGATGTTAAAATTTAAAGTATTAAGATATTCAGGGCCTGGTTACCGTGACCAGTGAAGATGCAGTAAATAAATTTCCGGACAATTGTTTTTTAATGTGAAGAGAAAGTAGTTTGCTGAATTTATCTTCCACTTTATTTTTTCCACTCACTCGCGTTGAGGCATGCCAATGACCATTCAGTTTGAATATTGATTTTGTGATAATGATGATAAGAGGACTGACTGTTTGTTATAGTGCTTCAGTTAAAGATGATGAACTGGATAATGACAACCAGATCCAAGTGAAGATGATTGAAGCTGTTAAAAAAAGGAATTTGATCAGAAGCTTAAACTATTATCGCTTTCTGTATTCCTTTAATTATATGATCATTGTACAGTTATCCAAATTAGTCATGTAACTGAATAATTTTGAATTACTGCAACTAGGCTTGGCTGTGCTGTGTTGCAAAGAAATATTATTTGTCATTACATGTTAAGTTGAAAATTAATTAAATTGAATATTTTTGTGATATCAATGATTAAAGATTAAATAGCTAAAGTTAATTAATCTAGAAAAATACTAAATTTGGTAACCCTGTTTTTAAACAAAACGATTTCAAAATGTTTCAATAGTACTGCTTGCAATACTGCATTAACATTCAAAACGATTCACTAAATTGAATTTATTTTATTGCTAAATGGCCTATCTAGTATATTTATAACTAAATCTAACCCACGCTATCTCTCATCAAATAATAATGATACATTGTATTGTCAATGACCGAAATTCAGTATAAAATGAGACGACTTAATTGTGGCAACTGTACATTAGTTTTAAAGTAGGTATATTAGTTACCAACATAGGCTACATTTTTTTCATTTTTGTGTAGAACAAATTATGAGCTAATTTATATCCCAATAGTTATTTACCTTATAAATCGACTTCAGTTCAGGTATTGTAAACCATAAAAATGTGATCTAGCATTCTGTAACACCCTTGTTCCCTCTTAGACATTCTAGTAAGTTTCAAATGTTTTCAGCTAATAGTGAAGTTAAGTGAATAGGTATATAGTTATTTTGGTCTCTTCAGATGCTTTTGGAAAAAACTATGCAGATAATTCGTAGAGAGACGGAGACTGAAAACCCTGAAATGGAAGGTGTGCCATCACCTGACCGCAGAGAAAAATCTAGTATTGTCACTGCTTCAGTTTCAAGTCAAACTACTGAAGCACCCAGTGAAAGTTCTGAACCTTGCAATCCCTGGCCGTACCTGGACAAATACTTTAAATACTTGGGCCCAAAAGATGAGCAGAATCTAAAGTACAAGTGCTTGCTGTGTCTCCCTAATAAAAACTTCCTCTCGACTAGTAACAAGAGCCAAAATAACCTCAAGCGACATGTCTCCAGGCGCCATCCTTACGCCCAGAGGCAGTTCGTACAATCTGTCAAGGAAGGGGTGAGGCGCCAGAAGCTTATTAAACAACGAAGTGATCATCAGGATAAGCTCGATGACAAGGGGCGTCGCCTTCTGGTTTCGCCGACAATATCAGAGGCTATGGATGGTCTGTCCAGAGTCACGCAGGTTCTCTTTGAAGACAAGGTAAGTAAATGAAATTAAAACTCCCACGAGTTTATCAAAATGTTTCATTTTTAATCTTAAATTACACTCAAACACAGTCACAGTAATGACTTATAAATTTTCCCTATCTAGTTGATGGCTTTCTTTACGGATAACATGTTTCATCTGAATGGCGTTGGCTCTAATTCTTCTAAGGACACAAACACTCAAAGTCACGATAAGGAAGTTGTTTCACCATCTGAAGGAAAAGAAAGGTCAAGTATTGTCACCGCTTCAATTTCAAGTCAAGCAAATGGACTTCCTAGTCAAAGTTCTGAACTCTGCAACCCCTGGCCCTATTTGGACAAATACTTTGAGTACCTGGGCCCAAAGGATGAGCAGAACCTGAAATACAAGTGCTTGTTATGCCTCCCTAATAAAAAAATGCTCTCGACAAGCAACAAGAGCCAAAACAACCTCAAGCGGCACATCTTCAGGCGTCATCCTTGCTTCCAGAACCAGTTTAAACAGTGCATCAAAGAAGGAGTAAAACTCCAGAGAAAAATGAAACGACGAACAGACCTTGAGAAGTACCTTGATGACAGTGACAAAAGACAATGGGACTTGGTTCACCCTACTACACTGGAAGTCATGGCTGGACCATCCAAAGTATCTGAGACTTTTTTCAAAGAAAAGGTCAGTTTATTCAGAATCTTAAAACTTTATCTAAAGTCCCCAAAATCACTATATGTAATTAAATGTTAGTCATAGTCGTGTTTTAATATAGATAAAATTGATTCTTGTGTTTCTTCCCCTTTAGTTGATCACCTATCCGGACACATTGCCTCTTGATATTATTGACTCTGATTCTTGCTACGCGCCCAGGAGTGAGAGTGAAGGTTCTGAAATGGAAGTTGACTCTGCACTTGAAGGCAAAGAAAAACCTAGTATGGTCACTGGCTCATTTTTAAATCAAGTGACCGCAGCTCCTGGCAAAACTTCTTGTAACCCCTGGCCCTATCTCGACAAATATTTCGAATACCTAGGCCCAAAGGATAAGCAAAACCTTAAGTACAAGTGCTTGCTATGCATCTCCAATAAATGTTTCCTCTCCACAAGCAACAAGAGCCAAAACAATCTCAAACGACACGTCTTCAGACGTCATCCTAGCATCCACAACCAGTTCAGACAATCCGTCAAGGAAGGGGTGAAGCTCCAGAAAATAATGAAACGAAGTGCCCCTCAGCAATGCCTCAATGATGATAGGCAAAAAAACATTGTTCAGTCAACTATATCTGAGGCCATAGCTGAATCCTCTATAGACACCCAGACTCTCTTTGAAGAGAAGGTTAGTAAAGCGAAGTAGACATCTCACAATGTTGTCAAAAATTCTTGATTTAAATCATCAAATTGCAGTTAAGTGTTAGTTATGGATAAATGTAACGAATTTTCCTTTATTTCTTCCTATTTAGTTGATCTCCTTATTTGTTGAGAACATTTTGCCTCTCGATGTCATCGACTCTGATTCTTGGAAGGACTTTATCAGTACCTGTATCCCTGGCCAACCCTCATTATCTAGGCAGACGCTTACCACTCGTATTGAAGTCAGGTATGTTGGCATCGATAGGTCTGAAATTATGCTGCCACATTCATATACCAGCAAAAGTGACGGTAAAAAGTACAATGAAGACTTATTTTTGGTTCTTTATAAATGCGAGCAGAAAAGAATAAAAATGGACAAAATCGCTGGAAAAATTTCTCAATGAGAACAAGCCTGTGAAAAAAAAAAAAATAAACAAGTTCAATGCCCTTATTCTTGCCACTACTGCTGTGGAGATCTCTATAGTTAAAGAATTTGCAAGCTGAAGAGATTAGAGCTCTGTGACGGTCACTTTTTAATGCTAGTCCTTGTTGAAAGAAAAGCAAAACCTTGAAGTTATATTCCGCATAATTTATTTCTACTAGTATTATATACTTAGATTTATTTAAGATCGTATTACACTTGAAATAAAAGAACATTTTTTTAATAGCTATATTAAATTTTATTAACTGGCACTTTACTAAAATTAAACATTGAAAATTCTATGTGTCTTCAATTACACATTTCATTTAAGCAGTTCACTTATACTTAATGCAAGAAGAAATGAGCAAGTCATGTTTCCCTTTTTTTCACAAAGGATCCGCACCATTGGTTCTTTTTGGTTGTCACAAGTTCTCTCCTTTTCTATTTGTTCTTGGAAAATAACAACTTAAAATGAGTACCTTAGGGTACTTGTTCTCTATCTGTGAAATTTTTCCTAGGGAGTCGCATTACCCCCTAGACCATTTTCAGCTGACAGCGATTACTTTGGAGCTAAGGTTTGGGGGTTGCAGAGTTTCATTTTTTTTTTTTCAATTTAGTCAGATTTCCTTTTCCTGTGTGTTTTTCTTATCCATTTGCCATAGCAGGAGGGTACCCTCTATAACCAATCTATTATAGTTAGTACCTGGAAGAGTTGCACATCTTCCTGGCCTGAATGCAAATTAGGGAATCTCTGTCAATGGGTTGACATGAACTCTCTGATGAGGCCTGGGAAACATTATTTGTGTGCTTTCCTCACCCTCTCTCAGTACTACTTTACATTATTATTATTATTAACATTTTTATTATTATAATTCTTATTATTATTTAATATATATATATATTTAGAATGGATTAAAAAAAATATAATCCCTTGTTTTGGATATCCGTGAGAACATGAGCTGGGTTTATTCTGTTCTACGGGGTGAACGTGAGCTGGGTTTAAACTGTCATGAGATTTATTATTATTATTGCAGTTAATATTATTGGATCTTTTGTCTTATTATGGCGCACTTTCATCTCCTTAGCCAGATGGTTGAACTGCCTTTCTCATGTACAGAATCAAAGGATTGGATCATTCATATATTACGAGTATAAGTTTTGTGGGATTGGGGAGTGAATAAGAGGAAATTAAAAAATAAAAACCAAACATTATTTAATAGATAAAACTTTACAATGTCTTTATTTCATTGCCTCCATGAACACTCGCGCATATATGAGTCAATCAGAGAATGAGCATTTCCACATTCTTTTTTATTCCCCATTTTTGCCTTGGCCCAAAGCCCCTCTATTTTGTTTGTGATGGCACCTATTTCTGGATCATTAAAGATCTTTGAATGGTTAAGAGTCAAATGCTTATACCGCATCTCTGGCAAGGATTAATTATAGATAATAATGTTTCTGCCAATCTATCAGGAACTGCATACATGAAACACTTGCACATTTTCCTGCAAATCCCACTGAAAACCCACTGCATTGGTAAAACCCTCCAGACATGGTTCTTTCTCTAGCAACTTTGTACATTATCATTTTTTACGGGTGAAAACAATGCTTATGCTTGTAAACAAAACAACAACCAAGGATATTACAACACTAAAGATGATACATCCTAATCACTCGAGTAACTAGCGGTTCATCTATCTGGCTGAGGATATGAAATTGCACCATAATAAGAGAAAAGATCCTTATAATTATTATATTATTATTTAATTTTTAGTGTATTTATGTATTTTCTTTCTTTTTATGAGATCAGGGAGGGGGTAGAGAAAAAGCGGTTTGAAAGGCCCTAATTTAAAACATTTCAAAAATTATTTATTTAAAAAATACTTTATAATACCAGCTATTTATTAGGAATTACACAAATAAAAATCTTTTCAACTTTTAATTTTTTTTAGTGTATTTAGGTATTTTCTTTCATTTTAGATAGATCAAGGGGGTGTCTAAACAAATTGTTAAAACCCTTGTGAAAGGGGGTTGAAAGGCCAAGAGGCCAGAGGGCAATAGCCCCGAAGGACTGGTAGCGAGTGCAGTGAAGCATAGCTCCCCCTGTAGAGGGAGAGTGGCGACGCCATGGCTTATATATATATATATATATATATATATATATATTATGCTTATTTTTTATCATTTATATATTGTATTATTAGTGTTATTGTTTAATAGCATTAATTATTATTATCCCCTTACTTTGTACCAGGAAGACTGTGCCCACCTGGCCAGAGTTCAGTCTGGTAGCCATTAGTGCCTTGGTGGACTGTATGCCATCCTGAGATCACCTAGTACCAGGTTATGATAATAATAGGTGATCACCCACCCTACTCATTAGTGGACCCACTTATCAAACTTCTCTTTATTACATACACTCCTAGCCCTTTCCAGACTTGCTCTTCTACCCACAGAGGTTCTGGTTGCCTGACACACTTTTGTCCTCTTATGTCCCTACCTGCAGCAATGGCTGAAAGCCCGCTGGGTAGTCTAATTATTAGGTACAGGGTGTGTTGGGCCCTCCACTCTGCTCACCTTCTTCCAGTACATTCTAAGGTGGCTATGCAGGCACCATCCTTTATGATTAAAGCTGCAGGACAATTTTGCCTTCCTCTGAACCTGTATGTCAATATTTCCTGGTTTCCCAGACTGTGAGGCACTATTTGGTTGAATGTCCTAGTTGGGAGGTACTTGTCCCAGTATCGCGACAGGCGCAGTCACTACCA
This sequence comes from Ceratothoa steindachneri, assembly GCA_963969495.1. Classification (NCBI taxonomy): domain Eukaryota; kingdom Metazoa; phylum Arthropoda; class Malacostraca; order Isopoda; family Cymothoidae; genus Ceratothoa; species Ceratothoa steindachneri. Next base: position 88,073,964 of record OZ018319.1, on the reverse strand, counting down.
CCTGTCTCGAGGCCTTGGTAGGGCTGACTTCCTAGTATTTAATTATTTAAACTTAGCTGCTTACTCAGCTGCCTTATAGAGATTTATTGTTGGTTGTTACTTTTTTATGGGGGGAGGGGTTAGGGCGTTTAAATTATCAGGCCTAAAGATTAGTTCCTTTGTAATTTCGGTCTCCTTGCCCTCGCTGGTGTCCTTTTTTTTAATGGTTAATTTTTCGTTTTGATCTTCAGGAAGAAGAGGCCATTATAGAAGAATATCTCGCGAAAGTTGCTGCCATTGATGCTGATGCACTTAGCAATGAAGAGCTCCAGGCAGAATTCCAGGCCATGAAGAAAGAACTTGAAACCAAAGAAAATCCTTATATCAGGAAAATGCTGATGAGTCATTAACATAAATTTAACCTGTAAATTTTCATACTTTGTAATTCTTCTTAACATCAAATTATGCTTCTTGTAGAATTTGCCTTAATTTTCCTCCTCTTGTTTTGTATGCATAACTTTTTACATAAAATACCATTCTTAATGA